>PIJE02000783.1:114391-149391 GCA_002895965.2 Coryphaenoides rupestris | reverse complement strand
GGAGATGCCAGTCCTTCCCAGGGCGCCAGAGAATTGGAACAAGGAGGAGAGTGAGAGACACAGTTTAGAGAAGATATGGCTCAGGCCCGGGTCCAGCTTTGTAAACAGGAGCGTTCACTCTCGCTGAGAGATATTTATAGCGTCCAATCCTACAGCAGCGCTATAGGATCGCATATCGTTAGCTGGCCTGTAGAGGGGAGGAGCTAACGATACGTGATGTGTGTTCCAACACTGAGGAAGGTTTACGTTTGAAGCCATTTGGTTCTGTTTATTTTTCTATTTCTATTCTAGTCATTAAGCCGATGCTTTTTATCCAAAAATACATAGATAAACATGCTGGGCATCTCGCTCGAGGGAGACCACCTGGAAGTCAAAAACCTTAACTGCTGACTATCCTGGCCTTGGTTCTCTGTCTTTGGTAACTGTGGAATGTCACATTTGATGGGAAAATTGATAAAAGTCCTGCATAACGTCTCGTAATCGCCTTGAAAGCGGCCTTTTTATGCAGGCTTCAGGTAAGCTGTGACATTAACTTTAATATTGATGGTTTCTGCTCACATGAAATGGCTCCTTCGGGACCTTCATCACACTTCATCACAAGCATTATCAAAGATTGAATATAATCTGTTTCATATTTCCATAAAAAAAGAGTGCATTAAAGTAAAATGTCTCAAAGAAAATGTTTCCTTCATCTTTTTCGCTCAGTGAGAATGCCAGGAAGGAAATGTGCTTTCCATAAGGGAACTACGGCTCTGAGTGGAACGGGTCTTTAAGGCACTGGAATATGCAAACGAAACAAAACACGACATATTGCCTGGATTGTTTTACTGTGCGTGTTCAGGTGTGGGTATCAGCCATTTAGGTTACAGCAAATGAAAAATGTGTGTACACTACATCAGGGACGTGCACAGGTTTCCAGAGAGGCAGGGGCTCAGTCTCTGGTAAGGGCACCTGAACCAAAAAAAAAAGTGTGCCTAAATATACACGCCTGGAGCGGGTAGGCCTACTTTTTTGACACTGCTGTCGGAATTGATATTAAAATGGATTAAAAGAAATCCACGTGGTTGTGCTCAACAAAGTATTTCAGTACGTCCCCCACTGCTGTCTGCTCACCAGTTCAAACCTTACCTTGACTTTGCATCATCGACAGCCAATCAAATCACCAGCATTTGGCATTTTATTTGTGAATGAAAAGAAAAGATTTTTGTACAAAGCAATACCTCTCACTCTATCGACTGACGTTTCAACATTACTCATTTTCTTTTACACCCCTTCACCAAACCAAATACAGTGTAATCCGCTTATAGTGATCACGGATATAGTGATCAACCGCTTATATGGATCAAAAAGCCTGGGACAGAATCGTTACTATAAGCAGTCCGCTTATAGTGATCATTTTGGGTCCTTTTATACATAACATATGTGGGAGAAATTAATAAATTACGGTAATTTAGAGCGGCTCGCGCGTGACCGTCTTCAACGGCTGGTGAGCGCTGGTGCTGCATGTCTCTGAACAAAGTTATGTTTTAGTTCAAGTTAGTTTTTCAAGCTCTGTTACGAGTTTTGACTGTTACGGGTTTATGCACTGAAACCGCCAAGCTGCGGCTACAGTATTTGCACTAACTGTCGGCTTATTCGGCACAATATACAGCTTTAAATTATAGCCTAATTATATGTGGAACTACTGTAAGTTATACAGTACAGTTTTTTCATATACAGTAGCCTACTGTAGTGTGTTTGATTTATAGCTGCACAGTGCAATGCTGTCATTTAATTTGCTATTTGAATCGCGTTTCAAACAGCTGTACTGTAACGTTAATGTACGTACTGTACAGTATTTTTTAAGTTAACTTGCTGTAATAAAATCCAGTAAAGAGCAAAGCTGTCCGTTTCATTACTTTTATACATGTATTAATGTATTATATATACAAATGTCAATTGGATGGTAATCTGCATAAAAAATAAAGAAAATTAGAAAATTTCGGTTATAGTAATCAACCGCTTATAGTGATCAATTTGACCCGGACAAACGTGATCACTATAAGCGGATTACACTGTATTACTTTAACACGAACGATAATCACAACAGAAAATTACAAATGACAGTGTAAAGACACTGTTTCAGTCAGCATGACTAGCAATACATCAGTTCATGTAACACATTGAATGCAGCAAATAAAAAGATTTTCCAATTCATAAGAAATAATGAATGAGTCAATGAATGAGTCACTCGTCAATGAATATTGATGAGTGTCGTCTGGAACTGCACTTGAGGACTTCGAGTTGACTGAGGCTTCTGAACTGAAATTGTGTATGAATGTCACAGACGGTAATTCAGGAAGATACAGTCATATATATGGTGCTTGTGCTCGCACCCGAGCAGGCCTGCGGAGGCGGAGTCACATCGTTGATTGTTTGTGACAGGAGTTTTGTTGCGTCTGTGCTCTTTCTCCACTGAACAGTACAGAAAATACTTCGTAGAAGCGTTCGTATTAGAATAAGTAAAGTAAAAAGAGCAAAGGAGCCGACTGTGTGCACCGAGCAGACTTGCGCAGGCGGAGTCACAGCGAGGTTGATTGATAGTGACAGAGAGTTTTATCATGTTGACTCTGTCTCCATTGAAAAGTAGAAGAGAGAGAGAGAGAGAGAGAGAGAGAGACATATCCTTCAGCCAGGTCTACAGAGCACCAGGCAGTGCACAGGTAAAGACAGACAGACAGGTATATTTTCATTGTTGTTATTCACTTTTCCATAAGAAGGCAAAAGGGGAGTGGCTCAAGCCCCTGTTGATTTCAATGCCTACACATGCGTGCACTACTTAGTGTGTGTGTGTGTGTGTGTGTGTGTTTCTGTGTCTTTGTCCTTGTGTGTGTGTGTGTGTGTGTGTGTGTGTCTATGAACTACCTCCAACTCACAAAACACTTTACTCACAATCGTCGTTTGTTCAGGTCAGGGTTTCATGTCCAGAAGCTGGGTGTATGACACGCTGTCACGACACACTGCTGCTGGTTAAGCCTCACATCTGTCACTGCTGCCATCGCCCGGGTAACCTGTACAACACAAGGAGACTGCCAATGAGTCTTACACCGAGTCACCGAGAGAAAAATATGACTGCAGATGAAATATCGCAACTTTTTGGAATCATTTGTTTGACGTCTGAAAAGTGGAACCTTGAAGAAGCCGCATGAGAAGACGTTCAATAATAAAATCACATGAAAAGATAAAATGAAAGATGAAGAAATACTCTCCTCGAACGGTTGAATAGCGTATTTCTTAATCTTGTCGTTTTATCTTTTCTATTTTCCCTTTATGACTGTCTGGAAGACACAAAAGGTAAAATAAAATTGTTTTACATTTCTATTTTAATTAACACATCCTTTTCAAGAAAAAAATCTGAAAAAAAAACCGCACAAGAAGCCGTGCCAATGTTGTACCGGATGACCTTATACGGTATTTGTTTACCGTTTAATATAATGCAGATTTATTGCAAACATAAGTAACTGCATCACTGCAAATGAGTCGGCTCTAATCACATCGGTGCATCTCCCATACATAAACCAGGAGACACCGCACACCCTTCTCCTAATGACTATTTTAGTCCCAAGCAGCCCATTCTGCCCTTCTCACTCTCAGACTCTATAGACGCTGTTGAACACTTCTCAACTCTCAGTGCAATTAGCGTTCCGGAATGCCATCCAGTGTATTTATGAGGCGAACCAAACGCCGCTCCCAAGGTCTCCCACTCCAATCATCTCAATTATCGCGGTGAAAACCGAGCCATTTGAGTTCCCCTCTGGGAGAAATCCGTTGCCATCTTGAGACATAAAGCAGGGGGGAGAAACAGCGAGTGTAAATGATCAGTGTGTTATTCTGCTGGGGGCTGGCCGTCCTCTGTCTGTAATCCGCCGTCATTTGTGACCGTAATGAGATTGTTGTCTTTATGGAGTTGGCCTTTTTTTTGCTTCGTTTTTGGAGCGGCATGCTACCGTACAAGATGGCGGCGGGCGTTCGAGAGCGCGTGCCTCCGTCGGTGTGTGTGTCGGTACGTCAGGGGTTTCTGTACAGTCAGTCAGCCAGAGGAGAGAGAGAGAGAACATGTAAAAATAATCACGCATGGAGTGGGAGCGGGAGTTCAAGTCGTGTGGAGAACACACACACACACACACACACACACACACACACAGAAAGAGAAAATGCACACACACACACACACGGAGCAAAAATACAGCACATTTAAACAAACACACACACACACACACACACACACACACCACACACACACACACACACACACACACACACACACACACACACACACACACACACACGTACATACAACCATATTCAACCACCCCCACACACACACACACATGCTCATATCCACACATACACACACACACACACACACACACACACCGAGGATGAAGTACCATTAAAAAACATGGGTTACATCCTGACCATTCTGTGGCAGGGAAACAGTAGTTTGATGCTCATTACTACATAGGAACAGACATGCGAACGCAGGCACGGATGAGGGAGGAACAGACATCAGTCGGGGTTCAGGGTAATACAGACACAGTTCCTACGTTTGCCTATACTTCCAGGTTCTTCCACGATCATTGGTATTCGTGTCAAACTACTTGGCTCAAAATTAACCGATCAATTAAATTCAATTCAATTGCGCTTTTTTTTTTCCCATCAAAGAAACATAAAGGAAGAGGAAGTGTTTCAGAGGCCACTGCTTGTCATTTCCCAGCGGTGAAATCCGTACCCTATCCCACTGGAATCCCCGCCCCCCCCCCCTCCCCGGGGCCCTCCAGCGGTGCATGGGGTTTCACCAAATCCCAGGATTTCTGTACTTCCTGGGTGCAAGCAGTAGCTTGAGCCAAATACACCTCTGCTTTAATTCTCGCAACACAATATATATTTAATGAGATTTCCAGCGGTGTAGTCTCTTTCCCGCGCTTGCTCTCTCTCTCTCTCTCTCTCTCTCTCTCTCTCTCTACCTCTCTTGTACACTCGTTCCCTCTCTCTCTGTCTCTCTACCTCTCTCTCTCTCTTTCTACCCCTGTGAGTGCTTGGTACATCAACAAGGACAAAGAAAAAAAATGACATGCTGTGGGCATGTCATTTTTCCTGAGCCAAAACAAGAGTGAAGGAGAGTCGGTATTCCGAATCGGAATCAGAATTCCGAATCAGAAGCTTTGGCCAATTCCAGCGGTGTCCCAGGTGACAGTGTGTTTCCTTGCGCTACAATGGAGTCGGCAGTGTCTTCCTCCATGCACGGCATGCAGGCCACCAGCGCCTGTCACCGTGCATCACAGTTAACCTACGCAAGTGTGTGTGCGTGTGCGTGTGTGTGTGTGTGTCAATGTGTGTGTGTGTGTGTGTGAGTCTATGTGTGCATGTGTGTCCGTGCGTATGGCGGAAACACCAGCAGCTCTTGGAAGGCAAGTCTTGGCTTCAGTCACGCTGAGCGAATGCTGAAGATGGATCACGCTACGGTTCTATACAAAAATATTGTCTAGAATTGCATGCGGTGAAGGCGTGTGGAGGTTGGCAGGGTAGAAGGGTTTTTTTGCAGTTGAGCGCGAGCAAAAAACTGAGCTCAAGAGGATCTCAGTTATAAGATACAATCGTTAAATCCGAGCGAACAATGTGATTGGCGGAGAAAACACAATTTCTATAGGAGAGCGGTCGGCCATAAGATCTTGTTAGCAGTAAACAGAATAATCCGGATTCCCCACAGCGACACTCACATTGAAGGCGACCGTTAGCGATGACTTTACTACAGCACCAGTGTTGTTTAGCATCAGTACAAGTACCCTTAAATAGAAGTCTGAAAAAGCCTTCATCATTAAATATTGTGGAGCAACACGACGCCATTACCACCTCACACACGTATTCCGACCTAATTACATCATTTGATCTATTTCCAAAGCACATGAATAAAACAACAGCAACAACAACTATGCAAAATCCAATACCAAGACAAAAGATTGTAACAATACCTCAGCATAAACACATGTCAGCCACACATTGCTTTATCAAGATTAAATGAATAGCACCTCTCAATCATCTCTCGCTATTAAACATATATATGAATATTTTCACGATAATTGTTTAATAATTGTATAATTGCACTATAGAAGTTCTATCTTCTATACAGCAAGTGAATGTAGCGGTTGAAGAACTGCCACACACCACTTACCTACTAAGAGGCTGGCTGGACTCCTCCCAACGACCAGCGACGCAGGAGTTCTATGGAAGACCTTGTTACAAGATGCTTCAGGCCGAGCAGGCGGTAACTCATCGCCCAGGCTCTCCTCCCTGAGTGTGTGTGTGTGGAGATGGATGGTTTAAACCCGTGTTGCCTTGATTATGCCATGGACCACAGGTGTGAAGCCTCACCCGGCCCCAGAGTCCAATCAGCCTGACTCAGACCAGGTGAGGCTGCTTCAACCAGCCATCAACCACACACACACACACACGCACACGCACACGCACACACGCACACATGCACACGCACACGCACACACACACACACACACACACACACACACACACACACACACTCCACCGCTGAACTAGCACAGTGACATACGGAACCACAGCAAATATTGGAGGATCTGTGCGGCGTGTGTTCACTCCTCCAGCAGCCCGGCTGTCCTTCTGCTTGCTCACACACCTACCACAACCCACCCCCCCCCACCCCGCCCCCGCCCGACCCCCCCCCCCGCCTTTCCTTCCGCCATGACAGCTCGCCAGGTGTGCGCCATTGCCAACAGCGAGAGACGCTGCCGCAGGACACCCGCGCCGCAAATAAAGCCGTCTATGTGACTTCTAGGCAGCGGAGCCTGCTGTGTTGCACGCCTCACCGCACCCTCACGGCCTCCCACTGTTCCCATCTTAAACACCGGGCCCCTGTCCCCTGTCTATCTGCATTGGCCGGTCCCCTTTGGATGCAAATAGTGTGTGTGTGTGTGCGTGTGTGTGTGTGTGCGTGTGCATGTGCGTGTGTGTGTGTGTGTGTGTGTGTGTGCATGCCGGGGGCGGCGGGTGTCTTCAAAGGGTGGGAGGGGGGCGCTGCTCCTCCCTGAGGTCACCGATGGTAGATGAAGAATTGGGTCGGGTGGTTGGGGGTTTGCGGGTGGGGGGTGTTTGGGGGGGGCGGCGGGGGTGGGGGGGGGGGGGGGGGGGGGCAGGTGTGTGCCGAGACATCAAAGAGAGAGAGTGAGTGGAATGTATTGACGCCACGTCGGTGGATTGTTTGTTGCCCCACGGAGGAGCATCAAAGTGGGGATGAATCCCGGCTGATTGCGGCGAGGCCGAGGTGTCAGTCAGTGGCCCCGTCAGGTTGACAACACTCCAGAGATGAGTTAAAAGCAATGCTATGAAGTGGGTTCTTATGGTGCTTCAGATGATGATGAGGAGGGGAGGAGGATGAGGATGAGGATGTTGAGGATGATGATGATGAGGAGGAGGAGGAGGAGGAGGAGCATGATGATGATGATGATGAGGAGAAGGAGGAGGAGGAGGAGAAGTAGGATGATGATAATGAGGATGATGAGTTCATACGTTTCTTCTTACTTCAGGGACCGTACAGTCGGGTGAATTGAAATTGTTTACTGGTTTACAATACCGATGGGTTGGAAAATCGGCATTCCAAGAAGTCGACAGCGCACACGTGTGCACGGCGTGTTCCTCCTCGTCCGACCGAGCGTCACGCATGCATGCACGCATACATTATGCCGCGTGGCGTTACATTACATTACACAGGACGCGCCTCACAGCAACACATCGCATGCTTGTGGCTTCGGTGCGTTTTCAGTTTCCCTCGCAGGCGAGATAGAGGAGGTCAAAGCGATGCTGGGCTCTATGTTTAGCTCTGCGGTAATGTTTACCTGTTCACACAGCTCCTGGATGGCTCCGCTGGGCTTTGCTGCATAATTGATCTGCGTGAGACAGAAAAGCCTCCCGCCTGCAATATCCCAACTCCCTCCGCAACGTACACACGGATTCACGCGCACACACACACACACACACACATGTACACATACATACAGTATATACCTAACATACGTGCATTTATGTATATATATATATATATATATATATATATATATATAGACACACACACAACACACACAATACACATAACACACACACACACACACACACACACACACACACACACACACACACACACACGCACACACACACCACACACACACACACACACACACACACACACACACACACACACTCACACACACACAGCTATTGAATTACTCTTAGCAACTTAGATATTAGTTAGTCAGCTGGCTGTGTTTGTCCCCATGGGAACGTTTGGAGGACAATAAGTTATGTCTTGTTATTGCTTTTGTGTCCAATCTTCCCAAACCCCTTTGGCTCTCAGGTCGTTTGAAGATTATGCTGGAAAACACACAAGTTTTCACATTAGATGTAGATTAAGGCTAAACAATATGGTGGGGGGGGGGGGTTTCCAAAGATATTGCGATATATGATTCACTATATATATTGTGAGATATTATTGACTATGAGAGGGAATGGATTTTTCATTCTCACTGAAAAGATTTAGTTGAGGTCTGAACCAACCAAAAATGTTTTCTGACATCTGGAGATATAAATGTGTTGGCCAGGGCATCGCTCCAGCACTACAGCGCTTCAGTTGCAGCTCCAGTCATTTGGAGATTGCACTTGACCATATTGCAATGTTGATCATATTTCGATAAATTCTTCAGCCATTATGCAGCTGAACACACTTTAAGAAGTTGAATGTCCTCTTACTGTCAATGAAAGCATTTCTTTGACTTTGTTTTCTGTTCCTCTGCCATTCGCACCAATCGTTATTCTTTTTTTTGCATGTATGGAGCTCTGGGAAAATCCCCTTCCGTAGCCTGAATACGCACCGAATACGGAATCACCGGCCAAGGGAACGCAACTCCCACTAATCAAAGATTAAGACAGAATGGTGCTTTATTTCCGGTGGGCGTACTACGTGTGGGAGCCGTCCCAGAATACACGGTGTGTGTGTGTGTGTGTGTGTGTGTGTGTGTGTGGCAACAGGCATCCAATAGGATGTATGCGTCGAAAAGATTTGACAAGGAAAGTGGGGGGTGGTGGTTGGAACGTAGCCTTGATGTTTGGGTTCTGACATTCTTTGTGCACTTAGTGAGGCGGGTGCATCTGAGAGATGGGCTGGCTTATTTATAGGCTCATTTGCATAAAAGTAATATGGAGGAGCTGGAAACACATGACCGAGTGTGTGTGTGCGTGTGTGTGTGCGTGTGTGTGTGTGCGTGTGTGTGCGTGTGTGTGTGCGTGTGTGTGTGTGTGTGTGTGGACGCCTGAGTTCCCACAGGCCCACATGCTACACACACACACCACAACACAACACAACACAGCGTACGCCTGCAGGTGTGCATGACACACTCGCTCGTAGGACAGATGTGTGAATTTCCTGTGCAGAAGAATTCACAGTGATGTTCTAAGTCTCAGTCGAACTCTTTTCGTGGAGAAAAGAGAAGAGAAAACGACGGCAACTAATGAAATCTCGGCTTTAATCTCGTGTTTGTCTCCTGTCAGGTTCTGACGCCCCCCCTTGCCGGGAGACGTGGAATACAAACAAAGCAAGACGGATTACATCCCAGGCCAACTGGGAAACCACGCCGACTGTCACGTGATATTATCTCCCATCAAACAGTCACGGCTGCTCCCGCCACCCCTTTTTCTTCCTCTTTTGTTGACGGAGAGAAAAACACCTTTTTCACTGAAAGGATGACGGTGCTGCTGACGGTGGATTACAGAGAGAGCTTTCAGTCTCCCGATAGTTTGGCTCCACTTTGTCTCCTGTCGGACGTGAGAGAGTCCCCATAGCATGACTAGCATGTTCTGCCCCCCCCCCCCCCCCACACGCCTGTCCGTGTCGGCCTACCATTATGTCAATAGGTTTTAACTACAGAGGTGAACACACTGGCCAACGCAGAACATTGCATGTAGGTGGAGGCCGCATTCTCTCGCTCTCCTCTCTCTCCCTCCCTCCCTCCCTCTCTCTCTCTCTCTCTCTCTCTCTCTCTCTCTCTCTCTCTCTCTCTCTCTCTCTCTCTCTCTCTCTCTCTTGCTGCCGTGGAAGGTCAGGCGATCTCCGCAACAAAGGGTGGCATTTTAAATTCTAAAAGGCCAGCCGATATGAACACATGGAGAACTTCATATCCTTGAAGGTCGACACCTGGCTTAGTCTCTGTTCCCTTCTCTATCTATCTATCGACTGCATCTTCCTATCTATCTATTGTATCTATTTACCTATATATCTATCTACTTTATCCATCTAGTGTATATACTGTATGTATTGTATCTAGAGATCTATTCGATCTACCGACCTATATATCTATTTACTGTATCTACTGTATCTACTGTCTCTACGATATCTATCTGCTGTATCTGTCTACCGATTGTATATATTTAGGTACCTCTATATCTATCTGCTGTATTGCCCTATCGATTGATCTATCTATTGCATCTATATATCTGTCTATCTCTCTGTAACTATCCATCCATCCATCCAGTGATGTTAATGACCAAGCTCATGTCTGTAGATTCCAGCTGCTAATTTGGGATGATGAATGCTTTTCATTTGATTGATAACAGCAGACAACATAATATCTAAGGTTTAAATTATGTTTAATGTGCACCGACCCATTTAATTGCTAAAAGATTGCTTTAAAGTAATATGTTCATGAATATATGAACAGCCTTGAGGGCAGTTGGTTCAAATAACCCTTGTAGCGCCCGATCATCATCATTAATGAAAGCTTGTATTAAAATGATAACACTGTGAAGTTAATTATTTATTTTTCCTCATTTAAAGAAGATAAGGAATCCGATTTCGTTTCTCATCTCTGACAACTCAACTAATATGCAAAGCATGTGACGAGCTTGGCTGCAATTCCGACCATGTAAACAAAACCTTAAATAACATGAAACTTCATTATTTTTTACCATACATACGGCGGTGAAAGAAGATCAAAACACGCTACTTGGAAGCTCTTAGCGCTCTTAGTGGGTAACGTCAACCAATCAGATCACACTCGTTTCACAGCAGAGGCAGCGTTTCACGGGGACAATGTGATCACTGTGGCAGAATGCATCGACACACATCAGCAACACTTGTGTTGAGCGGCGCTGCTTCTACGGCGCCTGGAGCTTGGTGGCAGCATATGTCTTGGATGAAATGAACAGTTTCAGGTGGTTAGCTCTGCTTAATACTCACCGGCTACGGCGGCGGCGGCGGCTATTGCTTAGGTCTCTTGCACAATGCTCCTTGGTATTTAGCTTAGCCTTGTTGATAAAAAAAACGATCACGTCAAATGTGCTAACTTTATCCGCCAGGGTAAAAGCGGAAGGCCTTTGCACTCCTACACCCCTCCGACGCAAAGCAAGCAACACAGAGTTGCAGATATTCCCCCCAAGACGGATGTGACTGAATATCAGAGGGCGGACTGACTCACGGTAGCGTGGAGCCACCTGTCTGAGGAGAGGAAGGTCCGGTCATAAGCTCTGCACATGAGCATCCTATATCATCACTTATTTACCATTGTCCTGCATTACCCTCGTATTCTAATGGCTACGCACACAGTTTCACTGCGGAAAAGCAATCAGGAACGGTCATGGCAAAAATAAACAATGCGTTGTCACGCTGCCGAATGTCGTTATTGATGTGGAAGGAAATCGGTGTGGAAGGTAATACTGAAGGATATTGCAATAGATGGTCCCATGTCTGAAGGCTGTTCAGTCCGCATTTAAAACCATAATCTACACTCCTGTTTTTTGTAGATATTAGAAAATGCAGTGTCTGCACATGCAAATGAAGACAAAGTGCAGTGTTTAGCTGCGTGTTCTGTGGAACTTTCTGCATACGTGCTCTGACGTTCCTACAGTACATCTACAAGACACACAATGGTAGAAATGACCAGTAATTACTATCCCAAGCGTCGTTACAGGAGGACAGGCACGACCACAATCCGCTGGTCTCAGCCGCCTCCACAGTTTTCTTTCTTGTTCAAGATTTCCCTCCACAAACACTTCTAGGAGTGAGTGGACGGCCAGGCCGGGGAGGGAGGCGGGAGCCCTGTCTTGATGTCGCCAGTGATCTGATCAAGTGAGGCTGCTGTGTAAACCGCTGGAACTACTGGGAAGTTTGACACTTGGAGTCCCTCACATCCACATGCAAAGTGTGTCTTCGTTTGCCAGACTTCATTATATCCTCTATCCTGCCTATTTTTCTGTGCACTGTCTACAACAAAGATGTCACTGCCTTCTTGGCTATCTAACAACACGGGGACCTGTATACATTACAGTTGTATATGGATGGCCCCATGAGCTAAATAACCCCATGAAGATGCATGTAGTTGGATTTGGAGGTGGGAATATTCCAGTGACATCTGTATTTCTCACGTCACGTCTGATGAGTTCCCTGAATCATTCACACACGTACACTTTCTACCTCCCTTCGACACACACACACACACATACACACACGCACACACACGCACACACACACACACACACACACACAGCAGTATGATTCATTAAACAAGGACAAGAATTGGCATCAGAATGTGTGCGCTGCCAGCGTCACCCACTTCAGCGTGATATATGATTCACTATATATATTGTGAGATATTATTGACTATGAGAGGGAATGGATTTTTCATTCTCACTGAAAAGATTTAGTTGAGGTCTGAACCAACCAAAAATGTTTTCTGACATCTGGAGATAAAAATGTGTTGGCCAGGGCATCGCTCCAGCACTACAGCGCTTCAGTTGCAGCTCCAGTCATTTGGAGATTGCACTTGACCATATTGCAATGTTGATCATATTTCGATAAATTCTTCAGCCATTATGCAGCTGAACACACTTTAAGAAGTTGAATGTCCTCTTACTGTCAATGAAAGCATTTCTTTGACTTTGTTTTCTGTTCTTCTGCCATTTGCACCAATCGTTATTCTTTTTTTTGCATGTATGGAGCTCTGGGAAAATCCCCTTCCGTAGCCTGAATACGCACCGAATACGGAATCACCGGCCAAGGGAACGCAACTCCCACTAATCAAAGATTAAGACAGAATGGTGCTTTATTTCCGGTGGGCGTACTACGTGTGGGAGCCGTCCCAGAATACACGGTGTGTGTGTGTGTGTGTGTGTGTGTGTGTGTGTGTGTGTGTGGCAACAGGCATCCAATAGGATGTATGCGTCGAAAAGATTTGACAAGGAAAGTGGGGGGTGGTGGTTGGAACGTAGCCTTGATGTTTGGGTTCTGACATTCTTTGTGCACTTAGTGAGGCGGGTGCATCTGAGAGATGGGCTGGCTTATTTATAGGCTCATTTGCATAAAAGTAATATGGAGGAGCTGGAAACACATGACCGAGTGTGTGTGTGTGTGTGTGTCTGCGTGTGCGTGTATGTGTGTGTGGACGCCTGAGTTCCCACAGGCCCACATGCTACACACACACACACACACACACAACACAACACAGCGTACGCCTGCAGGTGTGCATGACACACTCGCTCGTAGGACAGATGTGTGAATTTCCTGTGCAGAAGAATTCACAGTGATGTTCTAAGTCTCAGTCGAACTCTTTTTGTGGAGAAAAGAGAAGAGAAAACGACGGCAACTAATGAAATCTCGGCTTTAATCTCGTGTTTGTCTCCTGTCAGGTTCTGACGCCCCCCTTGCCGGGAGACGTGGAATACAAACAAAGCAAGACGGATTACATCCCAGGCCAACTGGGAAACCACGCCGACTGTCACGTGATATTATCTCACATCAAACAGTCACGGCTGCTCCCGCCACCCCTTTTTCTTCCTCTTTTGTTGACGGAGAGAAAAACACCTTTTTCACTGAAAGGATGACGGTGCTGCTGACGGTGGATTACAGAGAGAGCTTACGCACACAGTTTCACTGCGGAAAAGCAATCAGGAACGGTCATGGCAAAAATAAACAATGCGTTACGAATGTCGTTATTGATGTGGAAGGAAATCGGTGTGGAAGGTAATACTGAAGGATACTGCAATAGATGGTCCCATGTCTGAAGGCTGTTCAGTCCGCATTTAAAACCATAATCTACACTCCTGTTTTTTGTAGATATTAGAAATGCAGTGTCTGCACATGCAAATGAAGACAAAGTGCAGTGTTTAGCTGCGTGTTCTGTGGAACTTTCTGCATACGTGCTCTGACGTTCCTACAGTACATCTACAAGACACACAATGGTAGAAATGACCAGTAATTACTATCCCAAGCGTCGTTACAGGAGGACAGGCACGACCACAATCCGCTGGTCTCAGCCGCCTCCACAGTTTTCTTTCTTGTTCAAGATTTCCCTCCACAAACACTTCTAGGAGTGAGTGGACGGCCAGGCCGGGGAGGGAGGCGGGAGCCCTGTCTTGATGTCGCCAGTGATCTGATCAAGTGAGGCTGCTGTGTAAACCGCTGGAACTACTGGGAAGTTTGACAGTTTATAGAGTCCCTCACATCCACATGCAAAGTGTGTCTTCGTTTGCCAGACTTCATTATATCCTCTATCCTGCCTATTTCTGTGCACTGTCTACAACAAAGATGTCACTGCCTTCTTGGCTATCTAACAACACGGGGACCTGTATACATTACAGTTGTATATGGATGGCCCCATGAGCTAAATAACCCTTCATTTTCATAATAGGCGCTTGTGTGTTTCTAAGCGGTTAAACAGTAAAAGGTGATGGGTCTTCACAACTTTCATGGAAACGTTTATCCGACCTTACCAATGCTTGTGTGGGCATGAGTACATCATAAGACAGTGGGGCAACATCGGTTTAGGCATCAAACACCAAGCGTTTAGTCGCGAGAGGCATGGATGTCCAAACTGCACTTATCTCGCGCTCAAACGCTTGGTGTTTGATGCCTAAACCGATGTTGCCCCACTGTCTTATGATGTACTCATGCCCACACAATGCATTGGTAAGGCGGAACGACCTCACCCGGCCCCAGAGTCCAATCAGCCTGACTCAGACCAGGTGAGGCTGCTTCAACCAGCCATCAACCACACACACACACACACGCACACGCACACACACACACACACATGCACACGCACACGCACACACACACACACTCACACCACACACACACACACACACCACACACGACACACAGCACAGTGACATACGGAACCACAGCAAAATATCTGGAGGATCTGTGGGCGTGTGTTCACTCCTCCAGCAGCCCGGCTGTCCTTCTGCTTGCTCACACACCTACCACAACCCACCCCCCCCCCCCGCCCCCGCCCCCCCCCCACCCCCCCCCCCCCTTGCGGCTGTGCAATGCCATTCCCCTCACCTGGTAATATGCTCTCTGCTTGCTCCTTGCTAGCACACCTGTTGACAGCTCCTACTGCGCCTTCCCGCATACCGGTTTGGCGTGTGCCCATTCAGCCATTGGACAGCGCAGAGGGAGTTATTGCGCTTCCGCCATGACAGCTCGCCAGGTGTGCGCCATTGCCAACAGCGAGAGACGCTGCCGCAGGACACCCGCGCCGCAAATAAGCCGTCTATGTGACTTCTAGGCAGCGGAGCCTGCTGTGTTGCACGCCTCACCGCACCCTCACGGCCTCCCACTGTTCCCATCTTAAACACCGGGCCCCTGTCCCCTGTCTATCTGCATTGGCCGGTCCCCTTTGGATGCAAATAGTGTGTGTGTGTGTGTGTGTGTGTGTGTGCGTGTGTGTGCGTGTGTGTGTGTGTGTGTGTGTGTGCATGCCGGGGGCGGCGGGTGTCTTCAAAGGGTGGGAGGGGGGCGCTGCTCCTCCCTGAGGTCACCGATGGTAGATGAAGATTGGGTCGGGTGGTTGGGGGTTTTGCGGGGTGGGGGTGTGGGGTGGGCGCCGGGGGTGGGGGGGGGAGTGTGTGCCGAGACATCAAAGAGAGAGAGTGAGTGGAATGTATTGACGCCACGTCGGTGGATTGTTTGTTGCCCCACGGAGGAGCATCAAAGTGGGGATGAATCCCGGCTGATTGCGGCGAGGCCGAGGTGTCAGTCAGTGGCCCCGTCAGGTTGACAACACTCCAGAGATGAGTTAAAAGCAATGCTATGAAGTGGGTTCTTATGGTGCTTCAGATGATGATGAGGAGGGGAGGAGGATGAGGATGAGGATGTTGAGGATGAGGATGAGGATGAGGATGTTGATGAGGATGAGGAGGAGGAGGATGATGATGATGATGATGATGATGATGATGATGATGATGATGAGGAGAAGAGGAGGAGGAGGAGAAGAGGAGAAGTGTTGATGAGACGTCATAGCTAATGTCTGTGCAGTGAAGTCAACAGGCAAAGAGCCGGAATGGTTGGAGGAGAAGTCGCGAGAGGCATGGATGTCCAAACTGCACTTATCTCGCGCTCAAACGCATTTTTGCAGCCACGCACACAATAACCTCATAAGACGCTATTGCCCAATGATTGCGGTTTTCTTTCCCCATATGCAATCCCTCCGTTCTATGGTAGTGTATCTTATGCTCCGGTGCCAACCCAAGTATCTACCGGTTGCCGGTGAATTTGGACTATTCAATGTTTACTGGTTTACAATACCGCCTATTCCGGTTGGTTTGCGAAATTGGAATCGGGGGGTTATTGCCATCTCGAGCATTTTTCCAAGAAGTAAGATTTCAAAGTTCAGCAATTCTAGTTTCCGCACAATAGGCCGCTTGCTGCTGTTATCGGTGTCACGGGCGTGTCTTAAGCGCGCCCTCTTTAAACCGAAGTAAAAGCCGATGAGCGTTCCGGTCACGCATGCATGGCACCGGGCTCTCAAAACTTCATCATTTTAGACAAAGACGTCCGTTATCGTTGGCGTTCCGACCATTTTACATTTCACTTAACCACAAGGACGGCGACCATTGCTCAATGTGCTGGGCATGCAGCAAGTAAACAATCAACATACAAGATCCGGAGCATGGTTCTTAGTGCCTTTCGGTGCGTTTGCAACGATTCTCCGGCGCTTTTTACGCGCGCCATCAGAGGCAGCAACCAAGCGTTTGAGATCGCTCTGAGAAGGCCATGGAGGGAAGGTGGTGATCCAAAAACAGCGATGCTGGGCTCTTATTGCCGTTCTTATATTTCCTGTCCGTAATGTTTAACCTGTTCACACTGAGCTGCCCCGCCCCTGAGATTGGCTCCGTTGTCAAACGTCGAGGTCTCTCATGCAGTTTGCTCCGCATAACAGCCCAAACTTTACTTAATGAGAACCTCATGTCAGATGGACAGACGCATAGAAATATGAGGCCCCACCCACTGAGTTCCCTCTGTCTTGGTGTATCCATTGTGCCCCTGCCAGAATGTCTTACCCCAACTCCCTTCTCTCCGCAACTTGCCGGGTACCCTTCACACGGACTCCTTACGTTTTTGACGCGCGCCACACAACACGATTGGGGACACCGGTATACTATGCCCCACATGTACATCATTCACATAGAGCCAGTTCAAGTATTAAGTAAGTTCCAACTTCCATTTTTCACAATAGAGCGCTTGACATACGTGGCATTTATGTGTAGTTTCCTAACGGATATATTATAAACGTTAAAAGGTAGTTATTATGAGTTACTTTTCAACAATACTTTCATTGCGCAAACGTATTTATTTCATGATCACTTACCAATGTACTTTGTATTTGTGATAGGCCGCACATCTGACGAGTACATCAACTAAAGACAGTGGCGGCAACGCATCGGACTATTACGACACGGCCCAATCAAACACCCAAGCGTTTCGATCATAGCAACACAACAGAAGATCAACCTCCAACACCCACACCACACACACACACACACACACACACACACACACACACACACACACACACACCAGCACACACACACACACACCAGCACACACCAGCACACACACACACAACGCACATATCTGCCCCAATGATCCCGACCTACTCGCTCTCTCTCATTCCCCCCCCCCACACACACACACACACACACACACACACACACACACACACACACACACACACACACACACACACACACACATAGATGCACGCACACACACACACACACACACAACACCACACAAATACAGACGCGACTTGTGCTTGTCTTCAAGCTCATATTGAGCCGGTATTACTTTCTTAGCAACTTAATTTTAAACTTAAGCTAGATAGGTTAGTATCCAGGGGTCTTCACATAGGCTCTCATGAATAGCGTTTTTATTGTCCAACCCCATAACGTTTGCTTGAGAGCCAGAGTGGCCTCTAATAAGTATGTCCCTTGTTATGCTTTGTGTCCAATCTCCCAAACCCGACCTTACCAATGCTTGTGTGGGCATGAATACATCATAAGACAGTGGGGCAACATCGGTTTAGGCATCAAACACCAAGTTTTCTTTAGCGAGAGGCATGGATGTCCAAACTGCTATCTCGCGACCTTTAGGCCAATATTGATGCGATGGGAAGCAGGGCCGAAGCGGGGTTTGAGTCGGCGGGAGAGGGCGGTTTTTCCTCAGATGTACCAAACAAGTGACACTTATCTCATTGCGCGCTCCAAAACGCTATATGATTACATATCATAATTTGTTCTGCGAAGGATCCATGAAACTTGACTGCCACACTATGATTCACTATATATATTGTGAGATATTATTGACTATGAGAGGGAATGGATTTTTCATTCTCACTGAAAAGATTTAGTTGAGGTCTGAACCAACCAAAAATGTTTTCTGACATCTGGAGATAAAAATGTGTTGGCCAGGGCATCGCTCCAGCACTACAGCGCTTCAGTTGCAGCTCCAGTCATTTGGAGATTGCACTTGACCATATTGCAATGTTGATCATATTTCGATAAATTCTTCAGCCATTATGCAGCTGAACACACTTTAAGAAGTTGAATGTCCTCTTACTGTCAATGAAAGCATTTCTTTGACTTTGTTTTCTGTTCTTCTGCCATTTGCACCAATCGTTATTCTTTTTTTTGCATGTATGGAGCTCTGGGAAAATCCCCTTCCGTAGCCTGAATACGCACCGAATACGGAATCACCGGCCAAGGGTAGTTCACAATTCATTTTCACAATAGGCGCTTGTGTGTTTCTAAGCGGTTAAACAAGCGCCTATTGTGAAAATGAATTGTGAACTACTCTCGAATGCAATAACCCCCCAACTCCAAAACGGTAGGGAAGCAAGTAGAGGTGCACCAGCACAAGATACATACAGAGGAATCGTTTATCCGACCTTACCAATGCTTGTGTGGGCATGAGTACATCATAAGACAGTGGGGCAACATCGGTTTAGGCATCAAACACCAAGCGCTTAGTCGCGAGAGGCATGGATGTCCAAACTGCACTTATCTCGCGCTCAAACGCATTTTGCAGCCACGCACACAATAACCTCATAAGACGCTATTGCCCAATGATCCCTCTGTATGTATCTTGTGCTGGTGCACCTCTACTTGCTTCCCTACCGTTTTGGAGTTGGGGGGTTATTGCATTCGAGAGTAGTTCACAATTCATTTTCACAATAGGCGCTTGTGTGTTTCTGAACAGGTGGGTCTTGAGTCTCTTGTTAAGGAGGGGGGTTATGTAGAGTCCAGGTGAACTCTGAACAGGTGGGTCTTGAGTCTCTTGTTAAGGAGGGGGGTTATTGCATTCGAGAGTAGTTCACAATTCATTTTCACAATAGGCGCTTGTGTGTTTCTAAGCGGTTGTGTGTCTAAGCGGTTAAACAGTAAAAGGTGATGGGTCTTCACAACTTTCATGGAAACGTTTATCCGACCTTACCAATGCTTGTGTGGGCATGAGTACATCATAAGACAGTGGGGCAACATCGGTTTAGGCATCAAACACCAAGCGTTTAGTCGCGAGAGGCATGGATGTCCAAACTGCACTTATCTCGCGCTCAAACGCATTTTGCCGCCACGCACACAATAACCTCATAAGACGCTATTGCCCAATGATCCCTCTGTATGTATCTTGTGCTGGTGCACCACTTTGCTCTACGCTATTGCCCATGATCCTCGTAGGACAGATGTGTGAATTTCCTGTGCAGGAAAATTCACAGTGATGTTCTAAGTCTCAGTCGAACTCTTTTTGTGGAGAAAAGAGAAGAGAAAACGACGGCAACTAATGAAATCTCGGCTTTAATCTCGTGTTTGTCTCCTGTCAGGTTCTGACGCCCCCCTTGCCGGGAGACGTGGAATACAAACAAAGCAAGACGGATTACATCCCAGGCCAACTGGGAAACCACGCCGACTGTCACGTGATATTATCTCACATCAAACAGTCACGGCTGCTCCCGCCACCCCTTTTTCTTCCTCTTTTGTTGACGGAGAGAAAAACACCTTTTTCACTGAAAGGATGACGGTGCTGCTGACGGTGGATTACAGAGAGAGCTTTCAGTCTCCCGATAGTTTGGCTCCACTTTGTCTCCTGTCGGACGTGAGAGAGTCCCCATAGCATGACTATTGTTCTGCCCCCCCCCCCCCCCACGCCTGTCCGTGTCGGCCTACCATTATGTCAGTAGGTTTTAACTACAGAGGTGAACACACTGGCCAACGCCAGAACATTGCATGTAGGTGGAGGCCGCATTCTCTCGCTCTCTCTCTCTCCCTCTCTCTCTCTCTCTCTCTCTCCTCTCTCTCTCCTCTCTCTCTCTCTCTCTCTCTCTCTCTCTCTCTCTCCCTCTCTCTCTCTCTCTCTCTCTCCTGCCGTGGAAGGTCAGGCGATCTCCGCAACAAAGGGTGGCATTTTAAATTCTAAAAGGCCAGCCGATATGAACACATGGAGAACTTCATATCCTTGAAGGTCGACACCTGGCTTAGTCTCTGTTCCCTTCTCTATCTATCTATCGACTGCATCTTCCTATCTATCTATTGTATCTATTTACCTATATATCTATCTACTTTATCCATCTAGTGTATATACTGTATGTATTGTATCTAGAGATCTATTCGATCTACCGACCTATATATCTATTTAATGTATCTACTGTATCTACTGTCTCTACGATATCTATCTGCTGTATCTGTCTACCGATTGTATATATTTAGGTACCTCTATATCTATCTGCTGTATTGCCCTATCGATTGATCTATCTATTGCATCTATATATCTGTCTATCTCTAACAACACGGGGACCTGTATACATTACAGTTGTATATGGATGGCCCCATGAGCTAAATAACCCCATGAAGATGCATGTAGTTGGATTTGGAGGTGGGAATATTCCAGTGACATCTGTATTTCTCACGTCACGTCTGATGAGTTCCCTGAATCATTCACACACGTACACTTTCTACCTCCCTTCGACACACACACACACACATACACACACGCACACACCAACACACACACACACACACACACAGCAGTATGATTCATTAAACAAGGACAAGAATGGCATCAGAATGTGTGCGCTGCCGCGTCCCACTTCAGCGTGATGTGACACTTGCCAGTCTTTTGACAACCCGCTGCACACACCGCAAGCTAAAGCGCTGACTACACGACAACGCAGCGCTGAATAATTTCTCATTTCTTTTTTTGTTGTTGCAGAGAAGAAGTGGCTGATAAACAAGGGCACGCTATTCTATACTTAGAGGGAACGGCTCCTGTGATCGGGCCGGCGACGAGGACGGTGGCCCACATCTGCAGCATCTGGGACCGACTTTGTTAATTTCTCGTCTGCCAGTGCGGCATACGCTGTTCATTAGAGAGAAGGAGAGGGGGAGAGAGAGAGGGGGAGAGAAGAGAGAGAGAGAGAGAGAGAGGAGGGGGATCGTCAACACAGAGTAAGGATGGAGTGAGGGGAGGGAGAGAGAGGGCAGGGAGATCGGTGGATACAGGGGAGAGAGAGAGAGAGGGGAAGAGAAAGATGGAGTGAGGAGAGAGAGGGAGGAGAAGGAGAGCGGGAGCGCATCCCATAGATGGCTGCTTTTGATCAATAAAACATGAGAAGTGTGAGCATGAGCAGCTGCAACATTCATACGAACCCAATTCTTAAGCTTTGCCCATTTCTCAAATCATATGTTCTTCTTTTTATTTTATTTATAGATAGGACAGGAAACATTGATCTTCTGTGTTCAGCACTGCGACACAGATGACCGTCTGGGTACAATACCATATACAGTATGGGCTGATGTGCTGTATCACGTGACTGTGTCCGTAAGACACGCCTCCTGAAGTGGCTTTCCTAGGGCTCCTCCTCCTCCCAAGGACACAGGCAGTTACGGTTAGAATGTAGGATAATCTGGTCTATTATAGAGTCTGTAGTAGTAGAATTGATGACAGAGCAGGTGGTAAACAGCTAGCGCTCGCCTGAATGTGTGTGTGTGTGTGTGTGTGCGTGTGTGTGTGTGTGTGTGTGTGGCGATGGCCTTGATTTGCCGATGGACCACAGGCGTGCAACCCCTGACTCTAATCAGCCTGACTCGGGGGGGGGGGGCGCAGGTGAGGCTGCTTAAACCAGCCACCCGAACCACACACTCACTCCACCGGACATTGTAGCCCTAGCCGATGGTTTGGGCTTTTACTCCGTGGAAAACGTTCATATAGATAAATTAATACAAGAAGTTTGGTTTTCCATCATGTCCTCAGAGAGCGATCAATTGAGGTTGCTGCTACTCGTCAAATGTGAGAATCAAGTGTGTAAGTGATGTGCGGAGGGAGAGGAACCAGTCTGCATCAACAACACAGATGGATTTAATCCACAGCAACACTTCTCTTCTCTCCTCATGCTGCGAGGGCTTTTTCTGTCTTTAAGGAGTTAGTGTTCTCACTTCGCTCACATGTATTTTTAATTTCAATGTAGCACCACTACTGGGAAGATTTCATTTCTGCTTTCAAAACCTTGATAGAATGTTGCCACCCCGGGCCCCCGTCTGATTTTTTTTTTTCCAGCCAGCCTCGAGCTAAGTTGGAATGATACAAAAGTAAAAGGCAATCCTGCCCTACGTAGACGACGAGAGAACACGCGTGACCTTCACCACGGCTTCCGCAGCCGGTGACGAACATGAAGTCTGTGTGTGCTCACCACACAACGGCACACCATCACTCATTTTCAGATGTTGATTTAGATCAGGTTACCGTTGTTTACTCTCGGCAGATAGGAAAGCTTTGTCTTCCCGCCGAACACACACACACACAACACAACAAAAACACACACACACAACATGTCAGTAAACATCGACGATGCCAGAACATTGTGAGGAAATGAAAGGAGACTGTAACCTTTGCGGCCCGGCCAGAAGCGCCGTTGTCACTTGACAGATCTTCAAATAAAACATCTAATTAATGTGTGATCAAACACAGTGTGAATGTAATTTGATCATATGTGGATGAAATATGGGATTGTGCCAAGTGATAATCAGCCGTGTTAGTCTGAGCCACGCTTTATACCAGGGAACCTGTAGGGTTGTGTTGATAGTCTGGGTTGAAATGCTAAACCTGTCAGCCTGGAAGAGTTCTTACACACAGAACATTGAGCTGTAGCAGTGTAGAGTTACCGTGATTAGATTAAAGTCGCTGTAGGTAAGATTTAAGAGCTATGATCTGACTGCAATTTGTCGGAAATATCAGCGCCGTTCGTCATCTGTTTCGAGAATATCTGCTCCGGTTGACTGCACCAGCCTCTCTATGAGACCATTTGGATTTAAGACAGCTCCTGGTTGTGGCGAATCAGGGCATCTCTTCCCTGATTGGTCCGTGGAGTCCATTGTTCCTGTCAATCACGTGTGCAAGGAAGTGCAACACTTCTGAGATTGTTTGGTTTCAAATCTCAAATCTCTGTGTATGTGTATGACTGACTGTAGATAAGGAGGGTGGTGTGTTTAAGCACAGGGACCATGAAGAGGATGGAGACTAAACGATTCTTGTCAAACGTCTGACATGACGCCACCCAACGATGGTGATGACATTTCTTTCTTTTTTCTCTGTATTTCTCTGAGTATTATGGAATTACATCAACCCCTTAACTTTACAATCTCAGCAATTCATTCACCAGTATGTCTGTCCTGACTATACAATTGCATTCAATACATTCATATAGAATTGTAAAATTCAACCCACTGCCGATAATTCATAATCTCAACTGTAATAATTATATCATTATTATAAGAATTGCATTAGATCAATTCCATATACTAAAATGTAATTCAGCCCCATTCCCAACATTTCATAATTAGTTTTTGTAATACTGTAATGGTAATGACGACATCCAATGCAATTAGAGAAATTATGTGTACTCTCTCTGTGTCATACAGAGCTGTGGCTCTTGAAACTTTTTAAATGTGTCTCTGCAAAATATTTTGGCAGCCCTCCATCTAGTTATGGCAAAGGTTGATGAGCTGTTACTTCAGAAAATGTAAGTTTGATGATAATCACTGTGTGTACGTCTCCTGAGTAATCAAGCCTGTTTGTTTCAGCCTTTCTCTCTCTCTCTCTCTCTCTCTCTCTCTCTCTCTCTCTCTCTCTCTCTCTCTCTCTCTCTCTCTCTCTCTCTCTCTCTCCTCTCTCGTCTTCATTCCTCTATGTTCACTCGCCTGTCTCCTCCTCCCACCTGAAATGTTTGCTAACCTTATGACGATGTATGATGTGACGCAGTGTGGGAAACACTCATGCTCTACCGCTCTCTGTCATTGACTCTCTCTTTAATTCATCACCTCTCTCTTTTGTTATCTCTCTCACATTCCTTATATCTCCCCCCCGTCTCTCTCTTTCTATATACTGCCACTGAACTTGATGTGTCAGATCCATCCCTAGCATCGACCCACAGGAGACTATTCAAGAACAAGCATTTGCATTCACCTACAGTATGACGCTGGCAGGAGAAAGAACAGAAGCTCTCCACTCTTGTGACTTCCCATTCCATTAAAGCGTGCACTATGGGTTTGCAGTGATTTTTAGCATTGCTTCAGCTATCAGAAGACAGTGGGCAGCCCACGTAGCATCCATTTATTCATCACCGGCTTCAGCCTCATCCGGCTCGCTCATTAACCTGAGCTGTGGGTCTTTTGGAAGATAATAATGTCTGTTGCAACATAACCTCAACTGTCACGTTTTGATATAATAACCGAAATTTCACAGCTATGATCTCGTGTTTATAGAATATATAGAATAGAATATATGAAACAAGGTAAAGTGTACATTAACATTACATCTATTTGTGTATTGGACCGTGTACTTTTAGGTGCAGTTCTCAATGTCGCCTTTAGGGGAGGTATAGAGGTTTGTATTCCTCCACTTGTTTCCATGCGGGAGAAGAAAAATGTGTTGATGTCGAAGTCAATACATCCATGGTCATATTTACATATACATTTATTCACTTATATGTATAAATATGTTGTTATTACATCTGTATGCAATAGCATTATATTTCATTTTTATATGCACTTTTTGTGTATTTTTTTTGTGTATTTGGACATTTTCAACATCCTACATTGAATACTAAGATGAGATGGAGAAGAGTTCAACTGCCTGTGAAGACTAAGAACACAGTTGCTAATCTACCACTGAGGGATAACAGAATATTAAAGAAATAGCACTCTACTAAAGACAACAACTGCATTGCAACTAAGATGCCCGTGTTACATGTGAGCAACATGCACAGTTGGCAACATCAGCCTGGAGAGTCTGGAGAACTCAGATGGCCAAAAGCAAACAAAAGAAGGATGAACAGGCACAGTCAATCTCCTCTCACTCCATTTGCGCATCAAAATCCAAGTCCTCCGTGTCTCCAGATCATCAGTTCTGAGTCTAGCTAGTTTGGAAGCGACACAAGCCCATGCAGAGGCCTCCAGAGCCAGGTAACTGTATGCACAAAGAGAATGGAAATTAAATTAGAAAAAGCAGGCATCGAAGCCAACGTGAATGCAGAGAAGATCTGTTTTCAGGCCTCTCTCGAGACTCAATAGCAATATAGAGACTGCAATATCAAAGGGAAACTGACACTGCACTTCCCAAAGCTAAAGTAATGTAAAGGTAAAGGTTTTTTGCATTCCAGCTCGAGACGCAAGAGGATCCGAGAAATATAGACTTACCGTTACCAGTCTGCAGCTGATAAGGCCAGGGAATATGTGGAATGACATTCAAGTAACCACTACATCATATCTCTGAGGCTGAGGAGACAAATCCCTGTCACCGTGAGGAACAAATCCATAAAAGATCACACCAGCATCTATATATCTCAAGAGCCCAGGATAGACAACCATTTTGTGAGATACGATCACCAGTCCACTTTGCATAAGAACGAGAATTATCACCAAAGCCCAATCTCAACACAACCCATGAAGACAAGCTTAAAGTCACCACTGCTCGGCACCATCTCTGCTTTGGATCTCACAGCCAGGGAATTGTTGTCTCTGCTCATTAAGTGGCTCGGTCCAGAATCTGCTCAACATGTTCAAAGGATTAAAGCTGTAAATACGAATCATCCATCAGTGGGCCTGGACTTGACATGGTCAACACTCGATGTGTGTTATGGTTCACCAGAAGTCATTGAGAGAGCGCTATTCTCCAAGATAAAGACAAGTTCCCCAAGCTGTCAGGGAAAGATCATCTCAAGCTCAGAGCATCAAGAGATGTGTTGATGGAGCTGGAAATAGCAAAGAAAGAGAGCTACTTGCCAGGGCTAAGCTAAGGCTCTGAATGATCTGGCGCCAGAGTATTTAACTGAGCGGCTCACGCCGTACTGTCCAAACAGGCCCCTCAGGTCTGCCAGCATGGATCTCCCCACGATACCAAAGTTCACATTAAAAACAAAGGGAGATGGAGCCTTTACAGTACAGGCTCCTCGTTTCTGGAACAGCCTTCCACTGAGCATCAGATCAGCTCATCTTAAAACAGACTTTTACAAAAAGGATTTTCAGAGAAGCTGACAGACTACACTCGCAACATGTACTTAATAAAACCAAACAAGGAAAGCCATGGTGTAAGCAATCTATGTATCCTCCACCACAAACCACATGCTTTGACAAAGTGCTGTCCAGCCATGCTACTGGACAACAGGAAGACATGATCTGTTTCCACTGCTGTGCGTCTACAAAACACCAAGTCAGTTATTGCAGTGAAACTATCAAATGCAGTGTGAATGTGATAGGCCTCTCTCTGCCCTTCACCATAGTCCACCACCACAGCTGACCAGCCCGTCTTCAAGAGCATGGTGGTGGGTGGTGAGCGGGCCTCCGACCAAGCTGTCATGGCTTCAGGCACAAAGTATGCAAGCCTGGACTCACAAGTCTTGAGAATCCATCGTGCTCCAAAATATGTTTGGTGCACGTCTATCCAAATGATCAGCCACATAAAGGGAGGACAATATACAGTACGGCATGTTAGATGATCAAAGTAATGGATCACTCTTGCAAGGAGTTCTTCAACGTGCTCAACCTGTGCAGGGACTGTCGGAAGCAGCTGGGCAAGGGCTTGAAGTTGCTTGTGGTTTCACCATTGAAACAACGGACCTGGACAAATGGGGATGACCAAGTGCAATGACTGCGACTGACAACAGAGCGGAAAATACCAACCCAGAGCTAAGTCACTTCTTACTCTCAAATCCATTGCTTCTGATGATGCCAGCCTCTCGTTCCAAAAGGCTTAATATCCTCCTCTTCATAAGAGCACATTTTTTGCACACAAGGGTTCGTAAACAAGGTTTTAGAGCAGCTATTCAATGACCCGCACAACACTTGGTGTGCCCAGAAGCTTTCACTTGGAACTGGGAGTCACCAATTTGAGTGATGCGTGGCCAAGGGCAGCACCCACAAACCTGTGGCGCGCTAACACTAGTTTCACTCCATGTGAGAAAGCCACATCAGTGTTAGAGATCAGCAGCATAGTTTCCAAAGTCGTGAAGTTTTAACCACCTTCATGACAAAGGCTTTAACCATCATCAACACAAGGTTCCTCGTGCCGTTCTTGACATATCCAGAGACAGCACTTATTGCACCAATCTCTCACCCAGAAGATTGGTGCAATCCTGTGACCAGCAGGGGACTTTGCTCCAGCAGTGCGTTCAAACAACACCCAGAGAGAGTCCAGGCCCTTGCCAGCACATTCTGGAGATAGATAGATAGGTAGATGGCTTAATCAATATCTCCACACCCTTCAGCAGAGAAGTGAATGGCACCACAAAAGATCAATATTCATCATGGGGAATTTACACAATATCGATAAATATCATGATATGTTTATGAATTAAAAAATACCCTTCTAAACAGTCTAACTGAGGGTCATTACATTGAAGTATATGGACATTTAAAGTTGGGTATTGGTTTTCCTTTCTCTCTAATGTTTCAAACCTCATATTTTGATCAATTTATGGGCATGTCTTCTCATTCTCGTTAAGCCTATATGTTCATGACATTTTCATTTCATGATGATAAAATACCATTCAAAGAATAATATTGAATTATTGCCCAGCCCTACCTCTCATTGGAGATAAATATCGTTGTAACATTTGTAGAGGAAGCACAGCTAAATTAATGTCTTCTTAGATATGTGTTAAATCAGAAAGACCTATAGGCATCAACCTACACTTATGGCCTGGTCACTGTTGTGGTACCATCAGCAAGTCACGGGTCAAAGTCATAACCGCTGCTAAGATATCAGCCCAATTAGCAAAATTGGGCAAGACTGGCATCGCTTCTGTAATTTATTCCGATTCAATCCAGGAAATGCACGAGTAAAGCTCGACAAGCAAGGTGAGACTAACCCCCGCCCCCCAAAAAAAATCCTGAATAAATATTTTGACGACGAACACATCCATCTAATCTTTCTGCGCGGCCCTGCAATGACAAACACATTTATCAGTCCATCTGCGTTCCGGGGCTGAGCCAGCTTGTCCTTCATGGCACCAGCCCGGTGATGCTCAGCAACCCCTAACACAGGTGTCATTATTCTCCCTGCCAGGCACGTCAGTGGATGGAAGATTCTGTACGGGAGCAAACACACACCAAAAAAGGCAAGGCAAACTAATCCACTTGCAGTGCGGTCATTAGCACCTCGAAACCGTTGCTAATGCTTATCAAATTCAGACACAGCCCTTTTACTCACAAAATGCTCGAAGCTCCATTTTTAGCCAGGGATCAATATTTTGAAAAACGCATCAGTAACAGTGGATTTCAATGTATTCAAGGAAAAAAATAAATAACAACAATAGCCGTTTCACGGCATAAGCAGTACCTGTGACCTATTTTCTCTGTACCGCACACCCTGCAAGCAATTGCCACGTTGCAGTGCTTGTGCGATGCTGAGGCTGTGGCAGAATGACCAGCCTGCTGCACTGCATGCATGTTGCAGTAACTGTAATTGACAGAACTGAGGAAGGGTCGCAAGTGGCTCCCGACGTATGCAATTAACCCACTTTCACAGTCACGCGGCAATCTATAGGGAGGCAATTAAAATCCCAATACCCCATGTGTGTGTGTGAGGATCTCACTGAAACACAGCCCCTGATCACCAGACCACCGCTTTTAGCTTTATTATTTTTTTTTAATATTGTTAAGAAGTGTTGATTGCAATGCCTAAGATAAGCGGATGGAGGGAAGGAAGAAGAACTAAGGAATAGGGGAAATTAAATGTAGCTTACCCAATGACGTCTGACCGCTGATATCAGATGCTTGTTTTAATATTCAGTTAGAGGGGTTATGGAAATCGCATCGAGGTTCACGTTGAGTTCACTTCAGGAAGTACTTTTTTTTTAATAATGTCTTTTTTAATGAGATTTGCAGCTCAATACTGGCTAAAATCCAATGGTCTGTTTATATCCCCCTAATCTAATCTTCCAAGTCTTTTTAGCCCTTTTACTGGGTGTGCACAATCGGTGACCTTGTGTTCTTCCTGCGGGCACCAAGTAATCCTAATATCTTTTCCTCCCACGAGTCTGCACAGCAAGGTGACTTCTGTCCGTGTGCAAAGGAAGATGTGCTCCACCTCATTCCCTCACGCGTTCACCTGCAAGGGGGAGAGAAGAAGAAGAATGGAGTTTGGACGAATGTGTGTTATAATATATCGTCAAATAGAAAGCTCTTGAAGGAACAAATAATAATCCTTAAAGGGGCCCAATTACACCATTAAGATGTCACTTTGTCACATGACCATTTTGAAACGGCTTGTAATGGCGAATCACGCTCACACCCGATGGTATAACAGGGCCCATGTAAAGGAAGACTTTCAACCTCACATTTAGGGTCAAACTTACTAATGCGAACACAAATGTCAAATGTCATTGGGCCAGCATTGAGGGAGAACGCTTCACCCGTCACTCTCGAAACGGCTGCAATGTAATCCTATAAGTGTAACAAGCTGTATAAAACCAACCAAATTGTGCTGCAAACACTTGACCCAGCAGGTCGATGGGGGTCATGAAAGGGTCTTGAAAGGCACGGGGGTGGGGGTGGGGGTGGGGGACGTGACAGGACAGGACTGCAGATTCACAGACCCTCTTGGCCCACATGGTAATTGGGGCCAGAGCCTCGTGTCCAGCTGACATTGCAAATCATCCCGACACAAAAATCGCGGCAGGTGCCCGCGGCGTACATCACTCCGGTCGGCCTCACTTTCAGGCTAAGTGCTAGACCAATTATGGCATGACACCGGCATCCATATTGTTCTCGTTGGATATTCATAATTTATCACACATCCCTCGCCCCCCCACCCCCCGGTTCTGCCCCTGGGGACCCCAGTTCCATTATGGTGCTAAACGTAAGATCTGATTGGAGGGGAACACCGCTGGAATCGTGGAACAGATTCTCATGCAAGGTTGCCGCTGTGCTCCGCTAGCACACATAGACGTGTGTCTTTCTCCACCCCCCCCCCCCCCCCCCAACCCCCACCCCCACGCCCCACCCCCCACCCCCCACGCCCCCTCCACTCCACAACAGATCCCTTGTGTAGGAGCCGCCCCGCAGCCACCCATCCTTTAATTTATGCAAGGTTGTAGACCACTGTGTGTGTGTTGTTGTTCAGCGCTCTTGGATTATTAGTATGCTAGTTACGGAGCTTCAGCCCATCCACCGCCACTTCTCTGAGGGGAAAATAGAGTCTGCGTTTCAAATTAATGCTAAAACTTTGTTTTACTGATGACAAGCAGAAAATGTATTCAACAAATCGAGGGGGATTTAAAAGCCGTTATATAAACACACGGAATAACCCATGACGATGTGACTACGACTTTGGCAGATTTGCTTGTTATCTGACATCTGTGGGATAGTTTTTAAATGCCTGCCATCTGTTACATCAACGCCCTTCAGCTTGTTAAAATACATTTTTGCCAGCAGACTGTATAAGCAGGAGGGTTAAGCCTATATGTTCAGTGCTAAAAGATTAGCACGCCACTCAGCAGTTTGTTTCAATTCTAATTATTCAACTGTTCAGGGCCGGGCCACAACATGACTACAGCGATGAATCTGCGTTTGACTTCAGCATGGATGGATGTGCAAGGTCTGCAAGATGTTGCTCGTACCTAAACTTTCCTGACGCAATGTGTTGCAGTGTTTCTTTGTCACTTTTTTTTTTTTCCAAAAGAGAAAAACACTTGTGATCACTGGCTGCGAATCTTTCTTGCACTTACAACATGTCAAGTACTTCCACTTGTGAAAAAGCCGATGCTAATAACACATAAATTCCGAGCAAACAGAGAACTGAGTGCCGTCGTCTGTCTATTTAGGTCCTGTGATGTTTGTTCCTCAGCGCTCTGCAGACGCAAAGACCCATCCAGCCAGTGAGTTTCCGTCGGGTCGTGCAGTTAATAACCAACACGTCTTTCTCTCGCCGCTATCTGATGTGGCTCGAATTGCCGGCTGCCTCATTTGGGTTCCTGCTCCCTTTTGGGAAGTGATTCTGCAGTTCACTCTGAGATGAGAAGCATCAGGATGCTGCTCGGCTGCACTGCCCGTCAAGACATTGTTGTTCATTGTTTTAGGGTCTGGCTGTCCTCTTCTCTCCCCTCCCCTCCCCTCTCCTCTTCTCTCCTCTTTCCTCCCCTCCTCCTCTCATCCTCTTCTCTCTGTCCCTCTCCTCTACTCCTCCTCCTCCTCTCGCCTCCTCTCTTCTCCTCTTCACTTCCTCGTCTCTCTTCTCCTACCCTCTCCTCCCCTCCTCTCCTCTCCTGTCCTCTCGCTCATGGCCCTCCTCTCACCACCTCTCCTTTCATTTCCTCTCTCCTCCTGCAGCTTAGATTTACAGTTGATACGTGTTGTCATGAGTGTGAGGAAAAAATAAAGAAAGACAAAGAAAAAGGAGAACATGAAGTGAAATAGAAAACTCGTAGTTTCGCTGTTACAGCCAGATTCGGATCAAACTACAGGTTTTATGAGGAGCTTATGGTCCAATGCGATGAATTACGTGCTAAACACCCAGACGTGCCCTGAAGTGGCTTCACGTCTCAAGTTCAAACACACACACAACCACATACACAGGCTCACACACGCACACACATACACACACACACACGCACACACACACAGGCCCACATAAGCACACACACATACACACACGCACACGCAAACACACACACAGGTCCACACACACACGCACACACACACACACACACACACACACACACACGCACACGCATGCAGGGGCTAATGTGATTTCCATGTTCTGCTTGTCAGCCTTGCAGTCAGCTTGACACGGATTGATTCAGACCATGCGTGTGAGGCCTGGGTGATGAAGACATCACACAGCAGGCCTTCATCGCTGAGCATCAATCAGTGGAGATCTAAAAGAGAGGCTTTTTTTTTACATGGCTAACATCCAATATAAATTACCTAAATGGTTTCACACAATCCAACATAAACCTTCAAAGATCCCTTAAAAGCAACCTAGGTTTACTTGTATTTTGTATCTCGTATTAATTTACTGGTTTATTGTTGGTTGATTGACGACTTAGAGTTAGACTGCATGTCCTGCATGTCCACCTCTAATGAATACAAATTAGCATCCATAGATCCACAGTGACGCCATAATGATGTGAATAGTGACGTGTGTGTGTGTGTGTGTGTGTGAGAGAGAAAGAGAGTGAGTGAGAGACAGAAGAGAAGAGTGAGTGAGTGAGAGAGAGAGAGAGAGAGAGAGAGAGAGAGGGGGGGGGGGGGAGAGTCTATCCCCGCACATCCATGCTCGCCCCAATCCTCTCAGTACAAACTGAGAAAAATATGGCTAGACGGACAGTGTGATGTGTGATGTATTGCATAATGAATGACAACAAACTAATTGTAGTCCAATAGCCCATTTCTATCTTCCCTTCAATACATATACATAGGAGCCCAATATATTTGTCAAAAAATCCACTTTTCCTTCGGAAAGCATGAGCATAGTTTGCAGCCCAAAACACCCTCTGGTCAAAACTGCTTGTTCTCGAGACATGGTCCACATGGACCAATCCCTCTCCACTTCCTCCTCCTCCTCCTCCTCCTCCTCCTCCTCCTCCTCCTCCTCATCCTCCACCTACTCCTCCTCCCCGGGGGTGATTGTGCGTTAAAACAATCCTACCATCTTGTTCAAGGCATCCTTTCTTTAGTTTCAATCCAGAGCAATCCTACAGAATGTGATTGTTTTTGCTTTAAACGCCATGTAAACCTTAGTTCCATCGACGGCGCCCATAAGGCAAAGGCTGACAGACGAAGGGCCACAGACACTGACAGGCTCCATGGCCCCGCCCTTAGCTGGTTGGCTAGCTGTTGTTTCCTGTGGTGATCAGTGGAGCAAGCGTCATGAACATAATGAAGCAACCTGCGGGGAGGCAGGTTCGTACGCCCTCAGCCAAAAGGCTCTGGGTTCGATTCGCCGCCCTTCCCCCCAGCCTGACTTTATTTAGGCAACGTAGGTCTGCTGCTTAATGACCCAGAGCTGTATTCACTCTCATACACGGCATACCTCTTTGCACAAAAGCTGTTCATGAATATTGAATAGTAAACAAGAGGGGAAAAGAGAAAGAATATATTTAATTTACATGACCGACAAAGAAATGGAAAAAAAAACAGGTCCTTGGCAATAATGCAGATTTTGATATGCATGTGAGTATATACACACATGAACACACACCCATACATGCAAGTGGGCACAGTACACAAACCACATATTCAACATCCCTTTACATCACACACAACAGTGCTACAAACAACCTGATCAAATATATTTTCAGTTGTACAATCCACGAGTCATTTATTTGCACATTGGGCATTCCCACAAAATTGGCCAACTTACTGCTGTGACAAACTGAAACTATATTTTTTGGTAATCAGTAGAGGAGCCTTCAAATCCTCATGCCAATCAATACTGCAGTGTACAATTGTAGCACCACACACCTTTTGTTGATAATAAAACAAGGATAAAGTATTAACATTTGTACAGGAAGCTAAGACAATTATTGTTGTCATACTGACACTCTAAGTTAATTGAAAGAAATTGTCAATATAAAATGTGTTGAATTAATATGTAATGCATTGTATCATTCTCATTGCAAACTGAATGCTGTATGTTATACAGTATGTGGATGGGTTTCAGCTCCATGTTTATCTTGGAATGAGTGTTTTAATTGCATGTAAATCCATTCACCCCTACGTATATAATATAATGCATAAATATATACCTGTATACATAATGTATTTAACCTTACTAGTCTTCAGTATGACAGGAGCTCAATTCTTCCACTGGTCATTTTCCAATCCACATTGCTGCCATAACCCACACTGGCACTAAGTATCCAATTAGATCCAATTTGACTCAACTCAACCCGGCTAATACATATGCATTTGTATACAAAGAAGAAAAAATGATCTTCCATAGTTCTCTCTGCAGGAAATGCAAATGGTTTCGACTGAGCTGCTGCTAAAATATGCAGACATATGCATCTTGGTGCTCCATCCAATTTAATAGCAGTCTACACACAGAAATACATGCACCGATGAGCACACGCTTGCGTCCTATGAGCACAAAAGCAGTATTATCCCAGTCAGTGTTATTG
>PIJE02000783.1:94391-109391 GCA_002895965.2 Coryphaenoides rupestris | reverse complement strand
GAGGATGCATGGTTGTTTCTACGGAAGCCCAGCCTATTTTGGTAACCCACCGCCACATGGCACATGGTTTTATTGCCTCTGCCACATGGTTATACAAAGCAGTGGGGAATGGAGGAGGAATGGACGCAGGGCGAGTGATAGCCATTCTGGGTTGACTCTGCTGCCACTTTGTGTGTGTGTGTGCGTTTGACACTTTGACTGATGGCACGCAGAGTGATCGTCAGGGATCAATCTCATCTGATCTCATGTTTAACCACACACAACTCAATCCATCTCCATCAATGAAGGGTCACTATGTACACCACTAAAAATAAGTGTGCCATACACACACAAGAGATACTTTAGCATGATACACAAATACACAGCTAATGAATTAAACTTCTAATAAAAATAAATACATCAAAAGTATTTGTGAGACTTGTGAGACTTTAGACTTGCCCTTCACCATGAAGGACACAAAAACAAAGTATTTTTCTTACTCTCTTATGTTACACACACCACACACACACACACACACACACACACACACACACACACACCACACACACACACACACACACACACACACACACACATCACTAAGATCCCAGCCAGATCCGACAGGCAGGCTCCACCAAACACAGTGCGCACACACACACACACAGACACACACACACACACACACACACACACACACACACACACACACACACACACACACACACACACACACACACACACACACACACACACACACACAATCCAGCTCAGTTTTCTGTTTTCCCTCAAGGCTTTGTTTATTCATTCATTATTTCCCCCATTAACCTCAATAAAGGTGAGCACACAGTATTGTTCTCTGGGCCTGGGATATAAAAGCACATTAGTGTAAAGAAGGCTGTTTATCTAAGATAGTAGAAAGGCATTGTCCTTTCTAAGGCATTGACGGCCAACATGTGGCAATTTATTTGGCCGCACGTGTTGTTTTTGTTGTACGTTGCTGACTTTGTTTTCCACAGAGCTTTTTTTTTAAAAGAGACTTTACACTGGACACTTTAGAAATAAAAATATAATTCATTGTATGACACAATGCTGCTGCGATTGAATGGTCAATAGTACGTACTTCAGGACACATGCCATGTATCTTAGATCTGAATGGGAGCTTCAAGGCCAACCATACTCACATGTTCTGGTCGATCACATGGCTTTCAGCACTTTTTCAGCTTTAATTTATCCTGCCATCCATTGTGAAGAGAAGACGCGCGTTCTGCTTCCAGTCCTTCAATGTATTACAACCAACACACAACCAGAGAACATCACGGCAATCACACACACTTCTACAAAGGCAACCCACAACAAACACACGCACACACATGCATGCACACACACACACACACACACACACACACACACACACACACCTACTTTTCATTTAGGTCCACTAATTAGCTTAAACAGCATGTCGTCATGGTTAAGTTGGTAGGAGGCTGTAACATGCGACCTCACAAAGACAGGAAATGACACAAACTGTGTGAGAAGTGCGGACGAGGTGACGAAATTAACCCTCTCGTCGATAGCACCAATTATCTTTGCTCCGATCTAATGAATAGTTGGATGATAGTGCACAAATGAGATCTGATTCATTGATAGATATTTCATATAAGCTGTCATATGTTTTTGTGTCAGTATTTAGTCAGAGAACAGATACGTTATGTATCCACTTAATGTGCATCATATAAATAGGACATTATACACATAACTAGCCTGATACAGCATATACTTATTGTATTACAATACATTACATTCTCCTAGCATGTGAACTGTCATTGCAAATAGGATAGAACACATTAGACCTGCTGAACCAAGACGAGGAGTTTAGGGTCCATTTTGAAATAAGAGATCGCAGTGGTTCACTTGTGGTGACAACAATAATAAAAAAAACGTTTTTTTTCTGATCTCCATTAATCAGAATCAGAAACAGCTTTATTGCAAAATTGGTGCATAACATTGAACATTAAACAGAGAGAACAAACTAAAGAACTAAAAATGAATACTTATAATGTCTACTCTAACCTGTTTTGTAAAGTGTAGAATATAAATATATACTTAATGTGTATGCCGCTGAAATCAGGTTGTGCACTGTTCAAAATGTTTTGCCTAAAATGGAACAGAGTACGTTCCCAAGGGGAGAATGCAGTGCTGGCTTTACACCGCGTCTAATCTCTGTGAAGGGCTCTGGGTCCTGTCCCGAATGCTCATTGTTGTCAATGCTGGGGCAGCAACATTGAAACGTTAAAACTCAGGCCCTTGAGTGTCTAATAATGGGGATAATGCTCCAGTACATTTAAGCTGAACCCTAACTGACATAAAAGCACAAAAAACGAAAATAAATGTTCTGCTGGATTCGGAGCTCCTGGCGATTGCAAAGTATATGCTGACTGAGCTCTGTAACTTCTGCCTGGTTGTTTAGCGGCATTCCCTGCGGATGGGGTTGCTTATAATGCATTTATATTGGGCCCTATTTCCTGTGTACCTGTTCTTTTCGGGTTGGTATACGTTCCCTTGCCTTCCACCTAAAGTTGATGACCAATCACAGGTGACAACCCGTACCGGAGAAAAAAGGACTGCTTGCTCTTGCTCTGCTCACACTGCAGTAATCAAACGCGGCGTGACACTTGGTCTCACTGTGGCACCGTGATGGCTGTGCGGCGTGTAAATCATGTATCAAGTGCTGAGTTTAGAGAAAGCCAAAATGTCCGTATTCAGGCAGACACTGCTGATTCACAATGTGTGTCAATGCGTCCTGTAGTCAACACATTTATTTATAGAAACACACAGACAATGTTTGGATACAATGGAAGTTGTGGCCATGCTGTGGACAGAAATTCTAAAGTGAAAATGACAATTATTAGAAATTCTTAAAATCACCAGTTGCCAATGACAGCAGTAACTCATTGCAGGTGCATTTTTAAAAAGTGTATAGCGTTCATCATTTCGGAATGATTAACCACTCAACATGGATGGAGATGCCGGTAGTCCTGTCTCTAAATGTCATGATGGATGTGTGCTCTAATCGCTCTCCTGTTCCTATCGACTCTCATCAGGTTAGATTAACCTTCTGGTTAATTGTACAGTTCTTAAATGTCATGTTCAGTTAGGCCTTGTTCACACTGTCCATTTTGTGCTGAAAATGAAAAAAAAGCCAAACATTGTTTTGTTAACTATTAACAAAACAATGTCTTGCAGAGGACACCATGTCCTCTGTGTAATGTCATGTCAAAGCACACAGCATCATCTCAAAGCATAGTCAGTAGTACTGTGGCCGAGAGAGCACCAATGGGTGAAATTGTAAATGCACCTTCTTATCTCAAATTATATGTCTGGAAATTATTTGGGTTTCCTGTATAGACACCAGATAGAAATTAAAGAATAGTTGTGAGAAAAAACATATGCAGACTGTGCAAAGATATTGTCCAGTACAATGATGCTAACATGAGCAAGCATCTGCATTGCTGCCACGAAAAGAAAATGGAGACGAGACATGAAACAAAACATTTGCAAAGGGCCAGCTAGCCACAGTGGAATTGTTCAGGTCAGTACTTCTCGCATCGAACCAGTGATTCAAGGCCATAACCAACATAATGAACTGGCCAGTACATGGCTTATGACTGAGGCCATTATCTTTGGTCGAGAACAAAGGATTTGTTAATGTATTAAAAACACTTGAGCCAAAGTATGAAGTACCATTGTCTAGCTTCTTCACCCACGCCGTCAGCCAAGAGCTTTACAACGACAAAGACAACAGTTCATCTTTGGAAAGCCAAATGCATTTCTTTAACACCAGATGGCTGGACATCTCGAGCCACTCAAAGCTCTATCACAGCCCATGCTACAAATGATGACTGGAAGACGGAGAGCTTTGTTTTACAAAGACGCTGACAGACACATGCAGGTTGCGGTTATGTTGGATGAAGATGGGATGCTTCAAATAAGAGGCTAGAATGTGCCCAGAAAGATAAGCCGAACCGAGCCCGTGCACGTTCTGTCTGAGGCCCATCCCATTGGCTGCGTTTATGGGTCTGCACGACACGCAAGCAAAACTGCATGTTTATTCTGACCTACATATGGATCACAGTGACTGATACATAGGGTTTAAGGTTACAATGTCATATTACATAGGCAAGAACAGTCAGATTATCACACCAAATATCTTACTTCCCACCCCAACAATCTGTGACCATGAGACCAGCCTGGCCTGGGCCTGAGGCAGAGAATCTAACCCCTCCTTCAAATTAATGAGGAATCACGGCAGTAGAGGTGTCTGACGATGCGTCCAACATGGACATTGTGGTGGAAAGAAGTGCACCTGGCCCCCACATACAATGTGTCTTGTGCATATGCTAAACCTGGCCACCCGGCGGGGGCTCAGGACAAACAATGTCAGACAGCCTGCTTGCCGGTTGACATTGCAGGGTCACGTGTTCTTCCACCGCAGCACAGCAGCCGGCACTGCGTTGGCCTCAAAGCAGACCCTGCTGGAGATTGCACACCACTGATCACTGACGTGCCCCACAAGATGGAATAGCAGGTCTACGACGTGCCAGAAAGGTACCCTCGAGCAACAACAAGCTACAATCACAGCAGCTCTCCTGAGCCCAGAAGTCAGGAAGAAGGCTAAAGCGGCAGACACACCCGGTGTCGGTGATATCAGTCATCGAGGATATCAGTACACTGCTTAAGCCGTTGAAGACAGCTGCCACAGTAGTTTGTGATGAGAAGCAGCCAGCCCACATTCTCACTGATTTGTGCCACTGAAAAGCATGATTGAAAAGAGCATGACACCCGACGAGAATGACTTCCCCACATCCTCCAAGACCTCCGTGTGAGTTATCCTGGTGAGATTGACGCAGAAGTCCACAGCTCTTGACCGTCTCGGAGGTCATGAAGGAAGCCGTGGATTGCCTCCAGCAACGGCATCAAAAGGTACATTTAACCAACCATACCATAACCATACATACCACACTAAATAATGATCTGTAACTAAATGCATGACAAGGGTATAATCAAATAAACATAATGTATTCGGGAGTTCAGAATGATGTAGTGTGTATATATATATATAGATATATACTGTGTATATATACTGTATATGAGTAACCTGATGACCATTAGTTCAAATAAAATGTAGACATGGATAAAAAATGTAAATTTACCTAAGGGCATTATCAATACAATCAGCTCCTTAAAAGCTACAAAACACTGGACTTTTCTGTCGAGAGAGAGCGAAAGGACTTTGGCTTTGTGTTGTTACTTGCTGCTTTGTGGCTTGTGTGTTTCAATGGTTCTTTTTCCTCACTGAAAGCATTGCCTTTTCCCTCCAACTGATTTAGCTTTGAGTGTTGACGAGCGACAAGCATCAAAAAGAGCTCAGAGCTACCGCTTGTGAATGGCTCCGTTTGAGAGGTGACAAGCAATCTGGAGCTAGCCTGCTAAAGTACCGTAATAACAAATCTTTAGAGAGGCGTGGGGGGGGGGGGGGGGGGGGGGTGTGATTTTCACTGCACTAAAGGGGGAACCGTCCGCATTTTGCATGGAATCCTATTTTAGGCGATATTTAGCGTATGTTTAAGCGTATGATTTAATCTACTGGAACCAATGCAGCCCCTTCAAAATGTATATTGCACTTCTAAAATAACGGATGCAGCCTTGAGCCCTGAATTTAATTGTTAGATGTTTTTATTTTATTTTTCAAAAGGGGAGGGGTCGAAAAGGGAAAGCATTTGCGTATCTAACAGTAGCTGTGGGTGTGAACTTGTCTATATAGTTGCCTTCACATATAAATAAATATAAAAATACATTTAGCGACACTTTGAGCTCAGCCGTAGGGCAGAAATGTGTTCTTTCTGCACGTGTCTCTTTGAATGTCTCATACATACATACATACATACAGTGTGTCTCATACGTTGTTGCCCTACTTTTGATCAGATCCATGTGGAAGATGAAAGAGCACAGAGCAGTGAGAGTCTGAGAGGAAGACAGCCTGTCAGCCTCCCTGCGAGTCAGGAACAAAAACAACAGCCGTCCAAGCCGTCTGCACTCGAGGACCTCTCAGGCAGTTTCCCCTTGGAAGCTCTGAGCCATCGCGGGCAATGAGAGGAGAGGACAGGGAAGTGGAGATCGACCTTGTGTCCCTTCTCGCCGGCGCTCCACTGGAATGGTGAACAACAGTAAGCGTACGTGCACATACACCTCGCTCTCGCCGCAAGCCGAGTTCTATCTGCCTCGTCCCTGCCACGTCAGAACCCAGCAAGAGAGGGGGGGGTTTCAACAGCTTGGAGATGTTGTGACAGCACAAAGGTCCCCGTTGAAGCCTGAGAATGTCGATATGTTAATCTCTCCGAGAAAGAACATGATAGTGCCAGAGTAGAAGCTTTCAAGCTATGTATACATAAGGGGTCTCGAATATGTTCTGTCATTTATGCATTTACTACCTTTACGAGTTTTAATTTTTTAACTGTTTTATTATAAGGTGGAATTTGTTCATTAAAATGCTACTTTGTTGATTGAATTACAAGAAAACTAGACGAATTATCATGTTGATGTTCATCAGTTCACTGAGTTAGATATAATATTTGTTTCATGGCTTTAATAAAAAAAATGTTGCACAGTCAATCGTACTCTGTAATTTCTGATACTGTACCGTGTCTGTATCATACTATTAACCCTGTGCCACGGTACATACCATACTGTTAACCCTGTACTGCAGTACACACCATACTGTTAACCCTGTACTGCAGTACACACCATACTGTTAACCCTGTACTGCAGTACACACCATACTGTTAACCCTGTACTGCAGTACACACCATACTGGTAACCCTGTACTGCAGTACACACCATACTGGTAACCCTGTACTGCAGTACACACCATACTGGTAACCCTGTACTGCAGTACACACCATATTGTTAACCCTGTACTGCAGTACACACCATAGTGTTAACCCTGTACTGCAGTACACACCATACTGTTAACCCTGTACTGCAGTACACACCATACTGGTAACCCTGTACTGCAGTACACACCATACTGTTAACCCTGTACTGCAGTACACACCATACTGTTAACCCTGTACCACGAGATAATGGTACTGTCCCATCCCTAAACCACACCATATGGACAGCACAATTTCAAAAGAAATTAAAAGAAAAGGATTGCAGCGTTGGACCTCATTAATAATGATAATGACATGAGCTCTGCTAGCGCCTTTACCACAGAGCAGCTCACCCATTGTTTTCAGTCCATGTATTCTCAATCCAATAGGTTTTCTATTATTCAGGTCGGCCAATGAAAAACCTGCACAGACACGAAAATCTGGACAATCGGGAGCAATCTCTCCAAGGGTAGACACATGCCAAGCCTTAGTGCTGATGTTTGTCAAGCAACCCGACCTGGTCTGTCGAGGTAAAGATCGCTTTTACCTTGCTAGCAGCAGGACTTAGTTAGGGGGCATGTATGTCACACTTTTATTTGTAGACAGTGTATCCTAGATATTATAGGATGGTCCCTTACCTTCAGTTTACATTTTTGCCATTAAAGTTTGTAGTCCAGGTTTCCTGATCCAAAGTGGATGGACATGGTCCTCGCTGTTGAGGATACGATCAAAAAGAGAATCATTAAAGACCTGAGTGGAATTTACTGCTGTAATTAGCTCACAATCTTCTTAACCACAACATTAACACCAAAATGCATTATGCTTGGCAAAGGAGTGTATCAGAGTGGTCCTGAGGCGACTTCCTCTTGAATACTCCTATCACAGCTTCATCACAGCATCAGAAACAGGGCAAATGTGCACATTTACGATAATCACACTGTCATCAGTATAAGAGACATTTCACATCATCTTCCAGCACCATTAGCAACTCATTTGATAACAAAACATGCGTGTGGTGCTTCCAGTCGCTACGTGAGTTCATTATAGACAATAATGAGGTCGTGGTAGAAAAGGCAGTAAATCAATACAATTGTGACATGAGACTAGATATCGTCTTAGAATTTGGATATCAAAATAATATTCATATTAATAATATGGCATAAGTGTTGTCTTTTCCTGGTTCTAAGAACATCATTTTCCATTTTCCCCACTTACCAGACTGTCCTAGGTGTTCTATTAGTTACTGTCACCCACGTAGTCATTATATCCACATTACTGATCATTATTTATGTGGAAATATTTTGTGCAAGCACTAGCCTAATAGTCACATCAGTATTAGCTGGCTGTTTTAATTTAGAAATGTTTTTTTATTGCATGAATGTGACAGCCCTGACAGTGGCTGAGGTTGCAGCTCGTGAAGAAAGCACATTCTGTTCATCTGGGGAGCCTTCCCTCAAGAGTAGCACGACACGCTGTGCAGGAGTTCTCCTCAGCTCAACCCCATGAGACGCCCCATTTAGACTCCCTATCAGGGACTAGCTGGTCAAGTCAATCTCTTATCTTTTGTCCAGTTCAAGGAGCCTTCCCTCCAATTTTTCAAATTTTTCATGTGAAAATAAAGAAAAAGTAATTTGTGAAATCATCATTTGAAAACCCTTTATGAAAATCCCTCAACCTCACATTACAGTACTTCAGTACACACCACACTTTGAACATTTTCCTTTCAAATTTTTGTGGAAAAAAAACTGTTTTGTAAATACTCAATTGCATGCACCCCCCCCCCCCCCCCCCCCCCCCCCCCACATACACACGAAACACACAAACGAACCAATTATCGCCTGTCATATTGTGCTTAAAAATAGATATTCTAACATCGAAGGACATTCGATCACTTCTATACTAGAAAATACTTCTTTCAGCAATGAAATAAAGGGGGGGACACCAAACACATCTCTTACAAACATGCCTCACATGCTGCAGTGATGATGAAGATCGGCATGGTTGTGTATGGCGTACATAAAGGATTTCTTCATCATTCACACCCTCTCCGTTCATTATGATTGCAATCAGGATCTGTAATTAACTTGTTTTTTCCTCCACCCTGGCGCCATTGTGGTTGGCAGATGAAAATGACTAGCTGCCAGCTCGGATAACCTGATGTAAGAAACATTGTATTAAATAACCCTACCCATCCTTCTGCCACCGTGCAGGGGTAACTTGATGTTTCTTCTACCTGCCCAGGATGCCAACTTTACCGCATTCGGCTGGTGCCTGCTGTTCCGTTACAATTTGATCATTTCTGACCCCGATTGCAATTACATGAATTCACGTTGGCCCCCATGAAAATGCTGAAAATAGGCCTGAAAATAGGCTTTTCAGGCCGCAGGATGTTGCCCGAAAGACGGAGGTGAAAAAGTCCACTGGGCTGTGTGTGAGCGGTGGGCTGGGTGTAAAAGGTCATCCTCATCGTACATACATGCCGAGGGTATTGAACATCTAGCGGGTGTCACAGTAGTCATTGGATAAGAATGAGGGAGGGGCTGTGCTTGAAATAAGATGCTAAGAAGGCTGAAGATCAGCTTTTTCATGAGTCAAAATACATTGTAGGGGAGGGAGTGTACAACAAAGTACAACACCGACCAATGCCCGCCCCAAATCTGCGCATGATGTTTTGGCTTAAGCTGGGCTAGCTCACCCAGGCATGTTAAAAGCTCTCTTAATAATCTTGTCAGGTCCAACATTGATTGAATAACCGCTGAAGACTCTCGGCGCAAACTGATCCTGGTAGCCAGTGGAGGGTCCCTGTTTAGTTTCACAATAGGCGGCTGTATCTCTGCCAATACTTTAGGTGGGGGTGGGGGTAACTGAAGGGGGCAACTGTGCCAATTTCAGTTGGCAGGGAAGCAGTTTTTAGGCCCATTTTGCTTCAGCGAATCTCTTTACACGCTTGGAAAGGCAGTTTTATGAAAGAGAGAAAGAGAGAGGAGAGAGAGAAAAGCTACAATTATTAGAGTATCTCAAAAGGGATGCCAAATGGATTCCATTTGTGTTGTTTTCCTCCACAGAGTGGTGGGCCTGCGGTGCACCAACGGTGCATATGGGAACTCAGGGGAGAAGAGCCCTGGCCTTGGCAGGGCTGTCGAATCAGCAGGGGGGGGCCTTGTTTGCAGAGACGGGGGCCCACAACCCAAGCGCCGCTCTGGCCCCAGGGAGACCAGTAGGTTGGGTGCGGGCTCACGAAGGGATGAGCTGCATTTAAGGTGGCGTAGGCAAAATTTGAACTGAATTACCTTTTTTTGTTGGTGCAGTATGAGGAAAACTATGGCTGATGACTTATATTGTGAAGAGCAAAAGGATGTGTGGATTAGGTCCAGATAATAGTCAATTCATTTCTATGGTGGTTCTTCTGATGCCGTTCACCCGGTCAGAGTGACTGAGCGGTTGGGACAGATCATATCTAAATGCTGGCCAGGCCATGGTCAGTCCTTTAAGCAGGTGAGTCTTTCTGAATGGAATTGATAATTATTGACGATCACAAAAGATCCCATTGTTATATTATGTACTTCTATTGCATGTATGCAGGCCGGAAAGGCAATTACATACAGACAAAGCAAAAATCGAAATGTATCCGTACACACACACAGGCACACACATATACACACAAACCAACCATACACACACGCACACAAACAGAGACACATACCCAGATACCTTTTTTTGTATCTAAAAAAATTGTGTATCTAAGATGTCCTTTCCAAAGCCTGATTGAACCTTTACAACCAATTACTGGAACGGCCGCTCTTGTGACCATGTGCTTCTGCAGAAGTCACTTGGAATCAACAGCATTTATAAGATGTTATTTCTGTTAAGTTCCCTGGCTGACAAACTGCTTAGCTGCCAAAAAGTTAGAGGCCATGTAGGAGCCAACAAGGACGAGGACCGTTTACGATTTTTAACGGAGCCACGTTTGCTCTAAACCCTAAACTAAATCATTTGAATTCAGAGAAAGCAAATGTTTGCATTGGCTTTTTGGGATGGAATGGGTTTTTCTAAACAGAGCGAATGCTGATTTAGCTCTTGGCTAAACTATCAAAGGGCTGCTAAACATTGTGGAGCACAAGTAATGCTTTCAGCGAGGTTATGTATGGATTAATTTACAGACATTAGGGAATTTTCATGAGTGACTTGCTTTATATTCAGAATAGGGGGTAGCAGATAAATGCATGCAGGGAAGAAAGCAATGCAGGGAGATCGTCTGGGGAAATGGTGAGCGGCACGGGCAAATTAAAATGTCTGCCTTCAAAACCTCCACACTCATATTGTGTATGCTCGAGCTAATGACTTTATTTTAATTTAAAATGAACAATGCGCTCCCAAAGCTAATTCCTTCAAAACGACTTAATTAATTCTAACTCAATCTACGATATCACCAGACTCTCTGCTGACAAAGAATTTGAGGTGATGAGTCTTGTTGCTTACAGATGAAGTGTGTTTGTTTTTATCCAGATATAATTAGGACTTGTGCACAATTGTGAACGAAATAATCAGACATGTCTCGCATGAAGCTTTCTAGCATTTCGGAAAATCATCAGGAAAATTCAGAATTGTGTTTTGCATTTTTTTCCTTAATCGAAGAAGTAAAAAAAATGCATACACACCTTTTATAGGCCTACTCTTAATTCAATCAATGCACAATTTAATATCTGAAATCAATTACATAACCAACTTTCTGATTGAAATTCGCCTAGGTGGTATTTTGTGCACTAAATCATTTTTGTTGTGTCTTAAACCATGTTCAAAGTATCATTTGTTTTCCAAGGCTGGAACCTTGCTAATTAAATCAGTTTGACAACAATAAATTTTGAGCTGTGAAACGACTGAACCTTGTTGCAATTCTAAATGTGAATAAACCTCTATGGACCTCGACTTTGTACTCTTCCCTTCAGACAAAGGCAAACAAAGTTTTACAGAGAAAACGCAAAGCGCACTCCTTCTCAGACAACAAGGCCAAACAGCTTTGTCACGGCCAGACAAGCGAAGATATCTCGTTACTTGCCTCCCTTTTCCTCATTTCCCGCCATGAGAACCCTCCGGCTGTCCCCAACTTGGCAAGTGCCAATTGACCCCTCAGTCACTGTTTGGGTGACTCTCGCAGTCTCGACATGAAAAAACCCATGAATAATAATTGAGAATTCTGGCTTTCCTGACCACAAAGCCGTCATCTAGACTGTGTAGCTTCCTCTGTTGTCCCACTCATTCCATCGTTTCACTCTCTTTTTCTCTTAGTTTCTCTTAGTTTCTTTGGCTTATGGAGTTCCCCATTGCTATGTTACAGCTCTTTTATAGTGATCACGTCCCCGAAAGACACTCTCCATTTAAAATCTGTGCGGATGTGCGCTTCTGTGTGAATGAGGGTCTTTGTATGTGTTTATGCCTGTACATTTTGTTTGTCTCTCTCTGTGTGTGTGTGTGTGTGTGTGTGTGTGTGTGTGTGTGTGTGTGTGTGTGTGTGTGTGTGTGTGTGTGTGTGTGTGTGTGTGTGTGTGTGTGTGTGTGTGTGTGTGTGTGTGTGTGTGCATGCATACATGAGCAAGTATGGGTGTGCATATCTGCGTGTATGGATTATGTGTCTGAGGGTTCCTGTGTCCCTATGGCAACACACAGTGAATGGTGTGACCCAATAACAAACAGCAGCAGCTAATCCGCTCAAGTCTCTGTTAAACTCCCAGGAACGCTCTCAGGGCGACAAAAGCCCTCAACTCTGAGGCTTTTTTTTAAATGTACAAGTTTGCGGGATAACCATGGGTGGAGAGAAGGGGCTGCTGTATGGACTGCCCTGAATGGACCCACTCTGGGAAAATGAGGCCACAGCACATCACAAATATCCCCGACAATAAAGCACTCATCCGGGAGAGTTGGGAAGAGGCAGAGGCAGAGGACACATTTGAATGTTGGCTTTCAGTTTAGACCAAATAGAAGTTTGAAAAAAACAACAACTCTCAAGCCTGTTTTCTTACAGACCCATTAAGGAAACATTAGGACTTAATTAGAAAACAGGAGGCGAGGAGGTGAAACGAGGGGAACATTATTCAAGGTTGGCTTCTGTTATGAAACGATAACAGTGCTCCACAACCTATGGGAGTAAACACAGTATGTGGGCCAATGTGAAGTATGCATTGCTCTTTCACACATTGTGTACGAATAAATACTCTCAATAAAAATGGTTGTGTCACAACTTACCGAAGCATTTTATGCTTCTCTGCTTCCCATCCGACTGAATCTAAAACTGTATGTCCACTGTAAAGACTGTATGTCTTGTCTGCGGCCCTGCATGGGCTGGTCTGTGGCAGTCCGACGCCGCCCTGTGTAAACACATCAACATGCATCTCTGTTTCCATGCAGTGCTATTGAGTAATACAGTAGATGTGAAAAATTGATTCCTTGAGCCCAAAGACATCGTCTGTCGATCAGCCTTGGTGAACTAGGAGAACCATTGTTTCTTATTTTGTTGAATAGCTGAATATCTCCTCTCTATGAGGGTTTGTATTGCTTTAGGCAGATATTCTTACAGCCCATTATAGCGAGTCAAAACTATTTTGACCAATGCACCCCCCTCTAAGATATTCTTTCAGCTAAGTGCCCCTTTCATCAGCACATGTTTTATGGATGGGAAAAAAAGATGAAGAACAAAATAAATGTATGTGCATGTTAATTGGCAAACATGGCAATTAATGGGTGGTGCGAATATGTAGAAAGTTTACGAAACGCATACTATTCCGATTTAATTTAATTGTATTAAGGTGGTATTCAGATTCAACAAATGTCATTATGGTGGCATTATTTGACACTTGTTCAGAACCTACTGTATATTTGAACAACAAAAAGACTCAACATATACCCCCTGAAATCCCATTCAACAACAACGCTTTGGGGTACTTTTGAGAAACCCCCTATTTTGAGAAACTGCCCTAGAACATGCTGGAACCCCTCAGATGACGCCACCCCCCGCCCTCCCTGTGCTTAGCATACATGTGTCACCAATGAGTGAGCATGCAGACACGACAGGGGGGCCACACCATACATCAAACTTGACCAGAACATTTGAGCCAAAGAACCAGTAAACTGTGGCAGGCATCGCACCGGTAAACAACAATCAGAAAGGCGCTTGTTTTGTTTTGGTGTTTCAGCCTCTGGAGAATAGTATCCAGCGGCTACACCTAACCACCAAAATAAATCAAATGTGCTGCATTAGCGTAGCGCCGCCGCCAGTGTTAACAGCAGGTGCTAGCACAATGAAACACCAGTTTGGCTTACTGATTGGCTAACCTCATCGGGGGAATATATCACACTACATTTGCAGTCATTTTGAGGTGCAGAGGCACTATAACATGGCCTTGTTTTGTGAGGGTGTTTCATTCACAGGTAATGTTTTGTTTGTTGCTGCAAATTATGTCTCAGCACTATGTGTTACCTGATGAATTGCATTCCAGTATATTCCTAAGGTCTCTACTATACCACCAGGTGTGAGCGTGATTAGCCATCACAAGTGTCCACCTAGATGTATGCTGGCTCGATCAGACTGACAGTCTATTCAGTGGACTGTACCGACTGGTAAACTGGTCAAAGCTTTGTACCCTCTGCCATAGCCCTACTCAACAAAATACCTCACAAAAACAAAAATACAAAATCCAGACCTTCTGATGGTGTGCTTGGGTGTAATGTGTGTAATATGTGTATATGTGTATATGTGTACTGGGTGATTGATGTGGGATGGATGTCATGTGGTTATCTGTGAGTATAAGTGTATGTCATTGTTATCTATTGTGTATTACTAGTACATATTATTTCACAATATTAATCAATCAATGCAGCAATACGCCTCAGTGTGTTCTCTATATGGGCCATGTGTTTAAAAAAAAAGTATTTTATTAGTGAATTGACAGTCAGCTCAAGGGTTGTTATCTGTGTATCAGTCAAGTGAATCAATAGAAGATTGAATGTATGGATTGTATGTGGCAGAATGAGCTCTCCTTCTTTGAACGCTCCTGAATGCAACAACGTTTGACTGCTATGAGGGGGGATCAGGGGATAT
>PIJE02000783.1:14391-89391 GCA_002895965.2 Coryphaenoides rupestris | reverse complement strand
TCCTCCGTGTCTCTCCTTTATTCTCCTCCTCTCTGCTGCAGACTGCAGGAGGGACCGCTGCCAAGACCCCCCCCTCCCACACACACACAACACACACACACACACACACATTGTGTCACATTGATCCGTGATCGAAGCCTATTTTCCAATCGACTTACAGGCACATTAAAAGATGTGAAATATATAAACGATGACGAGAAGAGCTCTTACACTGTTCTCACAGACGGAACAATCCCAAGGCATCCCGGCACAGCAGCGTTTACGACATATCGGTTTTGAGTATGGAGGAGTATTGAGGGTGGTAAAATAGATATGAGAAAATGAAATGGCGGCTCTCAATTTTTGCCGGGGATTCTTTGGAGTGCTCGCCATTTGAATGATGATGTTAGAATAGAAACCACAATAGTGGGAGACATTCCTAACACTGGTAGACAGACTTGTTGGCCTCCAAACCTCGAAGTACCAGCACAAGTGTTACATCGAGCCATACTTTAGATTATACAGGGTTAGCGGTGAGAGCCTTCAGGATGGGGTTTTAAGAAAGAGCTGGTGGGTGAGAAATCCTAATCTAATAGCCTGTTTCTGGCTCCACAATGTGCCCTCAACGTATAGAAAACATTTACAGTAATGACTCAAAACAAGGCTTTTGGCAACGGTGTAATTGCAGCATTCTCTGGTAGCATTCTCTCATGAGTTTGCTTTTGCACAAATGTGTGCAGCGAGTGCACACGGTGTGCGAATTCCAAAAACATTGAGGTTTTTATTGAGGCAAGTCTGAATTATTTAAAGTGCATTTCCTGGCAACAAGGAATGTCATAGAAATGTAGGCACAATCAGGGAGAAGGAAACAAATTCGTAAAATGTGATGCCGAGATCCAGGAAACCTCGCATCAGAGAGATACATAATGCAACATGGCAGACTTAATGAGTAACACACACACAGTAAGACTAAAGCAAAACTGACAACATGAGTAAACTGGAGACCTCAAAGTTTCCAGACATCCACGGGTCCGCTTGCTTGTACAAGCAGTGCTTAAAATTCAGTCCAGCTTTTTTTAGGTACACCATCACAATTACAGTCTCCAGGGGCTTTTACCGCGGCAGATTCAAATGAGTTTTGACAGCAACCGCCCCAGACCTCGTAAAAGAACACCGAAACCATGAGTGTAAAAAAAGGAGGAGAAAAGATCGGGGGGACGGGACGGATATCGGACGGAAGAGCAGGAAAACGGCAGATAGCAGATCATTGCATTGCACCTTGTAGGACAGCTAGGAGTATGGTAGTTCCCAGATTTAACAAAAATAGAAATGTTATAATAACTAATTGAGTCTTTTCAGTGCCAGCCAGTATTTCACCAGAGATACTGCTGTTCTAGGGGTCCTACTTGTCGTGTTTGGTGTCAGGATCTTGTTAAGTCTTTCTGTGTTGAAGGATCCTCAGCAACTTCTAAGGAAACCCTTTAAGGCGTGTTCACTTGAGACACAAGTGAGTGATGTTGGGCATTGTATTTCTTCTTTTCACCGCGTTGACATGTCTCCAGTTAATGCACCTTTACCGATTTCACACGTTATATTGAAGTTATATGCAAGTTATACACATGCAAGGTTTCGTATCAGGCTGTTCGCAATAAACCTTCTTCACAGAGGCATCATCATCGTGGGATAAACCCGGGTGTCACTCATAACACTAATGGGTCTGCTACTTTTATGTACCAGGGCAGCACGGGTAGTAGATTATAGTGAAGATTAGTCTGCTATCGGCGCTGCCCTGGTACATAAAAGGAGCAGACCCATATTTTGTGCTATGAGTGTTTGTCCTGCGCTGACGCCTCTGCGAAGAGAGTTTGTTAGGCGAGGCTCTCTTTCCAATTTGTATCCGCATCGTTTTGTATGAAAACTGAAAACCATTTGTCTTGATAAGCAACGCACACAAACACAGCAAAAAATTGATTCTCAGTCAATATGTCTGACAACATAATTGGTTGTCTGGGTATAATATCTGACAGCAGACATGTTTCCTGTATTAAAATAAATCTTTATTCCTCATAATTATTTATCTCACCACAGTCCAACAGGATGACTTGAGTTCTCCCAATAGAAACCCTCTGCTCAACGCGTATGGAAACATGCGGTGGCTACGGTACGCCGACGCCGTCACACCTCATGGATCATTACGGGCTCAGTAGGAGCGGCCCGCACAAGTTATTTCCCAGTTGCATCAATTATTAAACATTTTATTTTCTTCCTTTTCCTTTTGTGGCGCGACGACGTTAAGGTGAACACGCGGCGTATCGATCCAATGTTATCCTGCGCGCCATCCGTCACGCCTGAGACTGATGGAGTTTGCTACTCATCATCTATTGATCACTTGTCTGGATGTGTCGCAGGGCTCTGGGGTCAAACACGTCTCTCTGTGTCTCGTGGTCACGCTATAGATAGTCTCCTTCACAACAAGGAGTGGTGGAAATGGACAAATTCAATCAGAGAGAAAAAAAAATACGTACAGTATACATATATTTCAGACCCAGACATACCTATGAAAACTATTAACTGCTAATGTGTTTACGCTTGTGTCCTTTATTATAATTTTGTTCCGACTACTTCTAATCAATTTTAAGATGATCCATCTCCTACATAGCGTCCTGAGGAGCAATGTACTTGATTTATTTTGTAACATTTCTATTTTTATTTAAAGCAACCACATTATGGGTGGGGTTGAACTATGAGCACATTAACCATGACAGGGTCATTACTTTGTGAGCACAGCCACAAGACCACAAGGTTATCATGGGAATTGCAGTGTTTTTGTTGTTGTTTTGCTGAGTTGGACAGGAGACAACAACCTCTCAAGGTCAGTGTTGACTAGCGTGACCTTTCTCTCGCTGCCTTGTTCTGTCAGATGCGGGTAGCTAATGAAGAGGGGAAGACTTGTTCACAAATTGAAGCAAACTACCAATAACAACTAACAAATGTGCTTAAGCAGCAGTTAGCCACAGATACAATTATACAACACAAGGATAGTTTGTTAGCCCAGAATATGTCATCTCTAGAATATGCAGCCACTCGTACAGTAATACCAAATACATTTTATGAACATTGCTAATGTCCTGCAATTGATTTGTCAATTTATTTGACGTTCTTTGAGCGTAAGCCATCCATCAATCCAGACTTCTTTTGATTTTTGATTTGTTTTTTTCATCGAAACTTCAAACTGAATATATTTCACATGAACACTTTCATCCATCAGGGCAATTACTGAAGTGGTTTGCTTGGTGCCGTTGATACGAGATGATGAATTAACGGAGCCTCTGACGTTTCCTCGCCAGGTTTCAGTCGATCAATCAATATATGAGAGAGAGAGAGAGAGAGAGACAGAGAGAGAGAGAGAGAGAGAGAGAGAGAGAGAGAGAGAGAGAGAGCTCTCTCTCTCTCTCTCTCTCTCTCTCTCTCTCTCTGGGAGAGGAAATAAGACATCTCACTCTCCCCATTTATAACAAATTATTTATTTACCGACCGGTGACCTCCTCATCCCTGGGGATCCAGGCCCCATTTACTTTAAATGAGAGAAAGGGTGAGGGAGGGAGGGAGGGAGGGAGGAGAGAGAGTGAAGGAGAGAGAGAAAGAGAGAGTGAGAGAGAAAAGGAGATAGAAGAAAGGGGGATAGGATAGGAGTGGGAGAGCGTGGGAGGGAGGTAGTGTGAGGAAGAAAGAGTGGGAGAAAAGGGGGGAGGTGGAGAGAGAGAGGAAGAGAGAGTATCAGGGTAAGTGTGTGAGACATAGTATCACAACCACAGACAGTTAACATTAAGTTACTTCTCTCACTTGATCGGACTGGGATGTATATTAAAAGAAAGAAGAAACACTGTCTTTTAACTTGACCATAGGTCTAGTAGTTTCACTATTAATCTTTGCAATGTATTCACCCTGCTATGGTGACCAACTAAAACCAGCATCTTTACATTCAGCTAAGAGCTCCTAGTAATTCTGACTCATAACTGTTCCGTCTGGCGATGTGAAAGGACGAGGTTCGGAAGTATAAATACATTGTAAAGCAAAGAAAAAGCCGGTTGACTCATACATAACTCATGCAGATGCTCAAGTACCTGACTAACCCAGCATTTGACCAATTCTGAAGCTGTAATACACCTGCTGACTATGCAGTGGAAAATAAAATAACTTTAATTATGTATTTTGCTCAGGCTTGTTTAGTGGCACAGATAATGGGGAAATACATTTTTGGCGTTTTATTGTTGTTTTTGTGCTACTTTTATAAAACCTCTCTTCTAGCCTTCCTCAGACTATCCTCTTTTGTACACATTTGTCCACATAAGCATTTCTTTTGTTCAGTTTTGAACAGGTCTTCTGATACGCAAGAAACGATGGCACAATGTTTTTTTCAGTATCTTTGCCTACTTTTTTTTTCATTTTCTCCTCACGGTTGGCAATTACCTCCTTGGGTCTACATGCTGACGGGGCATTGTGTGGCGATGAGCGTACACAGTAAGACGCGGCTATAGTGCACGCTTGCATATACAATGTTATTCAGGATTGGCGGAGAGCTACGACCGATAATTGTCATTATTCAAACGCAGATGCAGGAAAATCAATATAGGATTCATGCAGGATCATTTTCAAGGCACATATGCAGCGCACATATGATTGAACACCTATGATAATAATATAGATGCCTATGATAATTATATGGACAGTTGTGATAATCATATCTAGATGGCTATGATAATCATATGGACAGTTACAGTATGATAATCATATAATATAGATGGCTATGATGATCATAAAGACAGCTATGGTAATCATAGAGATGGCTATGATAATCATAGAGATGTTATGATTATCATACAGACAGCTATGATAATCATAGATGTTACGATAATCATATAGATAGCTATAATAATCATATCGACAATTATGATAATCATATAGATGGCTATGATGATCTCTATGAATCACATGCAAAGGCCTTTGACCATTGACAATGTCAGCAGATCTATTTACAAAAATAGGAATTCCTTTAAATACCACAAGATAGCTTTAGTTCAACCGTGTCTATCTGTCTAAGCCAGCCCAGATAGGCAGGTTGCTAGGAGTCCAAGCAACCTGACCAGAGGTGTATGGTTGGTTGAAACCCTGAATGTACTGCCCACACTCTCACACACACTCTAGCTGTGTTTCCATCCACAGTAATAATATGCATTTTCAATTTTGCAAATATAAAAACCAGAGTGGTACACTTCACATAAAATACGTAAAATATGATAAATACGTCCTCTGCGGAGCCTCTATTTCTAGACTTGATGGTTAGAGAGAGAGCAAGAAAGAGGGAGGGTTTGGGGTTCAAATAAAACAGGCGTGGCAGTGAAACTGTTCTATTCACTATTGATTAGTAAAATGGGATATGAAGGAGGGACGAAGCTAATGAGAGACGTGATTGGATCGTTCAAGATTTGAGTACGAGTGAGAGGGCTTGGCTTTCTGTTACAGTAGATTAGGACCCAGCAGTGTTCCCACGGCAACACAGGCGCAAACCAAAAGGCCTTGGCCCATTTTCAAATATGAACGACCATCAACTTGGTGACAAATACAGGTGATGTTGAGCTGTGTTCTTGTAAGCCTCTACAACATTGAACTCCGAACAAAGGTCATTTTATATTTTATTTTACTTGTTCTCATTCTCGATAAGTCATAATGTCTCTGGCAGTATTTAGTAGACTAAAATAAGAAAAGAAAAGTTTGTCAATGACCATTTTTCCATGACAAGCTAAAAATAGATCTTAAGATAATAAAAACTAGTGTGTTTTGTTTTCGTTGACAAGACAGGACTAAAATGTTAGTAACATTAGCAACAGTATTCAAGTGTGATTCAAAATGTCAGAGTGAAGGCGGCGTTGCGTGTTCGTTGTTGTGGTTGGAAATAAATACATTCGTTAACCAGGCGCTCCAAGAGTTTTTCTTCCTACTAAGAGTGTATTTGAAGCCCACACACCTCGGACACTACATTGGTGGAAGCAGTATTTGGATTGTTTCGTTGGATTTTTGGATACATTTTCTCTTTGGACAATTGCTGAACTTTCCAGTCGGCTCCGTTGGCTAGCTGCACTCGCGCGCGGTTGCATTGGAGCGTCATGTTGGGACTGAGACGTGACAGTATGGATGGCGACAAGGGAGACGATGATGATAAATGGACCGGTTCCGGGAGTTGTTATAGTGGAGCTCCCGCTGCCGTTTCGTGGCGATGGCCAGAAGGCGTTTGCTACGCGGATTAAACAAAAGCCACGGTATGCGCTCAGACGAGACGGATGAGAGGCGCGAGCTACGCGGCTACTTTGGTGAACATCCTCCCCACGAGACTTGACGGGGCAGCTTTACTGCTATGGGACAGCTTTCCTGCAAATGTGGGATTACCAACGTATGAAGGAGAAGTTAAAGGCGGCGTTCGGACAGAAACAACACCTCCTATGTTTCCAGACGTGCGTGTCTGTGCGGCCCTGCCAAGTGAAAGTAAGAGTTTGGGGGTTTACGCGGCTGACATTTCCAGGCTCGTGGCTGTTTTGTGCGAGCTATTTTTGTGCATAGAAATGGGGACATTTCTTTCAGTAATGGGGGATGTATGTAGGCGCTGGATGGAACAGTATTCAAGTGTTAATGCGCGGTGTGAGTAGTCGCGGGCTTGTGACGTCAGAGTGAATGCGACGCCTCCACGGAGGGGGTACTGTAGGGGTACTAGATCTGTAGTGGAAAAGGAGCAGGTACCAAGCGAACAGTGGAAAAGCGGCATAAGTAACATGCTCCAAAAGGGCACAAAAGCGTGCGTGACCCCACACCAAAACATACTGTAAATAGAGAGGAATTACACTGGACTCGACTAACTTTTAAAACCAACTGCTGCTCAAATTTAACAGGAAGTTCAGAGAGTAATGCTCTAAAGATGGACACACAAATAAAGGAACTGTAATTCAGATATACAGTGGAGCAGGGCATTTATTTTAAAAGTTGTTCAATTTGGAGTTTATTTGGAGTTTTGTTATTCGACAGGAAGAGCACAGTCGGATATCAAAGAATGGCACATTTTTGTCTTAAAACATCTTGAATGTCCCTGATACTTTTTTACATTTTTACACTGATAATTTTGCTTGTAAAAATTTTTTTACACTGATACATTTTGTAAAATTTAATCAAAGTAGTTGTACTTTTATTTGAGTAGAATATTTTAGTGCTCCTTTCACCTCTGGGCATAACTAATATTGTACAATCAACTGGCTGGACTCCCCGCCTCAACAATCAAGCCCTTACAACGCATCCAGAACACAGCAGCACGCCTCGTGTTCAACCTACCTAAATTCTCCCATGTAACCCCCCTCTTCCGCAACCTCCACTGGCTCCCGGTAATCACTCGCATTCGATTCAAGACACTGGTACTGACTTTCATGGCTGTCAACGGAACCGCCCCTACCTACCTCCAAACATTAGTCTTCGGGATTAATAAAGTTCTATTCTATTCTATTCTATTCAATAGTTACTTCAACTACTTTCAACTCGATTCAAACATTTCAAACGTATATATATTTACAGACATGTATATGTTAGGTAGTAGCCTGCTATAGCCCGTTATATTTCCGGTATTTCATGTCTTTTATTCTTTTTTAGACACCTAGTGCTGGGACAGTACAGTATGATAATTGTGGAATTATCAGAACATAATATATTTCGTCGTCCAAACACAACCAGCCACACTGCATTGTGTTCTGGTGCACGGCGTACCACGACTTCACACGACTTTTACTTCTGGAAATTAGTTTGACAGAAAAGAAAAAGGTCCTCATCACGCCTGGCACACACAGTATTCAACCTCTCTTCAGATCCGATGTGAACTTAAAAAATTTATAAAATGTATTGTAAATACACAAAAGGTCGTATCAAAATCACAAATACAGTATATACCCCAAGAACAAGGATACAAGCAAAAATAACCAATAGAAAAGATACCATAACAATTATACTTCATCACTGTGCCTGTATAACCATTCACATACCTGGAAATTAGTTTGACAGAAAAGAAAAAGGTCCTCGTCACGCCGGGCACACACAGCACTCAACCTACGACAGGCAGAAATGACGAAGCACGCTTCACGAGCAAGAAAATGCACACTTCTCACTCGGTCAAACTCGTGAACCCGTGAAACATACACTACAAAACTGTAGTAGCAACCCAATACAACTTTAATATAAAATAATACACTATTTTACAAACAATATCATTTCAGTGGCGCTGCCTTTGCGAACGTGACTCGCCTCTCCTCTCGTCAGATCCGATGTGAACTGACGAGATTACGGAAATACACCGCAACTTCACCGGATGGCGCTGGAAATCAAAATAACACTCATTTATAATAAAAACGAAATGAGGGATTTTGGTCAAATAAATACATAAATCAAGAAAACGTAGTTTGGAAATAAAATATGTAAATGAAAATAAATAAAAGTAAATAAGGGATGTGATTTTCCTCTCTGGTACACTGGCATCACAATGCTTCACTCAATCACTATTAATTTAAAACCCAAATATAATAATCAACATAATTGAAGGCGGAATGTAACCGGCATTAGCTAAAGCTACACTCTACATGAGAGGCTTTTCCTGGGGCTCCTCCAACTCAGGACACAGGCAAGATGGTGCTCTGACTCCAGGTCTTCCCTGCAGGTTACTGTCATTTTTGCATTCCTCTATCCATCCTGCATGATGGATATATTTCCCCCCATCTTGAAAATAAAACAAGTCAAACATTGTTAGACTCTGAGACAATTTGGAATCAAGTCTGGGTGCTCAATTTCAAATAATAACCGCCTAAACTACTGCATTGTGATTGGATGCCGGCACCCAGCCATGCGGCTCACTGATTGGATGTTATTGAATTTGTTTAGTATTTTTTTGGGAAAGAATGTTGATATATTTGCTGGGCAGGGTGGGATCTAGACTTACTACTACTACTACTACTACTACTAACTACTAATAATAATAATAATAATAATAATAATAATAATAATAATAATCATCATCATCATCATAATCATAATCATAATCATCATAATCATAATAATCATAATAAAAATAGCTCTAGCTAACATTAGCTAATTTATATAAAATAAATAAATGTGCCTAACATATATGATAACTGATATCTTACTGTACAGCCGTACTTACGTACAGCTTTACCGTCTTCTATACTGTCTTAAAATGGTCTTTTGTTTCAGACAACGGTGGAGGACGCAAGCTGTGCAAGCAATCTATCTTCTAAAAATTAACTAGCCTGCTTTGAGACTGTGAAACTAAGTAAACTAAGTATTGGCAATTCATAATACTTTTTCAAAGTACACTAAAGTAGAGCTTAAAATGAACTTGCGTTTAAGTGCATGTATTGTAAGTAAACTAAAATATACTTCTTACTCCAATGACAACGGTGATGTCACAGAGCCGAGCTAAGCCGCTGATGGGTCAGCTCGGTGAACCCAGTTTAAACTGTGTCAGCCTTTTCGCTCAATCAACGGACACTCAATATCTTAAGCCATGGGTCCCTATAATACCGCCTCGTTGGCTTGGCAAACTAGGTGATGGCAGTGTTCTCAGTTCTGCACACATGGGTGACGCACTTGAGATATTGGGAATATATCAAGTCTCGCACGGCATTGTCCTTTGATTTGTTCATTGGTGTACACAAAGTACACAAAAGTAAAGTTTTCCGTTAGATATAGAAAATGCCAAACAGGATTTTAGGGCTGTATACCTTTTTTCCATTGCAAATTCCTTTTCAACCTCTCTCACCACTGCAGCATTGTTAATGCTGTCTGCCTGTTCACAATAGTATTCATTGTTTAGCTGCTTTCTTCGTCTCTTGATAACTTTCTGTAGCTTTCTCATTTCCTCATGCTTTTTGCAATTGCGTACGTCTTTCATCTCCTGTTGCAGTGTTCTATCTTCCCACGGCTCTTTCTTCTTCATAGAGGTTATCTTCAGACAGGCTCCTTCGACACACTGCCTTACAGTTGTTACTATTTCATCATTTAGCTCCTCCACGTCATTAATTCCATTAATTAGTAATCTTTTGCATGCACTATCTAGTTTCTCTGTTAGTATTTCTTGGATTTCCGGGTTGTTTCCTAGGGTCTGGGAGTCAACCCGCTTCCACTTTCCAGTCGCAGCATTTCGGCATGTTTCACAATTCCTAATTTTAGTTCTGATCTTCCAGTGGTTCTTTAGGCACCACATTAGTGTGTCTGAATTGTTATTTCCAAGAATGTCAAAAGTGAACACTCCAGAAGAAATACGCCTGACCGCTCTCATCGCTAGGACGTCAAGACCAAGATCGCTTGCAGTTTTGATTACTGTTGCTAACTGTATATCGTCCTGTAGCGTCCTTACATTGATAATTGCGACTCGAATGTTGTTGCTGTTGGAACGGCTTCTGTTGGTATTTGCAGTAAGGCGGGTTCTTGTACCTGATGTTCTGCTTGATAGTGACAAGCTATCACAGCCAGTAGCACATTTTTCGACCCCAGCCTGGCTGGTCACTGAGCGACGCGTTGTTGACCCGCACGACAGTATGTATTACTGCATTGAGGCATTTACATTGTGCTTGCTATATAGCTAGGAGTTTACTTTTTCCCTAAGGTTAATGATCTCCACCTACCCTTGCAGTCCCTCTCTTTAGAGGGACTGCAAGGGTTTGAGTCTGTCTCTGTTTGAGACTGTCTCTGTTGGCTTCACGATGCTCTTCCGCTGACCGAATCTATTCAATCTCTGCTGCTTGTCAGAGATTTTCGCAGGGGTAACGGTTGGTGTTACTCCACAGTATCCATGGGAAAGTCAATGATTTTCACAGTATCCCTGGTAGAGATGGCTCTGAGGTGGTATGACTTGCCAAAAGTCACCCCTATACTCCGGAGGGAAGGGGCGTCTAACATTCCCTTTTCACAAGGTGCCAGCTACTACTTCATATAATTCTTGTATAATACAATACATTCTGTTGTGCAAATACTTTTGCCGGTGAACACAATATTGTCTTGGCTGAATGTGAGGGCTTGTAAATTCTGAGACAATGGGTCATATTATTAATACGTTCTACTTTAAATGTTCAAACATTTAACAAATCATATTTTGATCTTTATACTTTGCTTTAAAAACGGTTTGTTCAATGTTATGCACCAATTTCACAAAATCACATTCCTTTGTTTGTAAAAACGAAGGCAATAAAGCTGATTCTGATTTATGTTGCTGTCAGAGAGGTTTACCCTCGTGCATGGACATTTGCACATGTTGTCTACTGCTGTTTTCAATGTATTCCCTGTTGTCAAGCACATTAATCAACCACGTAGTCTCAACCAGTTAAGAATCACACAAGTCATGTCACCGAACCACTCTCTGTTTATTGTTTGCCACCACTTGTACAGTTTTCAACAGTTGCATCGTTATAGGACTATGATTTAATCTGTGATCTTATTTGTACAGATTCATTATATACTGTATATCAAGCAATAACAGTCACTCAGTTTAATAATCAATGGTGTGGATGAAGGAAGAGAGAGAGAAGATGGATGGCAAAGACTGGGACGTAGAAAATGGGAGTGAGGAAAAGCAGAGTGATCTTGTTGCGCCTTCTTCTGTGGTGGTGTAATGGCAACTGAACAGAGAATCCCCACCTATTGCTTATCTTAACGAACCAACTCATTTGCATAACACAATTGGATATAAACATGCATAAATTAGCATTTTCTTTTGCCAAATTTCAGAAAATGTGCTTAAGATTTGCAGAGATTTTACAGTTGGATTGAAACGCACCTACACACACACACACACACACACACACACACAAACAGAGAACAGGGAGAAACACATTCAGAACATTGTCATGCACACACACACAGTCGCGCACACACACACACACACCATTCCACCACACGTCACTCACTATGGAGAAGACTGTAGCGTCACCAATTATCCCACACACACATTCTTACACACACACATCTGTGTGTAAGAATGTGTGTGTGTGGGATAACAGATACCCCCCCGCCACACACACACACACACACACACACCACACACACACACAACACACAAAGATGGTTACACACACACACACACACACACACACACACATTCCTCAACACTCAACAGACGTCTTCACACAGGCGTGGAAAGAGGTACACAAAACACACATGCGTTTATAATCGTAATATTACACACGGCAAAGAAACACAAACACAGACCGTCAACAGTTAGCGATTACACACCCAACCTTTGATGGCACTTAAGCGCCCGATCAATATATAATTACCAGCCATTTAATTACCCATTCACGGTGCGGATAAGCCTCCTTTTTAAGTGAAATCAATAGCTGTGCTTTATGTACGGCTGCTGGAGAGTTATTTCCAAAGCCAATTATGATTGCATTAGTCATGCAGGAGGGGCGTCCTGGTGGCTTCCGCTGCACGACGCCCCACACACCTCACCCGCCCATCACGCCACACACCTCACCCGCCCGCCACCCCACACACCTCAGCCCACCCACCAACACCCTCACCCGCCACACCCGCACACCCACCCGCCCATCACCCCACACACCTCACCCCCACCCCCCACCCGCCCACCCCACACACCTCACCCGCCCATCACCCCACACACCTCACCCGCCCATCACCCCACACACCTCACCCGCCCATCACCCCACACACCTCACCCGTCCGCCACCCCACAACCCCACACACCTCACCCGCCCGCCACCCCACACGCCACCCCACACACCTCACCCGCCCGCCACCCTCACCCGCCCATCACCCCACACACCTCACCCGCCCATCACCCCACACACCTCACCCGCCCATCACCCCACACACCCACCCCACACACCCCCCACACCACCCCACACACCAACACAACCACCACCACCATCCACCACCCCACCACACCCCACACACCTCACCCACACCACCACCCCACACAGCCACCCCACACACCTCACCTGCCTGCCACATACCTCACCCGCCTGCCGCCCCACACACCACCCCACACACCTCACCCGCCCGCCACACACCTCACCCGCCCGCCGCCCCACACACCTCACCAAGATTGAGTGCTGATAACACTTGATAACACTTGTTCTTTGGGGAGCCACCAGTATGTCCCATAGGCTAAGCAATTATATGAAATATGCATTTATTTTTCTATGCATTCCACCATACATCGTCGGCAACTGTGATCGACTCCCATTGTCTGGGTTCAATCCCTAGAATCCCCAGTTCGATGTCCTCAGTAGGCATCAGTGTTATGAAGGGGGCATGGTTTAGCGTCGGCAGGTTAAACGGGGGGGTGGGGGGGGGATTGACACAGCTGTCGGGATGAGCGTGATTAGGAATTAATTTATTTTTATTTTATTTAACCTTTATTTATCCAGGCAAGCAAGTAAGAACAAATTCTTATATACAGAAGCAGCCTGACCAAAGAGCAAAGGCCTTTTGAGGGAAGGGGGAGGTGGGAGGCTGCAACAAAAGATTTACAATAGTATACAAGAAAAAAGAAAAAAAGAAAAAAGGAATGAATATATTCGACATGTGTCAATATAGTGCATCTCTCCAAAGTAAAGAGGCTGGGGATGGACAGAGATCCAGTGCTGGACACATGTAACCCTGTAACCCCAAAGACGTCCGACTGCATCTGCCTTTATTGTTTTCCTTTGTTATGCCAATGAGGGAACTATTATTTATATTTAAATACAAAAGAAAACATTACCAAGACTACCGTCTCTACCCCCCGGTCAAGAATCCCAAGCTAAGCCATGTAACGTGGCAAGGATCCTTGCTACAGCATCCTTTTAGCAATCTGCATCTATCATGCATCTGTATTCACTGGATAAGCATCTGCAACAAAATAAATGATAATACATTTCAGCAAAAATGTAAAACACAATAATAGTAAATTATAAATTCAATTAAAAAAGCATTTCAATTGCTCTGTATTTCTCAGTAAATTGAGTATTATCAAAAATTAGAAAATGTAAAAGGCTAAAGCCGGGCATACGCTGTACCATTTTTGAAGTTGTGCGTGGATCGTGCGTTTCATTCCAACCCAAAAATTCAAGCCAAATTTCACGATTGATGTGCTCACACTGTACAGTCCCATCGTCAAGCCACGACCTGAGTGCTCACACTGCATGTAAATAAAACGGCCCGTCGGACCATGTCCCCATTCTGGCTATTGACAATTGTCAATAAAGATTTATTTAAAAGCTCCTTGTTTGAGTCTGAAGAATTTGTTTGTTTCTAACCCTTCCAATAAAAGTGGCAGCGCATGTGGACTCATGACATGCGGCTATGTCCTGCCAACGTTTCTCTCGTTCATATCCGTGGTGAGAGGAGGAGGAGCCCATCATAGAGGCACGTATGCCTCTTTGATGCGTCCAACCTGCATATCTTCTGTCCAACACGTCGTGTTGCCATGGTGCTTTCAGACGCTGAGTTTGCCACTTCGCGCAGGCGCAGTGAGAAATAAAGCGCTGAATGTGGGGAATCGACTCGTGGTCAGTCGTCGTAGGCCTGCCGATCAGACCGGAACCGATCGGACCGGATCGGTCCTCTCTCCCCCCTGTACACTGCATGACAAACGACGCCCGACGAAGCTGAAATTCGTCCCGACTCTAAATTGAGACGTGCAACTCAAAAATCGGGTCAAAGATTGTCTCAAATTGTACAGTGTATGCCTGGCTTTAGGTAAGTTGTATGTTTTTAACTCATAGTAATATGATATATCTGATAAGTCACACTTAATTTCACTAGTAATCAATTAAATGGGAAATGATGATTTATACAGCGCTTTTATCCAAAGCGCTTTACAGTTGCCTGACATTCATCCATTCATACACCGACGGCGGTGTCAACCATGCAAGGTAACAACCAACACATCAGGAGCAGTTAGAGTTAGGTGGTGTCTTGCTCAGGGACACCTCCACACTTAGCTAGGCGGATCGAACCAGCAACCTTCCTGATGCCAGAAAACCGCTCTTACCTCCTGAGCTACTGCCGCCCACTGGCCGCATATAAAGGCTTCGCTTATGTAATCAATGTGTACAACGTATAGCTATTCAGACAGCAAGGCATTGACTGGATACACAGGACGGAATCACGCTAGCCATGGGCTCCAACATTTGTAATCACTCAATGATTTCATGTGTATGCTTGTTGCTGAAGGTCAGCTATTCAGCAAATAGCTTTATCCCACAGTATAAACTAAACAAGTGAAAACCTTGGTCACAACTCCATTGTGCATTCTCCTTCAACTTGAAAGAAACGGCTAAATGTTGATTTTCAACATTTCATTTTTGATGATGGAAAACACAACAGAATGTATTGTTTATTTGGTCGCTAGTGCTATTATACAGATTCCACGAAATCATTTTATATGTAAAAATAAATATACTTCCTGTTTGAGTCATTGCTGCTATGCTGGGCCCTCCACAAGGCTTGGGATTGGTCTCTCAGTCATTTTATCCCGCATTCAAATCCGTCTCCTTCCTGGCTGTCCCCAGTCTGCCCTGAGAGTGAGACGAGCACATTGTTCATGTCACTCAGTCATCTCTGGCGTCAATGTATCACAGCCATCTGAAAATCCCATGGATTTAAAAAGGCCAGTGGATTTGCAGCATGGAGCTCGAGGAAGGAATTAATGACAACACAACTCCCTTAGCGGCAATAGCGTCAATCCTATAATCACAGTACAAAGACCCCATCGGAGCAACGCTGGCTTTGTTGCACTGTGCCACCCATATTATTTTATCCTTGTCATCCTGATCAAAAGGTTATCGTCAAGTCGTGTTGGCGTTTGATTTCAATTTGATTTCGTTCTTCAACAAGACAAAGATAAAACACACCGATGATATTAATGTCGCAATTGGGTGTAGCCTTCTGTCAACAACCTCATCTCAATTGCTAAGCACAGTTAAGCACACTGACTGCATCATTATCATTTTGTATGTCATATATGTAAAATGATAAAAAGTCTATTCTGTGTAGATAATACCATAGCCATTGTCCCTCCCTGCCAAAAGGCCGGGTGGGCTCCGGAAGAGTTTACCCGTGGCTGTGAATTCATCCAGGGCCGCGGGCTCTGGTTCCAGTGCAGCCGGACACTGGCACTCATTTAAACATTGGTTTTCCTTCTTGCAGTAAATGTATAGGAGGAAGCCCCACAGACAGACTCACGGCAAAGAGTGGTTGGGGGGGGGGGGGGATTTTAACCTGGTGTTGGTGTATGGGCCCTCTTTGGTCTTGCTGGTGTTGCTAACGGCACACCAGTCCTGTCCATGTGACAAAACAGTGTTGACTTCGGCCCCTTGGAACCTGTGCATATACATCTCGTGTTGATAATCAGGACTACAAGGCTATTTCCACAGGACCACAGGAAGCTCTGCAGAGGCGTGCAAAGAGATTGTGAACAGATGAATAGCAGGAGAGTCTTTGAATATGTATATGCTAATGCTCTCGCAAATTCGCTGCTACTAGTAGAGGGATGGTAAACCGCACACAATTTGCAGCTGTGTTTTATTTGACCATTGACCTATTTATAGGCTATAAACAGTGCAGCTATGGTCCAATTGGGTTGCATCTTTGGGCCTTCAAATTTAGCAATAAAATTGTTATGTCACATTTTATGAATGCGGCCACTTTTAAAAAGGGTTTCACTGGTTTATAATGTCAACTATTTTATGATGTTGTGCATCAATTGGGGAGGCATGCTTTTTACTATTACATCGCCCATTACAATTGTTTCTTTATATTGTTATTACTTTTATGTTCTTCAAATATTCATATACCTCTTGGCTATAAGATGCGTTTATTTTTAGGATATGTGAGCTATTTTAAGAAAACCGCATCAAGGGGTTTTCAATGCTTATTCTGTTAGAATCTGATGCTATACTCAGAGCCAGTTAACTAATGAGGACATCTTGGGTTTTTTGAAGGCAGGGGGAAGGCACTCCATCCATCCATCTCTCCATCCATCCATCCATCCATCTCTCCATCCATTCATATCTCCTTCCATCCATCCATCCATCCATTCATATCTCCTTCCATCCATCCATCCATCCATCCATGCATCCATCCATCCATCCATCTCTCCATCCATCCATCCATTCATATCTCCTTCCATCCATCCATCCATCCATCCATCCATCTCTCCATCCATCCATCCATCTCTTCATCCATTCATATCTCCTTCCATCCATCCAGCTCTCCATTCATCCATCCATCCATCTCTCCAATCCATCCATCCATCCATCTCTTCATCCATTCATATCTCCTTCCATCCATCCATCTCTCCATTCATCCATCCATCCAACTCTAAATCCATCCATATCTCCATCCATCTCTCCATCTCTCCATTCATCCATCTCTCCATCCATCTATCCATCCTTTCTTCTTCACCCACTTATCTGTGGTCATCGTTTCAGGGAGCTGGAGCCTATCCCAGCTGCCTGTAGGAACAAGACACACGTATGCGCACACACACAACCACACAGATACACACGTATGGATGTGAACGCACACACACACACACACACACACACACACACACACACACACACACACAACACACACACACACACACTTCCATGGGCTCATTTCAGATGATAATGTATTGCATGTAACAACGCACAGGATTTCATGATTCCCCATATAGTATTTTGTTTGCTTTATTTATTTATTTTCTCCAGTTGTCTTGGCTAGAAATATTGGCCCTCCTCACTGCAGAATGTAATTTTGGTGACATTGTTTAGCGCCACTTATCTTGGTACCTTGGCAGTGCAGCAAGGGTAATAAACCGAACCGGGTCAGACAGCAACACACTGTGGCGTTGCTCTGGCCAGGAGAGGACTAGCAGGCTGTTGGGAGAAGGCTAATACAGTCGCTCAACATGTGACTGTCGTGCTGTATTAGCCCCTGCATTTTTGCCGGTGGATCTCCGAACATAACGGCTGTGGACGTCCTAAAGCAGGCAACGTTCTACAAAAAGACGTTGTTTCTTTTGGCCAGCCGAGGCTGCAGACGTTATTTGCGAATGAAGTTGTTTTAAACTCAATGTTCAGATTTCGGTTGCATCAATTAACGTTCCATTAGTGCAGTGGTTCCCAAACGGGGAAATGTACTGTTTTGCAAAGTTGACATTTTACAAATGAATTCTTGAATTATTTTGTTAATAAATATTTAATGAGTAATATAGTTGTTTGTCAAATTGTATTTGGCATTAGTTATTAATAATAATAAATGTTTAAAGAGAGACAAGAGTGAACACGTGTTATAGAGACGATTTTGCATGGGTATAAATAAATTTATACAAAACTACTGCATTAGTGGGGGTCAGTGCAGCCTCCATAAACACACAGGAAATCAGAATTGCGATTGTGGAAATTAAACAAAAATAAACAATACACACCGCGCCTCGAATGCTAATAGATAATAATCTCATGGAAATGCTGTGGACATAACCACTACATTAATAACCTCAGCTTTATTTTCTCCCGTGTTGTGATATTAATGCGACGCAGCAATAGCAAACAAACTGAACATAGTGACTGAGGAAGAATGCTGCATGGTGTCGTCCGTGAGATGGTGTGGGTGACAATAATACATTCAGGATAAAAGAACACACACACACACACACACAAAAGGCTGGAATATTACAGGAACAAGAATAGCAATATTGCGTAAATCAGTTCAAAGCACCAGAGGCTACACATGCATACTTGAGTCACGAGCAGATACAGACATTGATCGTACTGCCATACAGCTTTAGTTCATCATAAGGATCCATACTCCACAATGTGGGGGCCATCTTACTGGACTGGGGACATAAGGGAGACACCCTCACTGTCCTGTTTCCTCCGAGGTGGAACTGTTCCATTAGCGGTCTAAGTGCCACGACATGACCTCCTTGTATGCTATCGAACTACCAATCACCACTGCTTCTGTGTCCTTAATACAACAAAATAAGACATTTTACAAGTCGAGCGGAACTTCTTTCTACAGGACATTCTTACGTGACCATAATTACAAGTTGTCCTGATATTTGGTAGCACTAATCCTCTACTGAATATTTTGTGAAAATATGAATAATTTTGCATAATCCTCCTCACCCTATATGTTGACTTGCAGGTGGCAATCACACAAGTTGTTCATATATTTCTCCAAATATTTACTTTTTTCACCAAAATATCATGACTCCATATAGTTGTATAACCCTAGTCCTCATGCGAGGTGAGGGCTAGGGTTATGATACCCATAGATATATGGTATATACTGTATATATATTTTTTTAAGTGTTTATTCACAACAGAATAAGATGAATTATATTCAAAATTCTAGCTGAACAGACTAATGTGAATGTAAATCACACATGATGTCCCAGGAGTGACGGTTAGCATACTCTCATAGTGGGTAAACAAGTGAGTTGTCCCAAAAGGAGCTGCTTACAAGTAACCATTGGTGCGCTTCTTTTGGTTGTCGATGTCATATTCATGTTTCAGAGATCTATGTGTTGTGCTGCTTTGGAGTGGCGGGGGGGGGGGGGGGGGGTGGGGTACCATCAATTATTCATGATAGAGACAGTATACTCAGGGTATCAGGTCTTGGGGTACAAAGCAAAGAGGACCTGTGTATTAACCCACAGGACAATCAACGGGTTTAAGTTATGGTTCCCATTGTGGTCCACAGTGATGCGAACTATAATGATTCCTATTTGTTTCATAGACTCTATGTACTTCCTCCCGTTTGTCGTGACTACATTTCCCATGTGTTCTCGCGTTGGTAACAGGATAAAAGCCATTGTGGTGATAAACTTTGTCCTGTCATCAATGCTAGGGTGCATGGGAAATTTTGGGGTATTTTTGGACCTGCTCCTCATACTTTTTCAAGTATACTACTAATAAACAATGTATAGCATCGATACATGTTTTGTGATGCATTGTGATGCAGGCCTGCATGTTTTGAGTTGATTGCCCTGCTAACATTTTCAGCTCCAATGATCCATCCATCCATCCATCCATCCATTCTCTTCCGCTTATCCGGGGCCGGGTCGCGGTGGCAGCCGGCTAAGCAGGGCCCCCCAGGCTTCCTTCTCTCCAGCCACACTCTCTAGTTCCTCCTGGGGGGTCCCGAGGTGTTCCCAGGCCAGATGAGATATATAATCCCTCCAGCGGGTTCTGGGTCTGCCCCGGGGTCTCCTCCCAGTCGGACGTGCCCAGAAAACCTCTCAGGGGAGGCATTCTAATCAGATACTGTACCACAGTACATTGACGCGACATTGACTGTGCGTGTCAGCCACGACAGCCCGACAATGTCCAGAGCCTTCAGCATCTCAGGGCGAATCTCATCCACACCTGGCACATGGCCACTGAAGAGCTTTTTGACTACTTCAGCGACCTCTACCAAGGATATGGGTGAGACTTCCCCCGAGTCTTCAGACCTTCTCCAGTCCTTCTCCATGGCCTCCCCGAACTCCTCCCACACCCGGGTTTTTGCTTCAGCAATCGCTGAAGCCGTGGCCCTTCTGGCCTCCCGGTACCTGTCTGCTGTTTCAGAAGACCCCTGGGCCAATCAAGCCCAGGGGCCGAAAGGCCTCCTTCTTCTGCCTGACGGCTTCCTTCACCGCTGGTGTCCACCAACGGGTTCTTGGGTTGCCGCCACGACAGGCACCGACAGCCTTTTGACCACAGCTCCGAGCTGCAGCCTCTACAATGGAGGCTCTGAACATGGCCCACTCAGGTTCCATGTCCCCAACCTCCCCCGGGATGCACGAGAAGTTCTTCCGGAGGTGGGAGTTAAAGACCTCACGGACAGGGGCTTCCACCAAACGTTCCCAGTTCACCCTCACTACACGTTTGGGTTTACCAGGTCTGTCCGGCAGCCTCCCGCGCCATCTGATCCAACTCACCAGCAGGTGGTGATCAGTTGATGGCTCTGCTCCTCTCTATTCCACCATTTTCACGGGCACAGAGCACAGAGGCCGCTAGTTACAGTTTTAATATAGATTAATACCTTCTATTGGCAATTTGTCCCCACGGCGGCTTTAACTGTGTGCTATACCATGGATTATATGAAACATGTAAATATTCAGGGTTTGCATCTCATGAAAAATACATGCATGTTAAATTGTATATACCTCCATTAAGCTTTAGCAGACACAGCTTAAACTGTATACATATATAAATACACCTCGAGGATAACAGCTTTTAACTCAAATATCAAAACAAATGATTAACATGGCTCGTGGCAAAGTGGTGAAGTATAATTCAAAGCCTGTATAGCAAGAAAATAAAACAGTCAATTTATATGCAAATCTTAACCTTTTTGCTGACAACAGGAAGAAAACATAATATTGTCTCACCAATAGAGTGTCTATTAGTGTAATGCTGTAAACAACATAATTTTCCTTTTTCTTTTTTGAATGCTAATTTTGTGATTATTTATTGATGCACATATTGAAGTGAAATCACATCAATATGTGCAATGGCCTAACAAACTCTGTAGTAATTATAATCATTATGTGCATTTTTATTCTTGGGCATTTCTTAAAATTTTTAGGAATTGCAAATTAACAAAGGAGACAAAAGGTATTTGCTCTTGAAATACGGAAATACCCACTGCAGTCATTACTAAGTTAAAAACAATGGCCATCAAGGTAGAAATATGTTACAATGACAAGCTCTTCAGATTTATTTTGCCTGACGTGTGTGTGTGTGTGTGTGTGTGTGTGTGTGTGTGTGTGTGTGTGTGTGTGGGCAGCCTCCCATCCAGCTCAATAGCAGTGGAGCAGCAAGAATGTGTTTACTGAAGCCTCAAAACACACACATCAAAATTAACTCACCGTTGCCACATTCATGATAAAAGAGTATATCTGTCTTTTAAATCGTGTGTGTCTTTGTGTGTGTGTGTGTGTGTGTGTGTGTGTGTGTGTGTGTGTGTGTGTGTGTGTGCGTGTGTGTTTAAGTCTCCCATCCCTCTGTGACGTCCCCTTCGGAAGCTATGCAGCAGCAAACCACAAAGGAGAGCATTTTCTTGTTGCATCTCCTCACAGCAGAACAGCACATGAGCGCCAGCCCCCGGCCCGCCTTGGCCCTGGGCTGAGAGCTCCAGGATCCCCGCAGGCCAGCTCATGAATCTGGCCTAATGGATGTCCTATGGCGCTTAGCAAGCACGACAGAGAGCCACACGGACCGGGTCTGAACGTGACTAATGGATCACGACTGTGCTTCACGAGCGTCCATGTAAATAGCCTTCCGTTCTTTGCGCAAAAGAAACCGGGCCGGACATTTCGCTCGTGTATCATATTTAGAAGCATTTAAACAGTAATTATGTGTGTTTTTGCCTATTATGCCCTCTCCCACACATTCACATCATCCTCCAGCAACGTGAGAGGACAAGACTTTTCTCATCACAACCACACGCAGCGAGCGGCTAAACCCACATCTCATTGTAATCTGTCTGCTTTGCTTTTTTTTACATTGAGAACAAAAGATGTGCTAACCATGTCCCGGCAAGATGCGGTGCGTTTCCTTTGTTGTAGTGTGTCTTCTCTTTGTGTCTCAGCCACCAACCTAGATATACTGTATGCTTTCAGCCCTAATGAGGCTCGGCAGAATAAATGATCGCTTCATTTAAACGCCACCGGACCGCCTGCCATTTTGATCAGATTCTACCCGACTGTCTTTGTTGTGTAAACATGTTGCTAACAGCATGTCATGATTAATTAATTAACCAATTAACGACTTTAACACTTCTAGAGACTGTCCGATTTGTCACTGCAAAAAAAAAAAGAAATAATATATATATATACATAGATTCATAATGTGACATGAAGATGAACCATGGGAAGACCCCCGTAGCAAATAGAATCTTGACAACATGTATGATTGCTGAGTGGCCCTCTCCTATTCCTGTGTGTGTATGTGTATGTGTGTGTGCACGGTGTGTGTGCTGGCGCACGGCTGGGATCCTCGCCGACGACGGACTGTGACCCACATTCCTGCCCTGTCATCTCTGATTGCGCCACGGTGACAGAGGCTTGATAAAGTGTCGCAGCCCCGGTGTGACACTTGATGTGTGTGGTGCGGAAAAACAGCGGATGGGGAGCAATCTGACTTTCAAATGAGACCGGCAGAGCTAAACCCGGAAGAGACGGATGTAGAAACCGGTGAGAGACGACGGCGAGGTTGAAACAAAGCGCGTGAACACAGGACCCGGGAAGGGCGGCGAGGGAGGAGAAGAAGAAGAAGAAGACGCACACGAGAGCCCTGAGCTGCCTGCAGAAACTCTGTTTTGTTGTTGTTTTTTGCTTTGTCTTAGTAGTCAACAACAAAGACTGGCAAGTCTGACTGCTCAGCGACAAAATACAATTACAGAGGGGAAGGAAAAAATAGCTCACTGCAGCAGCAGCATGATCTTCCATAATCAAACATACCTTCGCCTTCTGACACACGGAGGGCACATGTACGTGGCTGTTCAAATAGGCGGCATCCTTTAAATAAAATGCTATAGACACGGATATATGAATTATAAATACACTGCGGGAAGAAACACAGCAACGGGGTACTGAGCGTCGTGCGTTCATTCAGATATTTAACTTGAGTGCCTGCTTCCCAGAGCATTTCAGGCACGTGCATAGACGCTGGACAGAACATCATGCATAATGGGATGTATGCATGTCTACAGAACATCATCCCGTCTCCTCTCTGTCCTGTTTCCTTCCTCTCTGTGGCCTTTGGGGGTACCGATGGCAGACCCTGGACACACGGGTCACGCTAGCCGCATTATTAACGACAGATCATAGAGCACCCCGTACTCCGCCCATCACTGTTCCATAGAAGCCTCTTTAAAGCACCAATTATCTGGCTTCAGACAGACTTCACTGCTGCTTAGTGGCCCCGAAACACCAGCGATTAGCAGCTCCTTTGACCATATGCCGCTAAACGTAATAGCATCAACGATCCACACTTCTACCCCCCCCCCACTGCTGTTTGGCTGCAGCGGGGGGAAAGCAGTGCTCATTGAATGAGGACAGCTGGACCATGGCAACACCTAGACTCATCCATGCACGTGCACACACACACACACACACACACACACACAGGCACACACATTATTATGGAGTGTACTTGTATAGCTCAGGTCTACGCTCAATACTACACAATACCTCTACATCTGTGTAACTCGCTTACACAGACACTTTCTCGTGGATCTTTGATTTCTCACAGTTTTTTTTTTCTTTTCCTGTCAGTATGTCCAGTTAGGCGCCTACACATCTGACCTCCTGCCTCTACCCATCCTTCAGGCCTTAATGTTGCCTTTCCCTTCACGGCGCACCTCCATCCACCCGTCCATCAAACTGCTGGAGTTTGCAAATGACCCCGCGCAACCAACCGCTGACCCACTCTTTAACAATGCTGAAACCAGCCAGCCGTGCCGACGTGGACCACCCTGGTTTTCTGGAGACCCGGGCTCCTTCTTAGAGCCGTACAGGTGGGAACGTGTTTGAGAGCATGTCTCTGCCTTGGTGATGAGAAAACCTGCTGCGGGTGTCCACCCATCCATCCAAATACATCCCAGGATCCTCCAAGCACCTGGGAAAAGGCAGGGGGACATTTGCTGCTGATCCTGCACACCCGGTCCGCCCCCTCTTTGACCATTACAGAGATGTTACAGGTCCATTAACGTGTGCACTGTGTCTCAACCAAAGCTGCATTACCCAAGGCTACTGCCTCCTGCACGCAGTCAGAACCTCTCATCATCCTTCCCCATGTCGCCATAGGGGGAATTCTCTCCAATGCAACCTTGACTGCGTTGTATTTTGCACTGAGTAACTTTCCAGTTCAATTGTGAAACGCGTAACAGTGAACTATGTTGAATGTTGTGGTGCAGCGCTCGACTTGCGTATTCCAGTCGTTTAGCATGGAACTACGTTGGTATGTTGGCTCTGATCCCTGAATAGTGTTTGCTGGCCCCCGGGGCCCAAAGCAGTTGGCGGAGTCCACAAGAAAATGGAGCGCTAACTTAATCCTAATGAAAATGATTTAAGATGAGAGTTTGTAAGTCCTACAGCGCCAATGTATATAACACCAAACCAGAGGAAACTACTCATTAAGATTAGCTTAGCGGAGTGTGTGTTTGGTGTTTTGTTGGTTTTAGGAAGCACAATGAATTGAAGTGCATGCATGGATTGGTCATATAGGTGCTGCTTCATGACATTCATGCACGCATACATGGCTAACATTTTTGAAAGAGGTGTCAGTCCTTTTGATAGTTATTCTGACTTTCATGAAGAAAATACAATTTGAAGCGGCCATGGTTATTTCCGGCAAAGATTCAACAGACCTAAAACAATACAGGCTGTTGCAAATGCAAAATGTTGGCAGGCAACAAGCTCTGAGAGGAATTAGAGTGTAGAGAGCTGGCTATCAAAACACAGAACCCTCACCCCCTCACCCCACGCCCACACCTTCAAATCAGGAACCACTGAATACATTGAAGTGAAATAGAATTGAATGAAATACAATGCTCATAAATGTATTTCTACAAATAAAGAGAGAGCTCCCAGTACTTCATTGTGTAGCTAAGCATAATGGTTTCATTTAAGGTGAGGAGTTCTTTGAAGGCTTCTTTTTTTGAATCAGCAATATTCCTCTGACTACTGCTTTATCTTGCTACTGAGGTTCCATGCCATTAAACACTATAATCCCCCCGTGCCGCTGTTGGACTTCCAAATGGAACGCTAATTACCAAGCCAAAGGATGTGCTATATATTCTGCACCAGAAGAAAAAAAAAAGCTGTAATAATTTCACAAAGACCAAATGGTTATTTCTTCTTCTATTTAGGGAGACATTTTCTGAAAAGGACAGTAAACAAATGTGCCATTAGAGTCTGCTGATTGATATCGTTGAAGCAATTTCACTGACCAAAGTAAAGTTTGAAGCTCCAAGGGGAATAAGGCCCTCGGGTTTACCGTTGTCTATTTCCCATGTGTTTTTCATACTAACTGTCAAGTGGAGACATTTTGAAATCGTTATTTGACAAAAGATGCATATTCACTCTCCGGTTTTCCTGATCACATTACATGACATCATTTTCTCAATTTCTGAAAGTGTAATTACTCTGGACATTCCCTTATTGACTTCTATATCTTGATTTGAATACAATGTGAAGAGAATCATATGGACCTGAGTTTAAATCCTATCCTAATCAAAACATGTTGGTGTCAATAAAAGGACGCACGGCAGCTTAAAGAGGTCGTGAACAATACTAATTATCATGGTCAGCCACAATGACACGCGTCATAAAAGACATAGAAGACCCCAAAAAATAAAGTTTGTACAGTTTTTGCGCTTCATGGTACATGCACATGGTACAACGGGCCAGAGTGATGAAGTGGTAATGGTTGGCTAAGCTGGTGAGCTGTGGCGCTGTTACAAGGAGATGTGTGCCATGAGTCTGGTGAATTAGCCACTCATCGCCATTATCGTCATGATCCTGACAATGAGCACGCATGACCACGCAAGCTAACGACATTTGAAAGGTCTTTGTGGATTGTGGACGCCGCTGCGATCCGCAAAGCAAACGGCCCAACGCCATCGTTTGGACGCAGGAGCCGATGGAGTTGAAGCGGCGATAACAATCACACAGATGAAATACTGCTGCCCCCGTCCTGGGCTGCATATTAACCATTACCATTTGACTTTTTTTTTTTCCACACAGGCAATACACGCTTGAGAAGAGAAGATTTAAAAGTCTAATGACGACTTGATGGAGTGGTTCTGGAGGAGGGATAGAGACGTTGTAGTGCTGGCAGCGGGCCGCCTGCCACATCTATCTCTTCTCTGCTTCTTGACGATTTCATTTCATTTCAGTGACGTGCCCTGCGAGTGGCTGTGCTACATGCACGGTGTCCGCCATGTACATCAACACGCTGATACACAAGATACTGAGTACTCTCGCCGAGTGATCTACTCTTATTCCGTGGCTTGCCTTTTATGCAATGTTCATGAATAGTATCATAATTCCATTAAATAAATGTCATTAAAAAATGAAAAAAGGATTTCAGGGAAAGACAAATTAAGGTCACAATTGTTGACATTTACGTTTCCGTGGTGTTTTATGATATAATATCTCAGCATATTGTGCAGTGTGCAGAGTATTCTATTGAAAATATGTACTAAGCCACTAGCACTGTGTACTGTCTACAAAGAAGCGCCCACTTGGAGCACATGGGGATCCATAAAGTAACAAGCTGAACGTGGACATCAGCGGCCAAATGAGCCTTGAGATTTGTTTGTAGATGCCTCCAATACTAAAGTATAATGGAGCTGGACTGCTTCCTCAGAAGTCTATTGTGCGTTTTAAGGCAGGGGAAAAAATACTTGGTTTTTTTGTGTTTTTTTGCTATTGACAAAAGAAATACTGCACAGTATTTTTATGTTTTATTGGCCAGAAGATGTATTCAATTCATGTTTGTCCCCATTGAAGAATAACTTTCCCAAGAATTGGTTGTAAACAGTGTTTTACAGAGACGCCATAGTAGGGCCTGGACTATACAATGTTCCCTTTCTCCAACTTTGTCTTGGTTTCAATCGAGCGCTGCAATGGAGCAGAGGGGTAAATCAAACAAGATAGTTTTCACACGATAATCATGCAGATTGCGAGCCGCCACTCTCTTATGATGGCTTTTAGCTATTGTGCTTACTTTAAGACATATATTTACTTCAAAGACATTCAACATTTGCAGCTTCCATTTAGTTTCGTCTACCCCTCTCTCTCTCTCTCTCTCTCTCTCTCTCTCTCTCTCTCTCTCAAGCCATCATTACGCGACCTGTGTCAAATAAACAAAGTTTTAGAGGTTGAATACAAAGCCCGGCCCTGAAATCCGAACGACTGCAGACAATGAGTGCACTCAAATCAGAACCATCGTTTCAATCAGAACAGGGGCCAATTAATTTGGAGTGGGTCCCTTCCTATGTCATGTCATGCATAGAAATGAAACAACTTCAGAACCGCCTACACTATCTCAGATTAACCGGAATGTGAGTAATAAGAAAATAGTATCGAAGGAATATGATTCAAGTCCTTGGGTACAGCCGTTGTCAAGACAACAGTCAATGGGGATGCAATAGCTATGCAATGGCACAGAATTACCGGGAGAGTGGTCACAGAACCCTGTTAGGAATCATTCATATTATATATACTGTATATATATACTGTATATATATGTGTGTGTGTATTCTTTTCGTTTCAATGTTTAGAAACAACATGGATGAGGTGTAGTTTATGCATTTCATCCGAGGCATCTGGATGTCACTGGCTGACCTGCGTTTATCACGGGGAGAGTTATGTACCAGATCTCCGTGAAGTTGGTCAGCCAGGGTCCTGTCAAACGATGCTCTCTGTACCCTTTTGTTCTGCAGAGCTGCTTGACTTTAGTCTGTTTTCTTTTCATATTTTAAAAGCATTTATAGTAATCTTTCAACAATGCAGTCCAATCTTTAATTTTTCTTCTCTCTTTGGTGACATTTAAAGAAAGCAACAGATATGCAATATGAGCTCTGTTGTCGGTTTTCTTATTGCTGCAATTTGGTGAAGAGTTGTTTAAAATGTAATTGTTGAGATTGTAATGTAGCTCACAATGTTATACTGCCAATCAACCAACAGAACGCAATGAATCCCTTAGGCTTAGGGTCTTAGGGTTAAGTCTGCTCAGGGAAACCTGAGCAAGATAGGCCACTGGTTGCTGGTTCGATCCGCTTGTTGGATTGGTCAATTCTACTTGGTGATGGTGGAAAAACCATCAAACAGACTTTAATGGTCTCATTAACTTTTTTTTTCCAGTATGGTTGGTTGTACATGTGTACCATGTTTGGCACTTCTCGAACAACAAAGTTACGAATTGTTATCAGGACAGAATCTGCCTCGCTCAAGAACCCTTGGCACTGCATGGGAATTTGAGTTTCATTGGCATGTTGCCTTGACAACTTCTGTACCCAAGGATTGAATCATATTCCAATATTATTTTCTAATTATTCACAAACTCTACCTCGGGAAGGTCTACCCTCCACCTGTCGCCGATTTGGCACAGCAGTGCTGATGACTATGCTAACATGGAATTAGTTAGCCAGGTGGCTCTTTATGTTGACCACTTACTCTGAATGTATAGTTTATCATGCTAGATTCTGGGCTCATTAACGGCAACCATCCTTCATTCAACACAACATGGGAATAAACAGCCACACATGTTATTCTATCCCAATAAACAGATTGACTGTAGAATTTTTTTTATATTAACAATGTGCCTAACAGAGCAGCGAAAGTAATCATTAGCTCCCTGTGTTTGCCAAGGGTTTCTAGGAAGCGACACAGTGCGCTTACAAATGGTTCATTATGGCGTTGACACGGCATGAATACTATACGCTGCCGTTTGTTGTCATTTTCTTCCTTTGTTCGTCCTCCGCCGCCGTGGCGCCACTGAGTGAAGGCTGAAGACACACACCAACAGCTCAAGGCTAACCGTGTGCACTGATAAAGTCTCATGTGGCGGAGCTTGAAGTGTTTTCATTTAAACATCCTATTGAGGGCTCATACATTACAGTCATTACCATAAGTTATTTAGCTGAAACATGCTACTGTCTTCAAGGGCGATGATGAGAACCACTTGTTTCTTCCGAGGCTGATGAATGTAATGTTTTGTTAACATCCATCGAGATAATTAGCAATTAGGCCAATAGGCCTATTAACTTGTTCAATCTTACAGGAAAATAAGACATTGTGAATCTCATGTGTAATTTAATTTGCATGCACACAAAATCACAACATCTGTCAAAATAGGCATTCAGAGAGGGTGAGCGTGTGTGTGTGTGTGTGTGTGTGTGTGTGTGTGTGTGTGTGTATGTTGTGTGTGTGTGTGTGTGGTGTGTGCTGTGTGTGTGTCTATGTGTGTCTGTGTGTGTGTGTGTGTGTGTGTGTGTGGTGTTCGTGTGTCTGTGTGTGTGTGTTTGTTTGTTTGTTTGTTTGTTTGTTTGTTTGTTTGTTTGTTTGTGTTGTGTTGTGTGTGTGTGTGTTGTGTTGTGGTGTGTGCGTGGCGTGCGTGCGTGCGTGGCGTGCGTGCGTGCGTGCGTGCGTGCGTGCGTGCGTGCGTGCGTGTGTGTGTGTGGTGTGTGTGTGTGTCAAAGCACAGAGAAACTAACATGTCTCGGCTAAACATTAGGCCCTAAGCTGTGGTTAGGCTGTGACACCAGCAATACATTTGTTTACATGGTGTCTAAGTGGACACCGTGCTCTCCGCCCAGTGAAAATTGAGGAGGCAGATCGTCCGAGGAGCCGCATGATGGATCTGTTTTAGGCTCAATACCAAACCACACCGGGGTAATCTCTTACCGCAGTGTGTCGGATGGATAACGGATATGTTGTGTTCACATAATCACATTTTCCATGCTATTCCTTCGTGTTCGGGACAGTGAATTGGAGGACTGTTGCTTGGCGGAAGATGAGCCACGTTTGTCTGTGTGTTGTTGTCACCAAACTCTCATGCTTAATAGGACCAATAACAGAGGAAAGGCACAACCAAATAATGTTCTTCAGCACTCTCGGTCCCAGAGACAAACAAGTCTTGCATCGCTTTGCATCACATTAATTACGTGGCCTAGACTTTGCATTTTAGTTTCCCCCAGACAAAGTAATGCCGTTAGTCATGTATTCTGAAGTAGGAATTAATTGTATTCTTCATGTAATAAATAGCACAGAGGCAAAACTTGAGCCCGGGACATTTGTTACAATTATTGCACCTAATGGAACACGGGAGAAAACGTTTTCTTCCTGTGTTACGCTAATTTTATAATTTGTAAGTTGCTGAAGCAGGGAAACGCATTGCTTGGCAATTACGCTTTTACATTATACGGAAAGTGGCAGAGAGAAGTAGGAGCGTTTATTTTATTGAGTTTGTGCATTTCCCTCCTAATTGTAATGTATGCTTGCTGTTTTAGTCTTTCACCTTGAGCGTGTCCGTCTTGGATAGACAAGCAAATGGCTTTTGCAGTCAACAATTGTAATGTGTGACAAGGAATGTGCTTTTGTGGAATTGGTGCTTAACATTGAACACTAAACAGAGAGTAATAACATGCGAAAGAAAAGCAAAAAATATATATATACTAAATACATACAAAAATAAGGAATAAGCAGTAAAAAGGTGTAATTTAAAGAAAATAAAATATGTGCATTAATGTAACGCAATAGTGTCCATGGGGGGTTGGAGTCAGTGGGGTTAAACGTTAATATTAAGAGTAGTATAGATTAGATTAGATTAGATTCAAATTTACTGTCATTGCACAGCACAAGTACAGTACAGCGAAAAGAAGTTGGCATCTAACCAGAGTGCAAATGAGGCAGTAAAGAGCATAGTAATATACAGTGTACAGTGGTTAAATAGGATATAGAACAGTCTACTAGGTATAATATATAGGTGTATATACAGTATATTTATGTACAGAGGTACAGTGTAGTAATAACTTAATGGAGTAGGTATGGGATATGTGCAGATAGGTATATAAATATTCCGGTAAGTATACAGTATCAACAGGTAATGAGCAGGGGATGTAAATATGTAAATAAATATATATATGGTAAGTACAGTAGAAATGTACATGGTTATCATACAGGTATGTAAACAATAATGTTGTGATTACAGTGCAAATAGTGTATAGTGTCCATAGGGGGTGGGAATCGGTGGTCCCGGGTCTTGTTAATGAGGCCCGTTGTCGTGGAGAACAAGCTGTTCTTGTGGTGTGAGGTTTTGGTCCTGATGGACCGCAACCTCCTGCCGGAGGGGAGAGACTCGAAAGGTTTCACTCCGGGGTGGGAGTGGTCGACCTTGTGTCTTGGTACATAAAAGGTAGCATATCGGTAATTAGTGGTATGAGTTACAGGGCCTATTGTGTTCCCAATGCTTTGTTACTACCAGTGTCATCAATTGGGAAACACAAAAGGAAAAAATGCTACCACAATTTTGTGTGTCGGGGTGACTATGCAAGGGCCATATTGAAAATGATAACAGCTTTGTGGGCCATATACACACACGCGCACACATATACACACACACATATACACACACACATATACACACACACACACACATATACACACGTGCACACATATACACACACACACATATACACATGCGCACAGACACACAGACACACACACATACGCTTATAATGAATATCACAGAAGGTGAGACAGTAAGTAGACCTATTTAATAAAAAAACAAGAAATAACTCACTAACATTGAAGGGACAAGTGGATTTATATTGAAGTTTTTCAAACAAAAAAATATTATTGTTATTTTGTATTTATCGTTTGCATGGCAATTCACAAGCAATCGAGTTTACAATGTTGCCGATGGAAAACCAGAAGTCCAACTGAGTGTGCCACAGCAGGTTGGAGTTAGGGGATGGTTGGTGTGGCTCAAAAATAAGTTACCTTAAGGGACATTTTATAGGTAAAAGTAAAAACAACAAAGCAAGTTTTTATTCTTATGGCACCATATACATAAACACAATACATAAACTATTGAAATGAAATGCCCAAAAGGAAAAACCCAAAATAAGTTATGACAGGCGTTGTTGCTAGATCGTAGACACTCATTGGAGATAGAAGTACTTTTAAGCCAGTATAGGTATATAAATATTCCGGTAAGTATACAGTATCAACAGGTAATGAGCAGGGGTTGTAAATAAGTAAATATATATATATATGGTAAGTACAGTAGAAATGTACATGCTATCATACAGGTATGTAAACAATAATGTTGTGATTAAAGTGCAAATAGTGTATAGTGTCCATAGGGGGTGGGAATCGGTGGTCCCGGGTCTTGTTAATGAGGCCGGTTGCCGTGGAGAAGAAGCTGTTCTTGTGGTGTGAGGTTTTGGTCCTGATGGACCGCAACCTCCTGCCGGAGGGGAGAGACTCGAAAGGTTTCAGTCCGGGGTGGGAGTGGTCGACCTTGTGTCTTGGTACATAAAAGGTAGCGTATCGGTAATTAGTGGTATGAGTTACAGGGCCTATTGTGTTCCCAATGCTTTGTTACTACCAGTGTCATCAATTGGGAAACACAAAAGGAAAAAATGCTACGACAATTTTGTGTGTCGGGTGACTATGCAAGGGCATATTGAAAATGATAACAGCTTTGTGGGCATATACACACACGCGCACACATATACACACACACATATACACACACACATATACACCACACACACCACACATATACACACGTGCACACATATACACAACACACATATACACATGCGCACAGACACACAGACACACACACATACTTATAATGAATATCACAGAAGGTGAGACAGTAAGTAGACCTATTTAAAAAAAACACAAGAAATAACACACTAACATTGAAGGGACAAGTGGATTATATTGAGTTTTTCAAACTAAAAAATTATTATTATTGTTATTTTGTATTTATCGTTTGCATGGCAATTCACAAGCAATCGAGTTTACAATGTTGCCGATGGAAAACCAGAAGTCCAACTGAGTGCGCCACAGCAGGTTGGCGTTAGGGGATGGTTGGTGTGGCTCTTAAGCACGCAGTACCCACATATAGGAACACATTTTGCATTTTAGTTTCCTCCAGAACAAGTAATGCCAGTCGTGATTGCGCGGGCTAGATAGAATTTAGCCGAGAACCTGATCTGGCCCCCAGACCTTGTGTTGGACACGTGTTGTACTGTATGTGCTCGTGATCAATATGATTACTTTATGGAGACCTTGTGAATGTAAAGAATGTGACTGATGTTTTTTTTTTCTTTTGAAAGACAAAACAGCATGCTACAGACTTTAACAATATAATTAAATGCAGTTACAGTGAATGTGTTTTTGTTTAAATGTAACCAAAATACCGAGCGCCTCCCTTTAGAGGTTTTCCGGCCACGTCCAACTGGGAGGAGACCCCGGGGCAGACCCAGAACCCGCTGGAGGGATTATATATCTCGTCTGGCCTGGGAACGCCTCGGGACCCCCCAGGAGGAACTAGAGAGTGTGACTGGGGAGAAGGAAGCCTGGGGGGACCTGCTTAGCCGGCTGGAATGGATGGATGGATGGATGGATGGATGGATGTAACCAAAATAAGTTACCTTAAGGGACATTTTATAAGTAAAAGTAAAAACAACAAAGCAAGTTTTTATTCTTATGGCACCATATTCATAAACACAATACATCAACTATTGAAATGAAATGCCCAAAAGGAAAAACCCGAAATAAGTTATGACAGGCGTTGTTGCTAGATCGTAGACACTCATTGGAGATAGAAGTACTTTTAAGCCAGTATTTCCCACCGTTCTCCATTCGCTGTTTGTCCTATTTTCATCCTTTTACGTAAGATGCTGAACACTTTGTTCTTTCTACAAAAAAAAAAACACGCACAAATCAGCGCCGGGAGCTAAAGGGCGTGGGTATGAAGAACCCTGTGACTGCTGCTTAGTTTGGAGTACAAAGTGCAGCATAAGCTCGACCAAAAAAAAAACACTCCTTCACCGTTTCAACTTTACTTTGACATGACGATGATGAAGTTGGCCTCTGTCCACCTACGCGGGAGTAAAGATTATTTTGGCTGGTCTTCTCTTTTCCTCACCTCTCCGCTGTTCTCCGCTTCTCAGAAATGTAGAATTACTGCATCACCTTAGCAGTATTATACTCAGCCACAGTGTGTGTACAGTGCTATATGGCCACACTGACTGATCCCCTTAAATGTGTCTGACAGATGTCAAGCCCTGGAACACATTTAACGTGTTTAGCCGATACGTGCGCTTTTTATGGAGGGCAGTCGCTCGATGTTCAAAATGTCCTTCTGTTCAGCACACCTACTGTATAATAGCGTCCAATTTTAGCATACGCGTATAAATTACGTCTCGTATAGACGTCCAGATGTTCTGCAGCAAAATTACTCTCTGGTAACACTTGTCTGTTGACACAGTTTGTTCCAGAGAGGACATTGTGGACAGCAAGTCCGGCGAACCGTGTGAATTTGATGAGCGGTGTGCTAGTGCTGCTGTCGCTAATGCATGTGTCCCTGTCATGTGTTGATAGGGACCTTAAAGTGGTGCAGACAAAAGTAAGCCTTTAAAGGTCAATACAGATGACCCCATCACCATCACCATCACAGAGCACTTTTACTTGGTTGTCTGTTCACTTTCATTGCACAGCAGCATGGGTGGTAGGCCCATCTTCATCAGCTTGGTGATGATGAGGGGTCTAGGGCTGATGAACACGACTGTGAGAGGGGAGACAGGTGTGGCTCAGGCTGTTGTCAGACACACATGAGGTGAGCAGGTGATTACTCACCGACTGGCCGCAGCACCGTCACGATGGGCGCCCCCTGGAGCAAGATGAGTGCTACTGCTGGGGTTCAGGTCCTGGAAAGTATCAAAACCATGATCCTGCTCCAAACCACTGTTCCTTGATCATTGGTGAATACCAATGTTTGTGTTTCAACATAGTGGAAAAAGTAAGCCTACATTTGGCTGTGCATTACTGAATAAACTGCGTATGTTTTTGCATTCACTGATGTATGATCAATTGTTTTGTGGTAGCCTCTTCAAACCTTATTTCAACTCGAGAGAGAGAGAGTAATGACATCATTCAATATCATATATATTGGCCCTTAAGTTACAGAATCTTAAAGGGCTACACGAGGTTCTGTTTTAATTTTTTTGTGTTGAGATGCAACATCTGGTGTACATGAAAAAAAGTTCTGAATTTGTTCCTCTTTTCCTTTAAAGTGGAGTGAGTTGATAAAGAAACAAAGGTAGAAAAAATGATAGATGTTGTAAGCTACTTTTTTTCCCCATAGATTTGATTAAAGACCCAATTTAGATATTGCATAACTAAACTGCAAAAAGGAAAAAGGAAAGGAACAAACCAAAATGTTATTCACGAATCTCCAGATTCCAATACATAAAAGATAAATAAATAAATAACTTTCTTTCATATTTAACTTTTTCCTCACTCCCCGTGCAATCGGTTCTAATTCAATTAAACATCTTTTAAGCACAAATGTAAAATGGATTCAAATACAGCCTTACGGCAAATCACTTATTTCCACCAACTACCTTTCAGATCCATATCCACAAAAACAACCCGACCAGGCTTTGTGCAAAACGGAAGGCCCTACAATCCTTCAGCCCCTCCCCTGTGTGTGTGTGGCCTCCCCTGCCCAACAGGCAGAGAGCTACACGACACCAACAACTCATTCATCTTGACCAATGGAAATGGGAAAATATACTGACGGGACATAGCTGTTGAGTGTGATGTACTGTCAACCCCCCCGGTGCTACGTAGTGAGGGGAGGGAATCCCTCACCGGCCGATTCATGTTACAAATCCATACGAATAGAAGCATTTCTTTTAAATCATTGTCCCCGTTGATGTTATGCGGTTGGAGCACATTTGAGCCAATATCACACTGCGCCATCATATCCATGCTTTGTACTCTTGACTGCAATCCATCCAAAGTGGGACATTATCTTCGTCGATCTCATACCACCACAGTTGACCAGATGAAGAGCATTTGATTCAGCTGCATTCAAGAGAACATTTGTCTATTTGGAGTTTGGCTCCAGTACATTTTAGGACGGGGGGGGGGGGGGGGGGGGAGCGTTTATCTAAAAAGCATACTTGCTAGAGGCCTTCTAAACCATTTATGTCTCCACACATGCAATTCAAGAAAGAAATGTGCTCTCTTTGTACGTCCATGTTTGCCTCTTTGCGGCACATAAATAGAGACCGAAATGATGAAACACCGGACGTCCAAAACGGAGCACGGTTGCTGGGTGATGAAAGCGGTCGTGCGTTGGCTTCCGCAGACGGCAGGATTAACACGATTAAGAGGAATTAAGATGTGTTCGGAAATTAATAGAAATACACATCTTGCATCCACATTGATCGCAGACAGTGTTACCGACTGCCTAGTAAACCTCTGATCAACCAATACTTTAGTTAATTAACATTGTTTGCCTTTTGTGTAATACAAAAACACACAAATAAATACTTGCATGCAGATAGAAGTTTGTATGCATACTGATATTTAAATAATGATATATTGTGATATATTGCTGCCTCTCCTTCAACAAATGTACTCTTTGTAAGTCGCTTTGGATAAAAAGCGTCTGCCAAATGCCCTAAATGTAAATGTAATAATGGCCCTGCAAATATGTCCATTTAAAGGTAACTATCTGTAAGAATCAGTGCATTCTGAGCTCCGTGCTTGAGACAATAACAATCAGAATCTAATGCTAGTTGTAATCATAATTAAACCTTGTACACATTAAAAAAAGCTATAAAATATATATATTTTTAATTATCCACGCTTACATATCACTTTGTTCCATTTTTCTGTGAAATCCGACCCGACTCAAATATAAGAGAAAATCAACCCCAAAAGCTTGTTCTACTCAACAGAGAGAGTCGGGGAAGCTCTCATGTTTTAACTTCAACCACAACCTGACTAGAACTAACATTAGTTTCTGATTGTTACTGTCTCAACCCACGGAGCTCAGAATGCATTGATTCTTACTTATAGTACCTTTAATTAGTGGTTATACACAAAGATAATAATATAATGTTACATCAAATCATGAACAAATTAACTAATAGTGTACAAACAATTGCATTACTATTTAAATCCTATCTTCTGCCTATATGAACACATTGCATCCACTACTTAGAAGTGTTGAGGCGCCCACCGCGTCTGTACTCTGGGGCGTCTTTGGTTGCTTCAGCTTGTGAGATGACCTTGCGAGCCGCCCTTTTGAAATCATCTCATGGTTAATGCAATATGCCTTGGCGTGTAAAAGAAAACCCCCAACTAAAAGTTACATTCATTACAATAGCGGTTCATCTACATACGACATGAATCAATACGCGAGCATCCGTTAGCATTCCACTGTAGAGTGCAAATCGGAAGAAAGTGGTTGCAAAAAAAAGACAACAAGTCCAAGAGAAGGTCATGGATCCTCAGAGATAATAGCTGAAGCTGCGTTCAGTCGCACCATGCATAAAACAGGCACGCGATGACCCCTCCCCTCTCCTGCCCACACACACACACACACACACACACACACACACACACACACACACACACACACACACAAACACACTCTGCCATTCTCAAGAAATGATGAAAAATGCAGTGTGTGAATGTATATTGTCCTCTCCTCCCAGCCTGGATTTATGTTGTTGTTGTTGTACACAAAACCTGAGAAGAAGGAGAAGATGCCTCAGAAATAAACAACAACAACATGGGTGCGTATTGACGTTTCATTATGGAGAGAGAGAGTGTATGAAGACCCAGAAAAAGCACCGTCCTGCACAGCATCACACCCCACGGGATTCTACGAATTGGCAAACTTCTCCAGCATGTTGTCACCCAATCACTTTGACATGATATTTAGAGGTGACTTTCACTTTGAGAAAAAATAATACGAAAAAAATGAATGGTACTCAGACATGAGTGGTAATTGGTTTTCGTGTGTGTGTGTCTGAGTGTGTGTCACATGATTATTTGGGGGGGGGGGGGGGGGGGGGAGGTTGGGGGATAGTTTTAAGTGCATCACACATTCTCTCTCAGCTCCCAGCGGACCTCACCTCGACGCCTCGCCGTGTGTGTCGCAGGTGGCGACAGGTGTCACGTCGTTGGGTGTTTGAGAAGTGGATGTGTCCCAGGGCGTCCACACTTACCAGCCATCTTATCTGGCTGCGTACCGAGAGGAGGATCTTGTCAGGGGCTGCCATTCAAGGCCTGCTATAACCTGCATGCATGAGGAGGAGGAGGAGGAGGAGGAGGAGGAGGAGGAAGATCTGGAAGTATGGCTTCCCACTTGACTCTGTAGCACTGAACATATGCTTTGTGTACCTGGCCTCAACTCACTGGCTATGCCTTCCTATGTTAATGAAAACGGTTTGTGTAATTATGTGTGTATTTTTTATTGAGTATGTATCATATCAAAGGAAATGGATTTGTGTTGCATTATCTTGATGAGGATTATTATAATAATAATTATTATAAATTATTATTATGAAAGGGGCCCTATTATACCACCAGGTGTGAGCATGATTTGTCATTACACGCCGTTTCAAAATTGTCATTGTGACGAAGTTTATCAGTTTACAGTTTGGGTACAGTCCACTGGGTAGGCTGGTAGTCTGATCTAGTCATCATACATCTAGGTGGACACTCCCACCTGTGATGTCACTTCGTCACAATGACGATGACACATTGTGGCTGTGTGGCATGGAGGGATGGTCTTCCCTCTGGAGCTGTGTTTCTGCACTCTTATGACATCACCCTCACACATGAGATATTCCATTTCCTGTGGCAACCATTCATGGCTTGGTGCCTCATGTCTATCTTGGGTTTGTGGTGGATAATTGTGGTATAATGTCTGTGTAATCTGCAATGTATGAGCCCCACAGAGGAAGGACGTACTTATCGTGAATGGACTACATTTACATAGCGCTTTTCACACCAGTAGCCACACAAAGCGTTTTACAACTATTTGCTTACATTGCCCCATTCCTACAGTTATGGTTAGGGATCTTGCTCCAGGTCACCTCGGCACTTAGCAAGGACACTTGTACTTGCTAAGCGCCGAGGTGATTGAACCAGCAACCTTCCGGTTGTCAGACAACCCACTCTACTTACCCGCCACCACTAGTGCTGCTTTATTAAGCAAGATAACACAGATCTTTGTCCACCATGACCACCATACCAAACTCACTCAGATTCAAGTCTTCTAACTCCCGTGGTAACCTGAACGGATGACAAGGTTAGGTTAGAGCAGTGGTTGTCAAACTATTTTCTACTAATGTACCCCCTCTAAGATATTTTTTCAGCCTAGCACCCCTTAAAAGTTAAAGTGATAAGCTCTTCTAGAATTTACAGAGCTTGTTACTATGTTACTATTCAGATTAACTACATTGCAGGTTATTACATGTTTTGTGTACATATTCAGTGTACCCCTTAAAATCCTTCAGATTACCCCGAGGGCTACACATACCCCGATTTGAGAATCACTGACTTAGAGCCTTAGAGACTTAGAGACTAAAGCCCAATATCCTAGGCCTCAGGCCCTGCCTCAGCCCCTTCTCACCTGGTGTAGCTGGTTAACCCTTCACTGCCATGCATACCAATAGAGGATGCATGAACACACAACATGAACATGACTCCCAACCGCCCCAACACTTTCTGACAAAGCAGTCAGAAAGTCGTAACCCTCTGGTCTTCAGCTCTCCATCTTCTTTACAGCCTGGGCTGGTTTTCGCTGCGTTTAGATCAGTGCATCTCATCGATTGACTTCTTAACAGCTTGTCATCTGGCCCATGGTAAAAAAAAAGAAAAAAAAAAGAGCAGGGGATTGAAAAGCACTCCTCATGTTGCCATGGCACCACACATCTCATAGAGCTTCATTATGGGATTGGCTCTGGCTGGTGTCTGCCTCTATTCGTCTACCACCGTAGCAGTCGTGGTTCTTGGCGTAAACAGGATACCAGCTTCCCCCAGCCTGTTACTGATAGGAGACAGATCCTACATGAGAGCACCCTGTGCCGCTCACAGCCAATCATTGCATTGCCGACGATCAACAGTGTGCTCCACATCACCTCTTTAATTGTCTGGTAAAACGGGAGTGTATTTCATTCACCTCCAGCAACCGCTGCAGTTAATATACTGTACATCCATCTCACCTCCACCTGTTTAGATCCACAAGTTTTGTATATGCAGTACATACCTGTCCTGTGCGATACTTGCAAAATAAAAGCGGGTATATAAAGGCAGATCTATTTCTGGCAATAAAACCGCATTGCCACATCCATGAGTTTGTAAACGGAGGCTTATGATTATGGGGCTGGATCCGACTTAGCTACATTAACTTCAATGTACTGGTTGAGTTTGAGTCATCAATGAGAAAAAAGACATTGACACAAATATTCTTGAATTAAGAGAAGGAGGCCCATTTATCCATGTAATGAGTTGTATTGATTGAAAGCACTGTGTGATGATAACCACGTTGCCACATCAAGCTGCGTGTAAGGTAATGAATTGAATTTACTGCGTCTTACTGAGTATTTGATCATGCCTGGTTCTCTTACACAAAACAAAAATGCATTATTTAAGTCCTTAAATAGCCCTATAAGAAATTGTAAGAAGAAATTGTTACGTCTGGTCGTTCACAGACAGAGACTGTTAGGTTCGAGACTGTTCACGACAGTCCACTGACTCGCTTTAGGGACTGTCGGTTCCGCTTTACATGTTGAGTTTTTCTTATGGATGTTGTCGTAAAATAAATGGAGAAGCACAATCTCCGACTTGAGATGTGGTAGTCGACTCCGTCTTTCTGCGGATATAACATTGGCGATGAGGATGGCTGATTTTTCCCTTCCACCACCCTCTCCGTTCCTAGCCCTACCAGGAGAGGCACCAGTGCCGTGGTCTCGCTGGATTTCCTCGTTCGAAACGTACATCCTTGCTGCAAAATTAGGGAAAGACTGTTGACCTGACAGGAGCAGTGGCTTTAAATCTAGCGGTCCATGTCGAATCTGCTCTCGGATGCGCAGCAAGTCTGTCAGCCCCTCCCACCTCGCTCGGCTCACTACCCCACGTGAGCGCAGACAGCAGCGGGGAGAGCATACTGTTAGCATCCCAGTCACGTGACCGCCAACACCAGCCTTGTGGGAATTGCGGCTCTCCTGCACACAATTCTAGAGCTTAGATATGCCCGGCCCGTGGAAAAACCTGCTCCAACTGCGGAAAGGCAAATCACTTCCACAACGTTTGTAGGTCTGCCCCAGCTAGAGCCCCCCAGCAACCCACCACGTTCATCCACAATGTCAGCTCAGGGCGAGCACCATTCAAAACGTGTTCGTTAATGGTTGGTGAGGTCACTCTGCCCCTCCTCCTAGATACGGGAGCCACGGTGTCCCTTCTGAACTTGGCGACTTACACCAGTTTTTCCCCCACGAACCATTGGGGCCCCCCACCACCACCCTGCGTGGCTACGCCAACTCGGAGATCGACATTGTGGGCTGTCTTCTTAGCGGCAAGACAAGGGCCCCAGCCCCGCCCCCACCCATGCAGCCCTTGGATTGGCCATCCCAACCCTGGGAACATCTGCAACTCGACGTCTGTGGCGAGTTGCATGGGGTGTTGCATCACCAGCGGTTCCTCGTGGTAGTTTACGACCTCCACTCTAAGTGGCCAGAGGTGACACCTGTGGGCTCCGTCACAGCCAGGGTGGCACGTTGGGCCTGCCTAAGAAGATCACGACCGACAACGGCCCCCAAATGGTCTCCCATGAACTGTCCTCATATCTGGTGGGGAAAGGGATCCACCACATCCGCACGGCTTTCTACAACCCGGCTGCGAACAGGGGGGGTGGAGCGGCTGAATCAATCACTGAAGAATGGCATCAGGGCCCACCTGGCACAAGGGTGCACGCTCACCACCAGTCTCCTCCAGACGCTGCTGCACTATCGGGCCACCCGTCACGCCACCACAGGAGTCTCCCCAGCCTCCCTTATGCTGGGGCGGGAGCTCCAGCTGCCTCTGAATAGGCTCCGCCCTACACTGGCTCAGGCTTCGGTCCACCCAGTTGGAACCACAGTCGCCACACGCCAGAGCCTGATGAAGGACCGGTTCGATAGGGCCCGACGTGTTAGGCCACCGGCCATCGCAGTCTCGGATTGGGTCAGGATCCGACGCCCCCACCGCAACAACAAGCTCCAGACGTTTTGGTCGGGACCCCGTTCAGCGTTGGCCAACAGCTTGGCCCGGCTTCATTCAGGCTCGCCGACGGCACTCGCTGGCATTCTGGTCGCCTGCGTAAGGTGCGGGCCCCCCTTGCCCAGGGCTGGGTGTGCCTGCCGATACAGTCCTACGGCTGCACGGTTCGAGGTCACAGTGACCCCAGCCCCTCAGGCACAGCCCGGAGTTCCACCGCCAGGGGTCGTTGTTGCACCTGTGGGCCACCCGGCACAGGCACACACTAGGCCCGGGCACCTGAGGGACTTTGTGACTGAGTACCACACCTAGGTTGTGTGAGGGGGGGGGAAATGTTAACGTCTGGTCGTTCACAGACAGAGACTGTTAGGTTTCGGGACTGTTCACGACAGTCCACTGTCTCGCTTTACAGACTGTCGGTTCCGCTTTACGTGTTGGGTTTTTTCTTATGGATGTTAAATAAATGGAGAAGCACAAATCTCCGACTTGAGATGTGGTAGTCGACTCCGTCTTTCTGCGGATATAACAGAAGTGTTTTGTTGTTGTTTACTTTTCTTATTATATAATATCAACAAATGGGATTGAACACTGAGGCACGTTCAAGGATTTACTGTATTTAAAAAGAGGAAACATACAATATTTATCTGTATAATATTGTACCATGGGTGTGCTGTATAGCTCCATTTAGAGTTGGAAAAAAGGTACAATCCTTCCAGACAAAGGAAGGTGCAATAAGCTTAATAAGGGTCTCTCCAACTTATAAAATTATCTTTTCCTGGGGTCGATGGAGATCCTCTGAGCGTCTCCTGATCTCTGTTTGAGTGGGAAATAACAAGCATGGTGAAGGTTAACTTCCACTCAGTGGCTCCTTGTTCCCTCCTATCAGGTACCTCTGCCGCTCTAAGAGGCCTAATCACAGGCACAGGTCTTTTTCAGAAGACACATAATAGAGTACGAGTTTATAATAGAAAACCAACAGAATCTCAGTAGCCTCGTAGTATTTGTGAGCATTCAAAGGGATACAGAAGTTGCATATGTACACTGTGATTATCCATAGCCTATCGTCGACAATTCATAGCATTTGTAGAAATGCAAAATTAATTAGAAGCGCAGCAGATTAATACTTGAAATGAAGAGCCACTGTAATTTTGTGGGAATACCATTTAAACATGGCCCATACAAGTCTGATTATTTAATTCATCAAATGTCTCATTAAGAAATTAAACTGAAGTGTGTGATGACTTAATCAAATGCTATGTGATTAAGTCAGTTTAACAAGATGAGGAAAATGACCTTGGAAAGATCAAAACACCCCTGAAAATTAAATCTTTCACTTGTTAAAGGAGGGAATTCTAGCACGGCATATTAGGAGCATTGCAGGTAAAAAAAAACAGAGCTGGAGGAGGGGTAACATTCAAAGAAAAAAAACATAGAATTTCCAGATTAAAGTCGGAATTTACAGGAAACAAACTAGGAAATTGTCTGACAATATAAAGTCATACATTTGCGTTTTAAGTCATACATTTGAATATAGTAGTCAGCCACAATCTTAGCTTCCATCCGTACAACAAAAATGGCGGAAACCATTCATTTGATGATCTGTCACACCATTAATTTGAGTGTGTGTATGAACAGTACACATCGATGATGTGTCCTGTTGTACCAACAAACTATGATTACTTCTACATACTGTGATGCATATAATTATTTTTTTACATTCTACTCACATTCTACTCTTGTGTCATACCACACATTCTAACATGGAAATCATGAAATATGTTGCATCAGAATTTTGTGACAAAGTATACAATCAAAATAAATATCAATGGCACATTAGAGAGACAATTGGGAGACACACAAGGTAGAGAGAAAGAGAGATAAAGAGAGAGACGCACAAAGGTAGACAGAGGAACAGAAATGTAATAATAATAATAATACAAATTAATAATTGCTTTCAATTATATAGAGCCTTCAATGGGACGTAAGGAAGCATATAATACAGGAACAGAAAAATAAATAAGAGACAGTAGGCCTTGGTGAACAGATATGTTTTCGGTTGTTTCTTTAAAGTGTCCAAAGACGCGGCGTTGTGAATCTTTGCCGGGAGAGAGTTCCAGAGGGTGGGGGCTTGCCAAACTGAACGCTTTGTCGCTAAAAATCTGCAGGTTGCTGCGGGGGGTGGTAAGAAAACCCGTGACTAATAGCCAGAGATTCCTGGACAGGGTATGGGGGTGAATGAAATCTGATACTGGTACTCAGGGGCAAGTAGGGATTTGCCAGTGAGGAGGAGGATATTGAACTCTGGCAGCTAAGTGTACCCCAGTCAGGACTCTGTTGCAGTAATCCAGACGGGAGGTGATGAAGGCATGGATGAGAATCTCTGCTACAGAGTCTAAGAGGGATGGCTGAAGTCTAGAGATGTATGATGATTTAGGTGATATAAAGCTGATATGGTCATGGATTTAATGTAGGGCTGGAATGAGAATGACACCCAGGTTACAAACTTTGGGGGACTGGCAGATGTGGATGTGGCAGCAGCCATCCACGTCAAGGAGGATGGCTTTAGATATGATATTCAGATTTTCTTTTCTGCAGGCAGCTGACAAGGAACTGTGTGGGGAGCTCAGTGGATGCTTTAGTGCTGAGAGAGCTGTGTGTCATGGGCCTATCAGTATAAGCTGAGACCATGGTGGCTGACCAAGGGGGAGCATGTAGTTCAGACATGGGCATAATATGGCCCCCAAGGCCGTGGACCATCCCAATCTGGCCAGCAAAAGGACACCCAATCAATAGACGGCAGCATGATGTCAATGAATCTCTTGGTGTCTGTTCCTGAATTTTAACTAGATTCCAACCGAGGGAGCTGTCTAAGATTGAAGGAGCGGCCCCAGATGTGCAACTTGAACTGATTGACATCCAGTGCGACTCTTCTCTCAAGCAGACATTCACTACATCCACACTGAACAACTTCTACGGCTCACTGACGGAAACCCAGTTTCCAAACCTGCGTAGGCAGGCACAGAGAATGCTTGTTTTGTTTGTCTCCACGTATGTGTGTGAACAAAAGTTTTTCTGTGATGAACTACAACAAGTCACATTACAGATCATGGCTGACTGATAAACACCTGTCATGACGCCAGACTTTGATATTCTTGCAAAGAGAGGTGACCGTCTCAATTGTTAAATTACATGGGTAGGTGATGCTTTTCATGACACACAGTATCATTCATAAATATCTCCCAGTTATAATTCATCTCATAGATTAGTTACAGTTCATTAGTAAATCAAAACAGAAAATGTATTCATGTAGTCATGTATAAGGGGGCGGCAGTAGCTCAGGAGGTAGAGTGGTTGTCTGCCAACTGGAAGGTTGCTGGTTCGATCCCTGAGCTCCACCTAGCTAAGTGTCGTGGTGTCCCTGAGCAAGACACCTAACCCTACCTGCTCCTGACGTGTTGGTTGTTACCTTGCATGGTTGGCACCGCCGTCGGTGTATGAATGGGTGAATGTGAGGCAACTGTAAAGCGCTTTGGATAAAAGCGCAATATAAATGCAATCCATTTACCATAAGACAATGTGTGTTTGTTCATACATATTAGCCTGATCTTTTATCATTCAGTGATGCAGTTTCATGTTTCAATTAAATTGTCCAATATGTGGCCCTTTGCTTAATCTACCTAAGTATGGCCCTCTGGATGATGTTGCCCACCCCTGATGTAGTTGGTTAAGAGAAGGGGTCCATGCACAGAGCTTGGGGCACGCCTTGGTTGACTGGGGCTGTGGTGGAACTGGCATATCTGATGCTGACAAACTAATTCCTGTTTGAGAGATATGATGGGAACCAGGAGAGAGCTGTTGGGACAGGTTGGGAGCCCCTGTACATTATATTGGGGTAAAGCAGGTTTTAGAGTGTGAGGAGTGTTTCATGAACCCAGGGGTGGCCAGCCATCCGGAGCCGCAAGCTGGGGAGGAGGCACCCAGCCTCTGTGCACAGCAGTGGCGCAGCAGTGAAGCCAGAGCAGAATGACGGGTCCAAGAGAGAGCTAAGGGACAGTTTGCTGAGCACGCCAGTACATCGCTTGCTAGCTAGCAGGCGGTCAGCAGAGTAAGTGAGTACGGAGAGCCTTAGGTGTACAACCATCAAACTGCCAACTGGTAGAGAGAGGAAAATCATAAAGGGAGAGAGACGTGAGAAAGAGCAAAAGACAATGAAATCAAGAAGGCCTGTGTTGCGAGTGCACCGCCGATTGTTGCTGATTATTATTCTGGGGAGTGCTGCGTTTTGAAGCTGTATCAATGCTGATGGAAGTCTTGTCACATTCAATGACAGCTGGCTGAGTGGAGACATTTGACTTTTGTGCTAAAAACAAAAATAGATACGGTTTTCGTTGACACTGGAAATCCCTCAGTATTTGTAGCAGGTGTGTCTTCTTCCAACGTCACACTGATTTCTGCCACAGTGATATTGACAAAACACAATTAGTCGCTCCAATCCAAAGTCCTATGGAAAGATTTCTGGGTTTTCTAGAGACCTGCATTTTTCCGCCCAAATGGGGCAAGAAAGTGTCTTCTGTCGATAAGAGAGCTGAAGTTCTCCTAAATCGATGGAAATCGAGGAAATCAAAAGAGTTTCCTCTTTTCATTTATCACTCATAATTGTTTGGTTATTTAACAATGAGCTTTATTATGAGTGAAAACACAGTTTTGTGCCACATACTCAATATTATGATGATAAATATTAGATGTTAGATACAGTAGATATAGTGTTTTATTGTCCAGTAGGGAAATTCTTTTTCACAGCCCATACAGCAAAAACATAGATAACAACATATACAGTACATACAGATATACTCACAGATAACCACGACATCCATTCCTCATCAATCATCCATACACATATACACATATACACATATAACGCACTTTACACCCAAGCACACCAAGAGTCTGGATCTATAGGTTTTTTTTGTGAGGTATCTTATTGAGTAGGACTATGGCAGAGGGAACAAAGCTTCGCCCAAAGCTTTGTTTTCTCCACTGCAGTGACCTGTAGTAGTGTGACATATTGATGAAGGGGGTGATCAGAGTCATTCACTATTGTAAGTGCAAGACGTATGGTGGCTTTTTCACACACAATCACTTTTTATTTTTTTTAAGAATCAACCAGTGTTGTTTTACCTTGAATATTGTCCTGCTTAGAGTGATTCACAACACTACCACAGTACTTCATACAACAGAAGCCCATCTCAAGCATCCAACATGAATAAAGTGTAGTTTAATGTTTTATTTTTTCATCAATCAAGCATTGAATGTGTTAAAACCAGAAACTTACTGACAAAAGATTTTGAGAATAGATGGTGGCCTATGTGGAAGAAAGGACACTCTTTAGTTTGAACAAAATAAATAAATATATTTCAATGATTTTAGAAATCCATTCATGGGTGTGAAGAAAATGAAAGCAAATAGACCGAATGCAAAACGTAAAAACTTTAAATGTCAGATGTTAAGAACTGCAACTCCTCAAATAGCGATATTGGTTTCAATGCAATTAACTATGGGTGACTTTAAATTAAATATTGAACGATTGGGAGGTGCATTCGGTGTTATTGCTATGGTGGTATATTTTTGGCACTGTGTTTCTTGTTATTAATACTTACAACTTACATTTTCAAATTCAACTTTTTCATGTTTGAGAAGAGAGTCGACTTAAGACTTATATTGATTGAATTATTACGTTAACAGTGTAGTTTCTGCATTATGTCTGGACTTGTGTTGTTCTTTTTTCACCCCTTATAAATAAATCTATGTTTGGCCCCGGGCCCAAATCTATTTTCGGACCCTCTGGAAGTATGAGGTGGTGGGAAAGGATCATGATGGACTAACCCTGGATTTGTCATAGAGACTGTGTATGCAACACATGTACCAGAATATACCAGAGCTACTTAATTTAGAGGTGGACTGAGATACAAAAGGAATACTTTCATTACATTCTAATTAGGGGTGAAACGGTGTAAAACATTCTGGCTTGTTGTGAATAATTAGATTGCTGCTGTGTTTTGTCCATTGAAAAACAATGGAGGTGGGCTGTGCACACGGTGGCCAAACGAGTCTCAAGTGAACACGTTGATGAGACAATCGGCAGGACTAGGAGAACAAATTAAACCAAACAGCAACAACTTCTTTCCACAGCCTTCAGGCAACAATATGCGGCTGATTACGGTAGCCTGGTAGGTTGTTAAAAATAAATAAATTCACTTCACTTTCTTTACTTGTCAAGATAATGTGTTATTCATATTGTTTCAGAATAACAGAACATACCATCAATGCATTGTGGCTGTTGTTCTTTTTCATTTAAATAAGAATGAAAGGAATTAAAAACTTTTAAATCTGTATGTATGTATTTGAGTGTGTCTTTTCTCTTCTCTCTATAACTTGGTTTGATTTTGTGTGGGTTTTGACATTGTGCTCAAGATTACTTTGGCATTTCATTCATCATGAAGATTAGAATGAATTATGTAAGGCCACTTCAGGGCATGTACATGTACATACATTAAACATACAGTATTTCACATTTTCAACCCTACTTAAGATAGTATTAGAATAAAGTTCATTTTGTTGACAGGATATTTAATTGAACATCTTCTGAGATTCATTTGACTTCGGTCAGTCACTGTTCAGGCAGTTCTCAACCTGGTGCTGAAGAGAAAACACCTCCAGGTGGTAGGAATGTGGAGATTGTGAATCATTTCACTTTTTTCTCTCTTTGTGATTGTTTCAGTGGGTGAATTGTGAGCAGGAGGACCCAAACGCAAGACTCAGGGTTTTGCAGTGCGGAGTGCTATTTATTTACCGTGAGACAGGCAGGCAGATGGGGGACATACAGGCACGCAGGCAGGTGAGGGACAGACAGGCAGGTAGGTAGGTAGGCAGGTGAGGGACAGGTAGGCAGGTGAGGGACAGACAGGCAGGTAGGTAGGTAGGCAGGTGAGGGACAGGCTGGCTGGAGACAGGTTACAATCCATACTGGTAGTGCACTGACTAAACAATAACACAACAATGGTCCGACACCAGTGGGTGGAAAGCCGGGGCTTTTATGCAGTGACTAATTGTCGATTGCCGGCAGGTATAGTTAGTTTATATTCATGGTGGAAACCAAAATGCTGATTTTGGTCAGCGTTATTTTAGTTTGATCCTTGAGGGTAGGATGATAACAGCATATAAATGCAGTACAGAGATCCATTTGGATCTCTTGAGCCATTTCAGTAAATTCCCCAAAAAAGAGACTTCCCCTCCCCCATCCCCATCGTTACAACCCCAAAACTTATTTTGATAGCCATAATAACTATTTAATGTAATGCCCTATGCGACACATAAAGTGAATCTGGGTCCCATTCCAGGAGAAATGTGATAGACTCCTGGAGATCCTTTCATTAAGTGAAACTTGATTAACTTTTTTTACGGCAAGGCTTTAAAAAATATGGTAAATTGTGAAGTGTTCTGCTGCTTGAAGGACGCATAGAGGATCCATACGTAGTCATAATACACACTGGGGCTCTAGCCTCGGTCACCCAGGCCAAACAACACCGATGGTCCTCCACCAGGAACATTCTTGTTACAAAGACTTAATTTCCTGTATTCTTGTGATTTTTTTTCTTGATAGCTTGAGTAGAATTGAGTAGAATTCCACTGGCCTGGCCCGCTTCCAGTTCACTGGCGTGACTGCAGACAATTTATCAATCTGCAACCTGCAGGCCATTTAGCAGGCCAGGCCACCGGGAAAACTCCCTGTGCTCCCGACAGCCAGTCCGGGCCTGCTCAGTGCATTTTGTTATAGACAGTATATATTTATTTTACAAACCTGCTATTGACTGGTTATCAAACGCCTTTGCAAACAACATCAGTGCGCAAATCTGCTGTTCACACATCACAGTTGAGTATCACCAAACCCATTCCGGCCCGTTTTGTTGAACATATCACGTCTCAGCAGGGGGACTGTCTGTAGCCCAGCATGGTGCCATTGTCATATCTTATTGTCGGTGGAAAGCCACCGATCCCAGGGGGCATCTTGACAATCCCTGACATGAATAAACAGCCCGATCCACATACCAGCTCTCTGGGTTCCACCTTTACATTCAATTATCCACTCATCTGCCAAATCAGCTCCACCTGTCCCTGTATCATTTACCCGGTCTATTTAAGCTCCACCTTTCCAATCGATCTCTGCCAGATTGTATCTTCGCTCATCTATGCAAGACTGTGTGGAGGATGGGTGGGAGGATCCTGTTTGTGAAATGTGGAGGGTGGGAGAGATGGAGGTGGAGATGGATGAATGTGATTGGATTAGCAGACGGTTGCTAGGATGCTACTGTGGCCTCAGGTGGAGGGCCATTAATTACTTTCAAAAGTTACCGCAGATTAACGAGCGACCTTTTGCAGCACATAGATAAAGATAGGAGCAGGGTTCATACACATTTCATATAAATATATGCTAAATATATAAATGTCCATGACTTCCATGATACACCAAATGCCCAATCAGCAAAGTGTAGTCTGTGATACCTTGGTGTAAAGCCTAAATGAAAAGGTGAGGATAAAATGTCGTATTTAAATAGTAGAATTCCATACAGTAAAACCTTCAATTACACAAATAATGACAGACAATAGTTTGATTAAAATAATAAATATTTACCTTACATTTTGGTCGACATGTCATTTCATAACAAGAGCTTAGGCATAACATAGAGTTTAGTAGGTAGTAGTAATCCAGCAAGTACACAATTTAGAAACATACATTATAAAATAACATTTGCATAACAATGGCTTTCTCTTTGTGTGACTGAGACACACACACACACACACACACACACACACACACTTATGTCCCCTTGAGAGGCGAGTGAGAGAGAATAGCTGGTGGGAAACCTGACCTGAAGAAATAAATATGTGTGTAATTTCCTGCAATCTTCACATCTATCTAGCTGTTCAATATCTTTGCAGTTGGGAGGAAGCGGTTGGATTGGTTATGAAGGTCAGTTGGATCAGCATAATCATCTGCTGATTTCTGAAGTGGGCTAATATCAGCCTCCATACTTCATTCATCTATTGAAGACTTTGCATAGTGGTTCAGGCTTTCAAATAACATTACATACAATACACCCTTTGATTTGACACATTGGACAAGATGAAGAGCGAACCCGAACATGCAGAGATGTGAGCATTTGCGCAAGAAAGTTGTGTTGCAATCTGGCTATCGGGGGAACAATTGCCGAAAGAGCAGGCTGGCAATATTCTTTACAAAAATTATTCATTATTTTTAAAATCAGTGTAAATGCATGACATAAACATATTTATGAAACACATTTCCATGACTTTTCATTTTCTATACCTAGAAATACAAATTTAAAATTCAATGACTTTTCCAGGTTTTTCCATGACAGTATGAACCCTGCAAGCAATATCACTGGAAATCAATCAATGTAATGCATATTTGTTCTTGACCATTGATCTGTGTCAGGTCCCTGTTTTACATTTTAAGACCTTATCTTATCATATTGTTCAAGAAAGCAAAGAGAAAAAGAGTCCCTGAATCCTATCAGAGGTTGTGATTGAAACCAAGTGAGTACGATGCGGTCCGATAGGCCCGCTACACCAACAGACAGCCGTCTGCACACTCTCTGCACACTCTCTCTGGGTTTTCTGACAGTTCCTATGCTCCTAATCATTAGGATAATTCATTTCATTTTTTGTTTTTCTTATTTTCCGTTGAGAAACGTCCCTGCAGGAATTCACGGAATGTAAAATTGCATTCACTGTGGAAAATACAAAATGGACAATTTCGTGTTCCAGGATGATTTATTTGTATACTCTGACATGAATTATATTTGAAGACAGTGCATTGCTTGCTTTTATCCACAGCCAGCAGCAAGCGTCTCTACAATATGCATGATGCTGCATCCAAATTGTATCCATCTATTAGAACAGAAATTGTTTCAGAATAAAAGCCCTCAAGTAAGCACAACAAGACGGCGGGGGAAGCGATGCTCAAAGGGATATCCCTCATTAGTCTTTACAAAAGGACAAACTAATTATCTTTAAAGGTCCTTTGACTTTGATGCATTTGCACCGAGTTTTCCCCCTGCCTTCCGTTCTGAGGGAAACAAATTGACAGGCATCATCTGAATGCCATCGCTTTATGTAACCACTTTCTGATCTCTGTGTGAGACCGTTGTGGTATCTGCCTGTAGGCTTTGATGCAGTGTTTCTGACATTTTTAGCATTCAGTCATCATTAATTCATCGCCACGATGGATGAATGATCTGGCTTCTCAGCTGTGTAAAATGCTCCCTTGCCGCACTGGCTGATACACCCCCACCCCCCTCCTCCCAAATCACCCCTTCATTGAATTAGGCCATCAGACCTTTTTCCATTCACAACTATTCTAGGCTCTCCATTGTGAAGTATACTTGGAGGGGATTGTACGGTCCTCGCTCTCTGGTCGACCAATCAGCACCTCGAGGTTGAACACGGGTGATGATGACGTTAAGAGCCAGCACCTTCAGTCAAATATCAATCATGATGACACCGCAGGTCTGGGTTAGCTTGACATATCCCAGGTCTAATAAGTACAATGAGAATGGCATGTTGTCATTTCTCTCGATTATTCAATTGCCACTTTGCTGCCAGTTAAAAGGAACTTCCAAATGTGTCAGTGTGTGTGTGTGTGTGTGTCGGGTTGTGATAGGATCACTTCGATCAAGCCTGAGTGATGGCAACAGAAGAAGGGAGTCCACACATGATTAATGAATGAAGGAAGATATTTATTGGAATGTATTGTGGGGATGAATGGAACATGTGCCGTGGGGGTGTTGTTAGGTGTAAACACAAAATCAAACTATGAAATGAGTCTCTGTATGCATATATGTATGTATGTACTGTATGTGTGCGTATGTGCATGTCTGTAATTTTTCTCGACGACCGTTCATCCAATCAACTTCACACTTGGCAGGTTTATTTCTGAGGATCCAAGGAAGTCCAGTGTCGAGTGTGACCTTGTTTGGATGAGCGGTTCTCCAGCAATCTGCCTAATCGCCGCCGTTCTGAACAGGCACAAAACGGCCACTGCATAGCCGAGGACCCAAGGAAGTGCAGTGTCCAGTGTGAAGTTTGTGAGTGGTTCTCAAAGACGCTGCAAGCAGCAACACCGGAGGCCACGCAGTCGGTCCGTTTCGAACGAGCATGTCCAGTCGAACTAAGCATCCGACTCAGCAAAACTAATAGGCACCAAACCAAAAGCCAACCTGTCTGTGTGGGAAGAGAGAGAGAGAGAGAGAGAGAGAGAGAGAGAGAGAGAGAGAGAGAGAGAGAGAGAGAGAGAGAGCCTGCACCACATCCCTGCACAGCCAGACAGGGGAAGCAGCAGACGGAGGGAGACGGTCCTCACAGAGGTTGATGTGTGATGACGTGCCCATCAACAACTGTGCCTGGTAGCGTTGCTTGATGCGTAAATTGCACGCTTTCAATTGGACGTCTTGTGTGCTGACAGGCTTTTAAAAATCTCAAAGTGGGTTGTGGAAACAGCGTCCTGTGAAAAATGGAGGGGTATTAATTAGATCTGCACTGTTGCAACGCTGAGGCTCCTGACATACTAATTATACCATTTTTATTTGCATGTAACACTTGAGGATGGATTAATTTGTGATGTTTTATTATCTTTTAGTGAGAGTTAGAGTGTAATCTATTTGTTGTCATTTTGCAGCTGTGGTTTTGGGCTCGGGGAAGAATGCATGAGTGAGAAATGCGGGCGATAATGATTCATGTCTTTCCGTCATTTCAGTGAAGCAGGTACAAGCCTAATCACTTCTGAGAGGAAGCAGTCATGGTAGTCGTGAGTATGAATGCGAAGTGCATGGTTCCAATATCCCCGGTTTGCAGGAGGATTTATCATCTACATGAAAGCTAAAATCAAAATTGTGGACTTGTATTGACCCAGAAAAACAGTGACCACACATGTGCCACACGTCACATTTAAAATGAATGAACACTTACTTGTTGAAATAACAGCCACACTTGAGACACGCCCCCAGACATTCCCCTTCTTCAGTGAGTCCCATAGAACTGGTAAATTATATAACATAGTGCGGCATCTCACAGTCGGCCCGTGTCCTTCCTAAACAAACGGTAAAATAGGCCACCGCAAGTACAGCCGCAGTACATAATTCATGACAAAATATAACACTATCTTAAAGCTTTACTGCCCTTGCTTTAGTGCCTCTTTCCCCAAACAACAGCCCAAACAAAGCGAGGCAGACTTGTAGCCTTCCAGAGCGATCAAGTACCCAGTCCTCCGGCGCTGCGGCGTGCTGTCAGGATGAGGGATGATATTTTTATTTGTTTTGATTAGAGAGTAAAAGAAAAATAATCCGTTGAAATGTGACAAGGGGAAATGGAAGTAGAGAAAGTTCTCTCTCTTTTTGGCACTTCTTGGGCGTGTTGTGGTGGGACTACGACTGTGAGTATAAATGGCCTGTTATTTGGGAGATTGATGGACCCTCGATTTTCCGTCTATATTCCGTGCAGCACGTGTGGGGTTGTTCTCCTCTGGATCTATACCCTGCAGACGGCCCGTGATACGCCGGAGACAAAGCACCATTGACCTGACATGATGCTTGATACATGATTCTTTCTGAACAAAAGAAATCCAATTTGGCGGACATACCTGTATGTAGGGTATGTAAGTGTGTGTGTGTGTGTGTGTGTGTGTGTGTGTGTGTGTGTGTGTGTGTGTGTGTGTGTGTGTGTGTGTGTGTGTGTGTGTGTGTAAGCTGGCAGTGTTAAAGGGCCTGCCCCTATTTTACCATCACAAGTGGGAGTTTCCCCCCCCCCGGATAAACGTACCAGTTCAAATCTCTTGTTGTTTGGCGGTGTGGGTTGTGACGTGCGTCCATATTAGCCGCAATGAGTTCAGGTCTTCTGACAATCTACCAACACGTATGAAGTATGAGCTCTGCGGGGCAGTCGGGAGGGAAATGTAAATGATGGTGCTAGTGATAGAAACACAGGACGACAGAGAAAACCACACAGTTGTTGCTGCCTGAATCCCTCCAGCCCCCTGTGTGAGAAGTTTGTGCAGATTTTTTTGAAAAAGGCAGACTGTCAAACACTCGTACTCCTGGAAGACGGGCCGTCGTCGTCTTCCAGGCTTCACTATAAGTGCCACATGTTGCAACACCGCTGACGTGCGAGCGGCATGCGTAACGCATTGGTAACGCCTCAGAATAGACAAACAAATGGTTCTGTCGGGGCGGGAACATCGGAGTCATCGCCACGTCATCGTTTGAACTGAAAAAAGATCTTCACATCTCCAAGCGGTCTCTCCCGGTGACGCCAGTGAAACGGTGTCAACCCCGTATGCCGTGAACAATGATGAACGCTGCTGTCACTGGGAGACGGGGGAACTCTTCCGTCTTCCAACCAATAACCCTTCTACTATTTTATATATATTTATTTTTTTCTTTGATTTTTTGTAATATTCGAGCAGGGAGATTTGCACATAGTCCGCACTGGTGTAGTAAATGATTACTCGGATGAGTGTTGACACGTTAATAACCCAGAGGAGGATGGGGTGAAAATGACGAAGATGATTAAGCTTTAACCTTTAATAACGCGGCACGGGGAACGGCTTCTTTATTTTTAAAATTTTTGCAATCTTTTTCCCCGTGCTCTTGTTTGCCGGCAGTGCAACGCTTATTTAACAATTTCTGCTGAATCACTGACTCTGTGAGTTACGGCCTCCGGGGGGAGAGGAGAATGAATGACCTTCAGACACAGGTCGAAGGAAGGAAATGTTCCGTCCTGATTTTATATGAAAAAAATAAATAAACGGGATACTGTGGAAGAAGGTGGTGGAGACCCATGGAGCTTTTGAAGCGGAGAATGCATCTGGACATCTACTCACCCAGAATATTCATAAAACCCCAGGCAGGAGGGTGAATCAGCGTTCATTAAATGGCCACTTTAATGATTCGCAATGTAGCTGCCCAGTCACCAGATGCATCATAAATTTCACATGGAAAATAGAAACATGACTGCAATATTCATTATGAAAGGAGTGAGGTTTGAGGGTGGTGGGGGGATGGGGGGTATACTATATATATATATATATATAAATATATATATATATCTTGTTTAGCGGGATGAATGCTTCATTGTCTGCGGTATACAATTTAGAAACCTAGTAACGGGTCCTATGGGGGGGGAGATAATTAAATATGGGAACTGCTCATTGGAATGTACTTGCATTCAACTTTAGATTCTATCCCCTAACCGTCGTAACATACGGTGTGTGTGGGGCGAATAGGAAATGTGAGACATCTTTCTTCAATGGATTGTTACTGCATTGAATGTCTTAGCAGTTGTGTAAGTTTCCAAGTGTATCTTGGAAACAGGTCTGATTAATAGACATGGGCCTGGAAGGATTCTGGTGATTCTTATCGCACAATGAAGTAACTAAAAGATTATCATCAAATTGAATCGAAATCTCAATGCTGGCATTGCATGGTGCTTTTATGATGATCTTATGTTATATGGAAATGTAATTTCATTAATTTAAAAAACTTGGAAAAACTATATACAGTATTGTTTTTTGTTTTTAATTTCTGTTCTATTTCTATTTCTTTTTGTATTCTTTTATAACTGCTGTCGGCTGTCTGGGGTGTTTTGCACATAAGATTTTCACTTACTGCTTATACTTGTGTAAACTGTGAAGAGACAATAAAAATACTTGAAACTTGAAACTTTTTTTTATGAATGTACTGTAAATCTCATTGCGGTTACTTTTTTCTTCATCATCTCAAGCTTAAGTTAACAGATCCCAAGATGGTTTCCATACAAAGGACGGATGGAAATTACAAATTGGACATATTGATTTGGGCAGCGCTGTGTATGATGGAATCATTAGAATGGAATAATAGATCACTGGCCAAAGATTTGATCAGAATGTGGGTGCACATTAATCTGATGCACACTTTTCTACACAAAGCGAAACAGACAACGGTCTCCTTGAGTGTCTCCAACGTGTAAACACATTGCAAACTGCTTAAGTCACAGACCACCCCAGTGAATATCATCTGAAATGCCTATCATCTTGGCATCAGAAGGGAAGCCATGATGAATTATTGATGGATGTCAACTCCACTGGATGAAATTCCGCTGACTGACAGAAAAAAAAATCCCATGGAACTACGTTGTGGATTGAAGTTCAGAGCCTTTGGAATGGCTTGGCCTTATCTTCTCAAATCAATTCAGAATTTGCACGATTACAAGATAAACATTGGCAAAAAAGAAAAATCGTGAACGATGCCTCTTGTACTAGCATTGTGTAGCTTATCCTAGCTATCTTGCTGTTCACCAGCAAGGGGTTATCCTCGCAATCATGGGTGCTTGAACCTTGTTCTGTTCAAATCTTACTGAACCATCGGTTATGTATCAGTGTTATATTGTTGTTTCACTCTTTCGATAAATGTGCTTGTTGTAAGTAGCTTTGGACAAAAGTGGCTGCAAATGCCCTGAATGTAAATGTAACAACAGTGCCACTCGGATGATGTCTTATCACAGGTATTTTGAGTAAAATTCACACACACTCTTCACACACGCATTTCCCCCTGTTGAGGATGCTATGCTTGGATTTGGACACTCGGAGAAGAATCATGGTGCCCCTCAAACTCTCTCTGAGGATTTCTCAATATTTTCTTTCAAAAAAAGCCCTCGATGTTCATATGTGTCACCTTGTGCATGCACCATCCATCATCACTTATGTTAATAATTAATAGAACCAGCGGTGAGGATGAGGTCATGAGGGCCAAATGCTGACAGAAGCCAAGGGGCTGTGCAAGCGATTTAATTATGCTTAGGTTAGGGTAATGACTTAGCCTAACCCTAGTTTATTGAATTAAGTTGCTGGGACAACCGTATGTATTCATTGCATAAGATTGCATGATGTATTCCACATTGCAGTATGACTTGTTTCACAATGCAACTCTCTTTGAATACAGATATTCTTCAAGTGTCCACGTCGTAGCAAACACTTGCAGAGTACCTCAGAGTAGGTAGGTATCTGGATGATTAAGGGTGAGCTTAACACCCACTTGAACACGTTGCATCGTCGTGTGGAGAGGCAGTCACGCAGCCACACACTCAGACCTGCGCTGCCACACCGCAGGCACCTGTGTGTGCGTGACCAACTTCTATCAACAGAGGAATGTTGTGACATCAAAGAGTGATGCTAATACCATCCCTGTTGGAGCTCGAACACACACCGCCGCCACCGCACTTACAGTAGCAATGTCAAGGTGACCCGGACCGAGCTCCCTTTAGTTTTTATTATTTATTTTTTTCAATAAATGTTTTATCAGAACCAGTCAGAGACTGAAGGTTGTGGTGACAAAGGCTCGCCGCTGGGGCCGGTGGCGAGGCAGCATGTGTCACACACCCCAGGAAACGTATTGGGATGTCATTTCACAACCTCTCACCATTCCTTTGACGTGTCAATCTGACAAAGTGGCATAAAGGCAACAAAAGCGCGGAAAAAAAGTGGCACCCCGAATAAATGTGCGGAAATACATGGAGGATATCTGTCGGAGTTTCACCATGAATTGTGCTACGGAGCGCCATCCATGCTCGATTTTACAGACCATGTAAGCTGCTTTCTGAAATCTGATTGTATTATTATTATCTCTCAATCTCTCTCTCTCTCTCTCTCTCTCTCTCTCTCTCTCTATCTCTCCCAGTATAAGTGAAAGTATCACTTACCCATCTGCAGTCAAGTAGAGTCGTCTCCAAATTGCCACAGTGATTTGTAAGTGACACAGTGCTTAGTTTGAGTAGCCCGCTGTGAAAAATGATTATTAGATACCAGAAAGCACATTACTCACAGTGAGATGAATCCATAATTACACAGCTTCTGCTCTGCATTTTATAAAACTAAGTTTACAAATTTAACCTGCATACACAACCTTATATGGCTCATCTGGAATCATTCTATGGAACATTTTCCTTCTTTTCCTCCTATCTTCTGTTTTATTCGGAATTCATTATGGGGTTTTCAACCGGGGGTCCGCGGCCCCCTGGTGGTCCGCGACGCGAGCCTATGTTGATCAGTTCACCATTGATTTTTTTTTATTTTATAAATTCGCTTTGATATTTCAACACATTTCCAGATTACTCTTGAATATCGTGAAAAATATCTAAAATAAGAAAAACATGTTTAAAATAATATAAAGGAGATCCATGCTGACAGAATGTAGCCTTGCACCTTATCCAGTCTATGGTAGCCTGTGATTTGCTCATTGCTTGTTAATGCATTGCGTCCCTAACTTCACACAGACATACACACGCAGGCACTAGTGTTGTAGTACTCGAGACCGGTCTTGGTCTCCAGACCACTTTTACGTGGTCTTGGTCTTGTCTCGGACTCGACTGTATTTGCTCTCGGTCTTGTCTTGGTCTCGGACATAGAGGTCTCGAGGGGGTTTGTGCAGAAACCAAGCTCATGGCTCATCACTACAACCTGACGCAGCACTAGTACACTACACAGCCACTAGTACACTACAGCACTAGCACTTACACTGACACTACACAGCACTAGTACCACTACAACAGCACTAGTCACACTACACAACACAGCTACACTACGCGCCAAATATGTTACATTGGATAGTTTTTTCCCTAACGGCTGCTCCACTCCCCTCGTCCACAGCTACTCAGGCCTGCGCCTCACCCGCGGCTCACGCGCCAAGGCGTGTGGTGTGTGTGTGTGTGTGTGACGTGTGCGCATGTCTGTGTATTGTTCTTTTGAATTTACAGTATCTGTACTTATGGATTGGTGTTTGTTTGACTAAATAAATGACTTTGAAATAACGTCTGCATATCACCGTTGGTGTTGACAACGGGTGGCCTAATCCATTTCAGGGAAGTTGATCATCATACAGTGTAAGTTGGCGACTACAATGGCTACTGCATAGTTTATAATTGTGTATCTTTAATTTGATGTTACGATTTCATCTGTAAATTAAGTATAATTTAAATAGGTTACATATTTCCCATTCTTTAGACAGTTGTTGGAGGTGCAAGATGGTGTTGGAGGTGTTGTTTTGTCAGATGACTTTGGGACCAGTCAGTACCAGTCATGTCAGTCCTCAACAGCACACTAAAGTGAAAAGGGAGTCTCAATCCTCTAATAGTGCAGTAACAGCCGTCATGCAATTGCTACACATAGTTGATCTCAACCAGTCTGTGAAAACATTTCCAGTGAGCTCCCAGTCACACACATGACATGCTCTGTCTCTGTATTGTTCTGCCTGTAGTTGAAATAATACCGTCTAATATGTATTGAATGTAAACTGTGGCTGAACCCCAGTATGCTGCTGTTCTTCATTGTATTGTTCAAGTATTGGTGTAACTTAAACACTAGTCTGTTTTTTTTTTCCGGTCTCGACTTGGTCTCGGTCTTGGTCTCGACTTGGTCTTAGTCTTGACTTGGTCGGTCTTGGTCTTGGTCTTGGTCTTGTCTTGGTCTCGATACCCTCTGGTCTTGGTAGTGTCTTGGTCTCGGTTTAGGCGGTCTTGACGACAACTCTAGCAGGCACGCACGCGCGCGCAAGCACATCAGTGGGCCGCGGATTACTTTCTAGTCAGAATGGTGGTCCCTGGGGCAAAACCAGTTGAAAACCCCTGCATTATAGGCCTACCATTAGTCGTTAGAATATCAACTCTAAAATTATTTCAGAAATGTCTGCCTTCCTTTGGAACTTGAAACACATGTATGTGTTGGAAGTCTCCATTGAGAACAGAGGCAGGATTGAATGTGAGGAATTCTTCTCACAGCATTTCCTCTTTACATCTCAAGGACAGTCATCTCCTTGTAGCCGCTGCAGGCTTGTATTCATGTCACATCGCTGCCATGTTGAAAACAAATATTTTCTTTTCGTCTCTCAAACAATGGGGAAAAAAACCAGTCACACAAGTCGTGCCGTAGGAGAGTTCACTGGGAACTCAAAATATCCGTCATGGAGATAGGATGTCAGGATTTAGATGAGTTGGTTTTAATAGTGGAGAAAATAATGTCCTTCAAAATGCTAGCGTTACAGCGTTCACAACATGCTAACAGAACCGACATTGTTTGAAGTTGCAATTGGTTTCAATTGCATTGCACTCTCACACGGTTATAACATATCTAAATATTGGAGCAACATCAAAAGCCTGGGTAGGTGTGAAAATGACCCCCGAAATGTTATCAAGTGAAATACCCCTTTCAGTTCGACTTTAAGGCCAGTTGTGCTGCGGATAAAATAAATACATTTAATTAAGACATTGAATTTAATTAAAACATAGACTTTATTTGATTTAATCAGTGGCTTGGCGATAACGGCGAAGGACACGGCGTCTTCATTTCTTTATCTCAGAGTGCACAGCACAGCAGTAGATAAGGCAGTCTTGACTCTAAAGCATAATATGCCAAAACATGTTATTCTCTAATAGTTTATAATAATGCATTTTTTAACACTGTACTGATTAAATGGGACCAAAAGAAATGTCAACAGAATAGAACCAGAGTAACACGGTCTCTTTTTTTATTTACAGTTTTTTTGAAGATGCTAAAACATTGAATCCCATTCACTGAACCATATGCTGGCCTAAACCCATTTGTCAAGTCAATCACTGTTTTGGCAAAACCTTAAACAAGTTCAGGTAGTTAGACACCATTTGCAAACCTCATCAACACATTGTCACTCATTAAAACACATTTCACACTGTGATGCACTTGTGCTGCAAAATGTTAAACACAAGCAGCAAAAAAGTTGAAAACAACTACAACACTGTTGTCATTGTTTACGCACAACAACTCAAAATAGTTCACACTTGTTTCTCGTCACTTCCGACGCTGTCACGGGCGGCTGCCTGCCAGAGTTGCTCCTAGCGATCTTGTACTTTCGTAACTTTTTTTCGATCTTTATCTACTTGTTTTAGAATTCTTGTAATTTAATTAGTAAGATTTGTACAGCCGAACAAGTTGGCTCAGCAAGCTCTTTCTCTGTTTTTGGTCGGTATTTTTATAGTACATTTACTGTGCCCGACGCCCGGCATGGCGGACGCGGACGCGCCGCGGGGCTCCATTGTGTACACCAGAGATCAGCTGCTGACTGTGTGGTGGGGCCGGCGGGAGACCCGACATCCCCGGGGAGCTGAGGAGGAGATACCGGGGCTGCAGGGCCGGGAGGAGAAGACGGCTAAAGAAGAGAAGATATCGACCGTATCTCCCGTCCATCGTCATGGGGAACGTACGATCTCTGGTGAACAAGATGGATGAGTTAACATCACTCACAAGGAGCGAGAGTGTGTTCCGGGAGGGCTCTGTTATGTGCTTCACGGAGACATGGCTGCATGACAATGTTCCGGACACTGTAGTGGACTTAGCCGGCTTTCAGCTGGTTTGGGAGGACAGGAGTTGCAACGAAAGGGGCAACACTCCCCCCTCTCCTCTCCTCCCTCCCCTCTCCTCTCCCCCCTCTCCTCTCTCCAGGGCTCCATCACCATCACAGCGGAGGATGTGAGAAGTGAACTCAGCAGACTACGCCCAGGCAAGACCGCGGGGCCTGATGGCCTCAGCCCCAGAGTGCTCAAGCTGTGTGGCGTTTTCCGGCACATCTTCAACCTGAGCCTGAGCACGACGATCGTCCCTGTCCTGTGGAAAACATCATGCCTGGTTCCTGTCCCCAAGAAAAGACAAGCAGCCACAGTGACTACAGACCTGTGGCCTTGACCTCACATGTGATGAAGTTGCTGGAGAGGCTAGTCCTGAAGCACATCCGTGCACTAGTCGAACCATCACTGGACCCTCTTCAGTTCGCCTACCAGCCCCGTATTGGAGTGGAAGACGCCATCATCTACCTGCTGCACAGGGCTTATTCTCACCTGGAGGAGGCAGGCAGCGTTGTGAGAGTCACATTCTTCTCGAGTGCTTTCAACACCATAAAGCCTGCCCTGCTTGTGACTAAGCTACTGGACATGCAGGTGGACGCTCCCCCACTAGTAGCCTGGATATAACTACAACTACCTCACCGGTCAGCCACAGTATGTGAGGCCTGCAGAGCAACATGGTCAGACCACGTATACGTGGAAGCAACACGGGAGGCACCCTCAGGGGACAGTCCCTGTTTCTCCCTGTCCTGGTTCACACTCCTACACCTCAGACTCGTCAGATTACAGCTCACAGTCCCTGACACCTGCAGAAGTTTTTCGGATGACTCCTGCCATTGTGGGCTGTATCAGAAAGGGCCAGGAGTCCTAAGTACAGGAGTGTGGTTGGAACAGTTTCCGTGGAGTGGTGTGGACTAAATCAAGCAAACCCGACGTCAACCCAAAACCCGGTCAGCATCGAGGAGGGACCCGAGGTGGACATTGTACGAGCGAACTATAAGTACCTGGGTGTTCAATAGAACGAATAAAATGGAACTGGACTAAAAACACACAGAGGCCCCTGTATTAAGAAAGGTTAGAGTCGGCCTGGTATTTCCGACGGAGACTCAGATCTTTCAACGTCTGCAAAACCATGCTGCAGATGTTCTGTGGTGGCCAGCGTCATCTTCTACGCTGTTGTGTGCTGGGGCAGCAGGGTGAAGGCAGCCGACGCTAACAGATTCAATAAGCTCATCATGTCACGATATCGCTGGTGGACCCAAATGCAAGGTAGGTAAGGTAACGAATAATATTTATTTGAGGGGAAATCCGGGGAAAGACGGAGCGGAGCCAGGGGAATGAACAGGAGGCGGAAGCGGGGTGAAGCCAGAGGGACTGGTGGTGAGCGTGGCAGGCAGATCAGGAGGACACATCAGGAAAGCGGGTTCTGTCCTGGGAGTGGAATCTGAGTGGCTCATTGGTGGAGGTCTCTGAGAGGAGGATGCTGAGTAAACTACTCAGTATTATGGACAACGCCTCCCATCCCCTGCACACCACACTGGAGTCATACCAGAGCACCTTCAGCCGTAGACTGAGACTACCGAGGTGCTCCCACAGAACGCCACAGGAAGGTCCTTTCTGCCTGTGGCTCTATAACTCCTCCCCCCTCTGTGGGAAGGACAGTTGAAATACAAGACAATGAACACTGAGCAATATAATGTGCAATATTACCATTCAACATCATGTGCATTTTTCCTCAGTATTACGTGCAATATTATTATTACTGACCAACATCATGTGCAATACTCTCTATCATGTGCTATATTATTATTATTATCATGTTATCTATAAATATTATCTGTAATACTACCTCTCATCTCCTCGCATCATCATGTGCAATATTCGTAATGTCCATGTCCAACACCTCTCTTACATTACCTTTCAACATTTTGTGTAATATTCTTCACTTCAATTATGCCAAATAGTTTTTGCCGTCTGAATATCTTATCTTGCCGATATATTTTTATATTTTGACATTGTACATTGTATATTTGTAAATCTGTTAGTTTATTTTTATTATTCTGTTCGATTTCACTATTGTTGTATTGTACTGTATTGCTATGCAACCTGGCACAAGAATTTCCTTCGGGATTAATAAAGTTCTATCTTATCTTATCTTTCTAATGATATGAAACACACGATAGTCTCTCCTGTCCATGGAATGCCTATAAGGGAAGCAAAGAGTCCAACCCAATGAGCTGTGGCCACCATAATCAGGACCTTCAAACAAGAGAACAGGTCAACGTTTACTCTACATCTTACTGTATACAGTGCATCGCCTTGTCAATAGAAAGTGGACGCAAGGGACAATGTTCCATGAGATGTGTGATGTAGAGAAAGTCCTCTGGCTGGACCCGGCACAACGATGTGATGCTGAATTAATCTCTCATTTTGTATTTTTGATCTTTGAATTTTGTAGTTGCACACTATTTTTTCATCCACTGGAATTTGAGTTCTTTGTTCTTACTTTATTTTTTATGCAAGTGCTGAATACACACACACATTCAATACTGTATGACTCTACGTTTATGATATAATGAGCAAGTTGTGATTACTATACTTAAAAAAATACATTCTGTAAGTACATGTCCAGGACGCTGTGTTCAACATTTTTATCTCGTGTCTAATGAATGCTCTGTAGATCTGTATGATCTGCAGCTAAGTCTCAACTCTTCTCTGTTCTGGCACCGCAGTGATGGAGTGAGCTCCCGGCTGTTGTCAGGACGGCCGGGTTGCTCGTCAGCTTCTGCAAGAGACTCAAGACCCACCTGTTCAGAGTTCACCTGGACTCTACATAACCCCCCCCCCACCTTCCCTCTGCGAATCCCGAGCACTAATTTGCGTGCTTGTATGTCTTGGCATTATTAATAGTACTTAGCATTGCTTGGCATGTTGTATGTTCTTAGAAGTTGGTAACGTGCCCAGAATTGCATGTCTGCTCTTATCCCAGCTATTTATACAGGCAACTTAGCAATTATGAAACTATTAGCCTTGTAACTATGAATGCTCGAAATCAGCTCTATTCTTATCTTTATGCACCACAGTGATATATTGCTGTGTCTCCTTCTACAAATGTACTCTTTGTAAGTCGCTTTGGATAAAAGCCTCTGCCAAACGCCCTAAATGTAAATGTAATTTTATATACGTGTTTCCTTTACATACACAGCAGTTTGTGTGTCAAAAGCCTACAAATTCAGGAGGTTAAATTGCCAACAAATCAATGAATAGAAAAAGTTTCCAGTCATTGCCCGGCCATTGTCAGCAACAATGGCCGTCTCAGCGGACAATAATAAGCCTTAGCAAAGGAGGGAAAAGTGGGCCACTGAAAATCATTGATGAAACCCCCTTGACAGACCCCATTGCAAAGCCAAGGCGTGTGCAAAAATATGACATCCTAAACCATGTCCTCACCAAAATAATCACTGTCAGACCAGTGGATGAGAGTATTTTTAGATCGGATGTCGTCCAATCTAAGTCAACGTTCACACTGAATGCGTATTGTAATATGGCGTCGAAACAAAATTAGAACAGATTGACGCATATATTTTGTAATGTTATGTTATGACAAATGTAACTGCAGTGTTTGTGTATCGTCACGGAGAACAGCAAACACATTCAGTTTGTTGTATCATCAGAGGCATCGCTGAGAAACACTATAGCCCTGACAACACAACAAAATGTCCTTTTCCCAGCCCGTACTTTTTTTGCATTTTAGGAACGCCTCATTACTTTCGTAATAGTGCCGCATGCGAAGAACAATGCAAAAGACAGCCACGCCACTGCTCCGGGAGACACTTTCGAAACCACTGGAGTGGAGGGCATTCTCAGGCATATTGTGACAGGAGTGTGACAGGTAGACGAGAGAGGAGGTAACAAAGCAGAACCTGGTGTCTGTGTGTACGGTACCTCTATGTAAATGTGTACCTTATCGTTGGTCCACTTCGATTTAAGGAGCATGCGACCTGCTTGTCTAGTGTCAGGCTATTCTGTGCATGTGTGTGTGTGTGCATGACTTTCAATGGCTAATATTATGAAATGAGATTTTGGTGAGTGGCAGCTGAAATGAGATTTTTCTGGCGTTGTTGTGATTTCTGGAATACGCCGGAATTCTATCAATTATCTGAAAAAATGTGACTGCCGAATAGTAATGCAATGTTCTCTTAGGATCATCCCATGAGCAAGGCCAATTTCTTTGCACAATCACAGAAAGGCTTTGAATATTTGTTGTCTGACACATGGAATCATCTTGTAGGATGTAACATCCAATGTAAATTCAATGCATTTATATGTCGGGTTTCAGGTTTGGATAGCACATAAATGTCATTTCCATCACTACTTTTCAACAATGAAGTGTTGACTTTTGGATAATGCCACACAGAAACATTTCCATTTGTTACATAATCAGAGTCACCATGTGCTCATAATGCATATCATTTACCACTGATTCAATTAAATGAGAGGAATGCGCCAAAGTAAGTTCAACAAAAGACATTTGAATTAATTTCACACTTTTAAATGTGTTTCCTGACACAAAGTCTGCATCCTTTCTGTGTCTGCCAGGCAGCTTTTCAGAGCCAGGAATAATTGTATGAAATTCGAAAACACTGTAGGTAACAGAGTGGCACATTAGGCAAGCCCAATGAAACCCGACATCGATGGCTTGACTCTGAACTCTGCCTTAACGCATGTTCCCTCCTAAAAAAAAATCTAAAATCATTTTTTTCTTACACCTTTTGCAAGCCTGAGAACAATGGTTCCACATGGCTGGCATGGGTACAGCCACAAACAGCCTTGGTTATGCTAAGTGTGTCGGGAATTCCTCTAGTTATTATTCAGGCCAAATCTTTTTGTCCACACAACAGACTCCATAACAGAGATAGGGAGGGGTTTAGCTGTCTCCATCTCTTTAGGGTGATCCTCTCTGTTTCAAAGGATTATGCCTTCACACTGCTGCACGACGCTTTGATGTAAGCAAGCAAGCAAGCATGCTTTGTGTGTGTGTGTGTGTGTGTGTGTGTGTGTGTGTGTGTGTGTGTGTGTGTGTGTGTGTGTGTGTGTGTGTGTGTGTGTGTGTGTGTGTGTGCGTGCTTATTTGTGTATGTGTTTATTCGAAGGTTGTGTTTGTGAAATGTCTCACACATTTCTTTGTAGAATACATGTTGCGATGCTTCTGGACACATCTTCAGCATTGTATCCTGGGTTCATCAGGTGTTTCGGGTCTTGCAACAGACACCCTGGCCCAGGTGACCCAGCCGGGATTGATAAACACAGCTTGTGTCCAGGTAGCTACCTCCCTCGGCCACGACTCTCCTCTCCAAATCCACACCTCGATCAGTCACCTTGAGGCATCTTCATCTGCCTCAGTCACCATCTTTGTGGACCCTCGCTTGATTGCTCTTGTGATGCCTCACATGTTGTCGGCCCTATAGAGCGACTGACCAGTGAACCCTCTACTCCCTACTTCGATGAGCTGTCACCTCGCTCGCCACCCGTTGGAGTGGCACAGCTCAACGTACTTTATCCTCTTCACCTTTCCAAGGGCCGTGAGTTCCAAGGGGATGACCTACTTTGAGGTTTCAGAGAGCAGCACCATGTCCGACCTCAAGATTGTGAAAGTGACATTGACCTTCTTTAGCACCAGGGATCTGGATTTCACTGGTTTAAGCTGAGGCGATCAGCTCAAGTCATCAGTTTCTCCAGGCTCTGGTGGGGCTATGGTGGGGACTTGGTGAGGAGTCCTCTGCACTCAACCTCAGCAGACTTCTCCAGCATGTTCATGAAGAACGCCAAGAGGATCAATGAAATTGTATCCTCTTCTCAAGCATGATCCACTCCAATGTTGTAGTCTCAGAGGAGACCCTCAAACTGAAGCTGTTGTAGTAGAAGAGTATGAACTGAACATGCCTGAGACGTGGTGCCGGTTCAGAGCCACCTCACCCAGTTAGTGGGGTATGGAGCCACAGGCGTTTGAGAGGTCCAACCACAGCACCACCAGGTCCCCCTTGTCCTCCCAGGCTTCCCCGATCAGCTGGATAACCATGACCAGTGTGCTCCATACAACCCAGTACCTTTGGGATGCCTCCTTTCCAGACTGTGGTGTTCCTCGGAAGTCTGTCAGGCGCTGTGAGACAATGCTGAACAATATCTTTCCTTTAACACTGAGCAGTGCGATGGTCCTGAACTGATCCTCTGACCTCTCCTTGATGAGCGACGTTGCCCCCTCCTCCGGATAACCTTCAGGATCCTACAGAGCCTGTGGAGTAGCCTTGGGCACTGCTTGTACACCTTGTAGGGTTCCCCACTCATTTTTTTTGACCACCTCCCCTGGGTCTCCTTCAAGGTGGGCTCCAGGGTTGGTGCAGGCGGATTAATCAGAGACTCGCTGTGGCCCTGATCTTGCGTCTTGGTTGCGTCACTAAAAGCGTCTCTGGGGTAGCATCTGCCCCACCAGTTGTTTAGTGAACCCAAACGGTTTAGCTAGAAAGGCGGTCTGCTTCCTGGCCCTCTCTCTGCTTCCCGATGCCACTTGGCTCTCGTGAAGCCAGTGAGCTTCTTGCGGAGGATGCAGCGTATCTCCTCCTCCACTTGCTTCCTTGTACCGTCACCCCAGGCTCTTTAGCTGCTTCCTGAGCTGGAGGATTTCGGCGGCTCTGTTGGTCTCGTGGTGTATGAGGTCTTCGCTGCTGTTATGAGCCTTGACTGGACTGACCTTCCCCTCAACAGCGCAAGGCAGAGGTGTTGAAGAGCATGGAGCTAGTTGTGCAGGGGGATTGTTTTGTGTGTGTGAATAGTGTGTTAGAGGCACACAAAGGTGGTGTGTGTGTGTGTGTGTGTGTGTGTGTGTGTGTGTGTGTGTGTGTGTGTGTGTGAGCGAGGTCTTATATATGTGTGTGTGTGAGTGGTGTATATGTGTGGTGTGTGTGAGAGAGGTTTATATGTGTGTGTGGTGTGTCTGTGAGAATTGTACGTATATGTGTGGTGTGTGTGTGTGTGTGTGTGTGTGTGTGTGTTTGTGACTGTGTGTGTGGTGTCCTTGTGAGTGGTGTGTGTTTGTGTGTGTGTCTGTGTCTGTGTGTGTGTGTTTGTGCAAGAGAGTGAATGTGTGAGAGCGAGTGAGATTCTGCTAAGCGAGGCCTTTCCCCCGACAGCTCCTTGGGTTGTGCCAGTGGTGAATTATTCAGAGGAATTAACACGCTTGGTGCTGGACCGTCCAACGTTATGGAGGCTCCACTGGACCATTACCCTGCCAGCAAGCCCTTCCTCATGGGCCACTTGTTTACATTACTTGGCCACTGTATTCATGTACAGCGCTTAGTGGATAATACCAACGCTTGGTGCATCCACATCAACACACACACACACACACTCTAATGCACCCACACCGACATGCACAGAATACATACATACACACACATGCTTGCTCACACACAAGCATACTCACTCACACACACACATACACACACACACACACACACACATCCACACACAAGCACAATTGCCTCACACACGCACACACACACCACACAAGCACGATCGCTGACACATGCACACACACACAAGTATGATTGCTCACACACTCGCCGATCAGACACACACACAATCACACGCACACACACACACAATCACACAAAACACACACGCAATGACTCACACACGCACGCACACACACTCACACAGAAGCACAATCTCTCACACACAAGTACACACACTGACACACACACACACACACACATGCCCTCGCTGGCTCTCTGCTAGCCTACTTCTCAGTCCCACCCTGATTTGTAAACATCCACCGGGTTCAGCGGAGACTGCGGCTCGTTCTCCCTCCCGTGTGTGTGTGTGTGTGTGTGTGTGTGTGTGTGTGTGTGTGTGTGTGTGGTGTGTGTGTCCACAGCGAGTCCACGGCAGGGACGCGGCAGCAACCAGAGCCCAGTCGGGAGGCGAGGAGAGCCGGCGGTGGCTCAGGGTTCCTCTGCCCCAACGCTGGCCCGGCTTCTTATCAACTCGAGAGAGAGAGAGAGAGAGAGAGAGAGAGAGAGAGAGAGAGAGAGAGAGAGAGAGAGAGAGAGAGAGAGAGGAAACCAGCCCAGGTGGTGAATACGCCACACACACGTGCAGTGAATCAGAAAACTGACAATCAGGCATGCATTAAAATCTGTTTCAATAAAGTTAAGGGGAAAAAAACAAATGTTCCTGGAACCGGGACGACGGGAAGTGTGTTTGTTGTTCACGCTGGGAATCATCCCCACCACCACCGCTGTCCTCGCCATCCCGGTGGCACAGATGTATCACGCGTGTGAGTCATCCGTTTCAAGGGCTCACAGCGTGTGTTGCTGCAGGCCAGTGGCTGCTATGTATCTGCTGCTCCTCTGTTCAGCCAGGAAGCTGTTTGGACCAGCGGCCCCCGCTAACCGGTCGGAAACAACCGGCGGACGGACGGTGGACCGAAAACCGTTGCCAAACCAAACATATTGTCAGGAACAAATGAAGGCTTTTTTTTTCTTCTTATTTTTGCTCCATACACACGGTCGCTAATTAGTACTATTGAGCTTCATTTTTATTTCATAATCCGTTTGATACGCGGCCTCGTAAGCAATACCGGCTATTAAGAATAAAGATGAATGCGTGTTGTCATCGTTTTATTTGTGAACGTAGACATAAATAAAGTGCATTTGAATGTGACAGCGTACTTTTCGACTGCTAAGTGGAATACATTCTGCGGGCTGAGAGATAGCTTCTATTATTGGCATATAAAGAAATTATTTCTTTGCGGTGAAAGGCAGCATGTAGAAGGACATTGTTGAGTTTGATGTCAGACCTTGGAGGGAGAAAAGAAAGCTTTTGTAAATAGCGTGACAACTAGTTATACATTTACCTTATAAATATGAAGCCATTTATATTGTCGATATCACTGTACTCGATGCCATCTGGGACAAATATATCCATGAAGAAAAACTCTCACGTGAAACAAGGTAAACTGAACACTGTACGCGTGATGTATTGTCGTCACTCCGACACGCCTCTTCTTTATGCCGAACCGTTTAACACACCGTCAACACAGTGGTATTCTTACACAAGCGCCCGAGCCATCGCCACCCCCCCCCCCCACTCCCCTTCCTGAGCGGTTCCATTAGCATGAGGTCAGCGAGAACACACTGTAGTTGGCAAGAGGAAACGTCTGCTATTATACTGCCTCTGCACCGATGGACGTACGTACGGCCGCAACAATCTCACCCTATCTCTCAGACCTGCTTTGTAAAAATGTTGGTAGCCATTGTACGCAATGGCAATCATGGGTCACCCTGTGGGTCCCAAAAAATTAAGAAGTTAGGAAGTTAGGAGTTAGGAAGAACTGCTATTTGTTACAATTCCAAGTTTTAATTGCTAATCTTATCAATTATAGGCCTAACTATCATTGCTTTTAATAATTTTTAATTGTTCTTATTCATATTGTTCTTATTGTTTCATTGTATTTGTTTTTTATTTTTTATTTATTTGTTTGCTTTTATTGTATGTACCTCAGCACCATTGAAAATGAGGGTTCTCCCTCAATGTGTTTTCCGAGGTTTTAAATAAAACAAATGAATGAATGAACAATACCCACGGCGTGCGTGTGTGAGTCAGACCCATTGCTTTATTACGTATAGCTGTCATGGTTGTGACTTTTCGCCTCTGTTCAGTCTAGTTTTGTATTTCTAGGTGTATAGTATTATAGTTCTTCTACATCTATGTTTGGGATGTGTCCTGTCTGCCCCAGATGTGTCTCATCTGTCATCACCCCTCATGTGTAGCCTATATTAAGGCTGATTTATGCTGGGGCGCTCCACACTTTTGAAAAGTGTCGCTCTACACAAATGACATATTTTACGTCTCTCATACCTGGAGAATTTTCTTGTGTCGGGGACGTCGTCATATTTTGTCAAGCAATGTGATGGTGAGGTAGTTTTCTAACGTCGTCATGGAGATTGTAGTTTTCACTTCCTGATTGGTATATTGGTCTGTAACATAACTCTGCAATGTAACGAGAAACGTACATCTGCAGAAAGACAGAGAGCAAAAGTGTCGAGCACCCAAGCATAAATCAGCCTTTAGTCTGGTGGTCCCTCGGTCAGTCCTTGTCGGATCATTGTTTTCTGTTGCATCTTCTGTTCTGTGTCCGTTGTAGTTGGAAGAGCCCTTGTCTTGTCATTGACCTGTATTACCTTTATTAGTTATATATATATTAGTTATATCCTCACCACAACACCCTCCGTGACAATAGCATGACTATCATGTTGGCTATATTTGTGTCGTTCTTTCGTTTCCCCTGCGATCTTGGAAACAAGGTGTCTCTGTATAATGGCAGCATGATGTTCCTCCACCGCCACCACGTCCGAGGGCGGGGGAGAGGGGGGTGAGGGGTTGGTGTGGGGAGGGCTTTTGGTTGGTGTCGGCGTCCATTGTCCGGGACATGACGCATGGCAGTCATTATCGCTATTTTTAGTCAATGGCCAACCTGACCTTCTCACCGTGTTCCTGCCAGCTGAGACATTACATCATCCGGCCCATTTCATTCATTCATTCATTCATTCATTCATTCATGCATGCATCCCGGTTCCTTATCTCGCTGCCCGTGTGAGGAGAGCAGGGTGTTCTTCCGCCTGAAAAGGGGATTTAATGGCGCATTGAGCGTCGGTATCAACAGGTCGACAGGGGTGATGAGGTGGGCAGGGCTGCGGGGCTGGTGGTGGTGGTGGTGGTGGCACGTACCGTGAGGATGGGGATGACCGTGGGGATGACCTATAAGAGCCTGGAGGACGGTGTATTCCAACATGGGTCATTTTGTGATCATACAGATGAGACAACCGCGCCCGGCTCCTTTCAATCTGATTGACCGGCCCGGTATTGAATGCAGACTGGATCGGGGTATTGGAGTCTGGAGTCTGGAGTCTGTCCCGATGATATCCCTCTGGTAATGCAGGGCCTTGTGCTCGCTCACTCTCACTACTCCTCACCCTCTCTGGAGAGGTAAGTCGGTAGCAGAGGAAAAACCCAGCTGTTAGACTTAATGGCTTCTAACAGACAAAAGATTTTTTAAGCGAGTCGATGGAAGTGTGTGTCATAATTTGTAATTTCACTGCTGACTTATGACAGCAAAGGCTTTAAATGGACTGGCAGTGGTTAACATTTCATTGGGTATTACAGTTAATACCCAGTTGAGTTGAATTAAAGATGCCAAATAAGAAAGAAAGAGAAATGTACATTTGTCATATCACATCTACCAAGAGGCCACTGGAGAGCTGAGACAACAAACGAGCCGTTCTTCAGACACCACCTCCATTTAAATGCTTTGTGTGCAGCGTAAGTGAAAGTGAAAATACCACAGAACAACATCGTCACCCACAGAGGTCGAGAGGGGCCGGACCACGGCCATATTTCCCTAACGGGGAAGAGGAATGAGTAATCTAAATAGTTTTCCTGCTACTAAATCAGAGTAGTACTTGCAGCAGCGTGCACATGACTTGGTGATGAGGCATATTGTTTAAATATGCACGCATTATGCATTCTGTGTCTGAAACATGTGTATTACCCCACCCACACACACACACACATCCACTGGATTGTACACACACCCT
>PIJE02000783.1:0-12192 GCA_002895965.2 Coryphaenoides rupestris | reverse complement strand
TATGACTTCCGATCCCCCGCCTCCACGCCGAGAGGTCGGCAGCCTGCGGAGTCTGGAAGTTGTCGCCATCGAGGTAGCCGCGTACGCCGCAGTGGTGTCGGATATGGACAGCTTCGGCAAGACAATAATACAAATAGTCATAATTACGCCACTCCATGCACTGCACCAAGGGGATACAATTATTCCCTCCTGAGACAGGGAGGGACGGAAATAAACAGTGGTTATTATAAAAAATAATTGTCATCCTGTCAAAACAAGGATGGAACGTAAACAGATGTGGCACGCTTGACCAGGTTGCCAAACGCCACAGTGGAATTGTTCGACGAGGCAGCCTGATGTTTTCTCACGGTTTTTTTCCTCGCTGCTTACGAGTAGAAGTAGGGTAATTGGCCATATGTCCACACCTGCTCGGCGACAGCAGGTGTGGCCATTTGACGAAATTGGCGGCCATCGACGCAGACCTCACCGCTAATCCAGGCTCAGAGCCAAAGCGGCGTCCCATCGATTAATAGAATAGTCAATGTCACCGGGAGGCGCAGCAGCTGTAGGTCACGAGTTAATGGCTCAAGGTCGGAGCCCCGGCGTGTTTCGTTGAGAGCGCGCAACGTTGAAGTTGTGTTGCAAAACTCGCTGACTCTTTCTGTGGGCAAATCGTCTTTTTCAGGTGCGTTGCCTGAGTAGGAACACAGCACAAGCAGTGATTGGGAAATTCAGGAAATGCTGTTGTTGTTGTTGTTGATGTTGTGGTGGTGGTGGTGGTGGTGGTGGTGGTGATGGTGGTGGTGGTGGTGGTGCTCACTTGTTTATTTTGTGTCGTGAAACATTTCTGAAACACGTCGACAACTTCTCCTCCACCACACTTGTGGATCACGTGAGGGTGTGCAAGCAAGTGAAAAAAATAAAACTTATGACATGATTCTCTTTCTTTTTTTTGGGATTGCGCTGCAAATATGAATCGATATTCCAAGAGAGATTGCTTCGATGCATTCATAATCATCGCCGTCAAAAAAAGAAGAAGAAATTAAAAACGTGAACTCGGCCTGCTACTCGGAGCAGCCGGCCAATCTGGAGAGGTAATACTGTTGTCATGCACACACATCCCCGATTGCACTCACTCAGGACAGCGCCGCCAATCAATTGTGTACAATGTCTTTGGCACAATCCAATTGGCTCAAGGACCCTCGATGCTGCTGAAGATAAAAGAGCGTAATGCCTTTCCAATTCTCTCTCTCTCTCTCTCTCTCTCTCTCTCGGGCGAAAGCTCAGGTGTCGCGGAGCTGCCTTGACCGAGTGGCTGTCATGCCGTCACCAGGCCCTCCAAACATAATCATTAGTGCGTTATTATTTATTATTATTCATTAATCCTGACGGCCGCCTCGCCCCGGCCCGGAGAAACAAGGAGGCGGCCGATAACTCTTGTTCACCGCGTGGAGGGCCATCAGGGGGCTAAGCGAGGGGACAATGAATATGGAGCGTCAGGAACGGCGACAAAAGTAATAGTTTTGGTCTGAGATGAGGATGAACGACCCGGGCTAAAAGGGATTTCCATTTTCGAGTTATTTTTATTAGTTGTTATTTTTACTTGATGTGCTGTGAAATTATGTTTTTATCATCAAGTGAAAAACTACTGGGATGTGTCCCCGACGCAGCTACAGGCACACGTTGGACAGAGATAATTTAATCTAGAAGATGCTAAATATCCGACTTTCCACCACCAAATGATGCCTTTTTGGCCACATCATTGCACAGTATACTGTAACTGGTATTTAAATAAGTTTATTTAAAAGTGCGCGTCGTCTACAAGAAGCACACGTATTTATTTCTTAGGTTAACAACATAACGTTTATGCAACCCTCTTTCCGACGTCTTCATCTCACGACAGAACGCTCGGAGTGCTTCCAATAGAGGGCATGTCCGTGTGCGTTACACGTTTCCGATATTGCTTCGTCACATTTCGTCGTAAAAAAAAACTAACAAACACGTTGTCATCGTTCTCTTCTTCCCATCCTTATCTTCTTAATTCTTCTCGTTCCGGGGACTGTTATCGGAAGAGATGGGTTTTAGCCGGCCGTATATAGTCGATAACACTCACTCAGCACCCTCTCCCAGCTTGAAGCGCATATGTACATCACGAGAGGCACTGTGTGACCGACCACTCAATACGAGGGCCTGTCTGGATGTATCTGGAGTGTTTTTGTGTTCTCAATCCAACTAGCGGGTTCACGTTGAGAACAGTGTTGCCAACTTAGCGACTTCACATACACACACACCCGTGAGCAACGGCGCACCTGCCTCTCATCATCGCCACCCTCATAGTTCCCGGGGATGTCGCAATTAGCCGTGGACACGGTTCAGTCGTCCGCACGCCGCGAGGAAACAGATGTTCAGAGGGTGGAGGTGGGTGTCACGTCGCACCCCCGAGGTTAGCGCCGGCGCTGCTGGCTCCGCAGGCCAGCAGCCTGGTTGCAGCATACTGTTCTGCACCGGCCTCTTGTAGCGTCTGCTCTCCGTACGAACAGGTTAAGCAGAGAGCAAGTGATGACAGCAGAACAGGGATTTTGAGAATCATCAGAAATGCAAAATGAGTGTTTTTGTTATGGTGGAAAAAGTGGGGAATATGAACATTTAATGAACATTTAGTGTGGCAGATGGTAGTTGCATGTAAAATAAAATAACCAGGTGGCTTTAATGGCCGATTTTTCCCCAGCTTTTATATCTTTATTTTTATATGCACATTTATATTTATATGCTTTTTTAAGGGTACTTGTATCCAGAGATACCTCATTGCAGGTTTGTCATAAACGATAATTTCATGCATTGTAATTCGGGAAAATTTGACAGCAGTCATCATGGGATAGTTCTGCAGAGCCATACTCATTATAACAAAATGATCGACATGTTTGAAGAACTCAAAGCATACAGTCACTGAAATTCCATTTGCCCTAAGTCGATATGGTGTAATCCCCCCGGTGAAATGGTACAGCCACGAACAGGAATTGGAGAGTTGGATATAATCTTCTTATGTTGTGGCACAGTTTGTGGCCACCGGGAAATGTGCCGGTTGGCGATAATCTTGGCTGATGTCTCGTACTGTAATAAATAAATAAATAAATAAACACATAAATACATCAAGGACATGGGATCACAGCTTTTTAACTTCTGTAACTCTAGATACAGTAGAAGGCAGAATATTCAACAAGTCATAGCATTCATTATAGTCCATGAGTTTCATGGATTTATTAAGCACCGATATATTTTTTACCAAATGTGTGTGTGTAAGCCATGTGCTGCATGTCCAAATAAGTCAGCCCATTACGTATTTCCCACATTGAAAATATTTCATATTTCAAGATTCAAATTCAAACACTATGAGCTTACGTGAGCGCTCAAAGTCACTTACGACTTTGGAACTTACAAAAAAAAAAGATATATTACATCCCGGCCAAGAATATCCATGGAGTGCTTCCGAGCGCCACGTTAAGTGCACATCCTCTGCATTACTGCTGAGGAATGATGTGCTGGAGCAATTCTACACGTCTTCCTCACACCCACAGTCAGACATGCAGTGGCTTGCTCTGCCATGTGGACACTTGGCATTGCACTAGTGTATATATGTGTATGTATGTGTGTATATATATATATATATATATATATTCTGCTGAAGAGGATTGTGCTGAAGCACTGCCAGAGATCCTCCACAGCAGCAGCAGCATGCAAGGCACCAGCATCTGCTTTTTTTTTTTTTAAATCTTTTCCTCCTCCCCCCCATCTGCCATTCTCTGCGCTGTCAAACTCTTTAAGAAGTGTTTGGAGGGTTTTCTTCTGGGTTTTTTTTAAGTATTTTTTTTTTCATCCTTCCTTGGAAGCCAGCCAACGTCGAGGTAATTTAATTTCCATGTCGCTGAGATCGAATGCAATTATGACTTCCGATCCCCCGCCTCCACGCCGAGAGGTCGGCAGCCTGCGGAGTCTGGAAGTTGTCGCCATCGAGGTAGCCGCGTACGCCGCAGTGGTGTCGGATATGGACAGCTTCGGCAAGACAATAATACAAATAGTCATAATTACGCCACTCCATGCACTGCACCAAGGGGATACAATTATTCCCTCCTGAGACAGGGAGGGACGGAAATAAACAGTGGTTATTATAAAAAATAATTGTCATCCTGTCAAAACAAGGATGGAACGTAAACAGATGTGGCACGCTTGACCAGGTTGCCAAACGCCACAGTGGAATTGTTCGACGAGGCAGCCTGATGTTTTCTCACGGTTTTTTTCCTCGCTGCTTACGAGTAGAAGTAGGGTAATTGGCCATATGTCCACACCTGCTCGGCGACAGCAGGTGTGGCCATTTGACGAAATTGGCGGCCATCGACGCAGACCTCACCGCTAATCCAGGCTCAGAGCCAAAGCGGCGTCCCATCGATTAATAGAATAGTCAATGTCACCGGGAGGCGCAGCAGCTGTAGGTCACGAGTTAATGGCTCAAGGTCGGAGCCCCGGCGTGTTTCGTTGAGAGCGCGCAACGTTGAAGTTGTGTTGCAAAACTCGCTGACTCTTTCTGTGGGCAAATCGTCTTTTTCAGGTGCGTTGCCTGAGTAGGAACACAGCACAAGCAGTGATTGGGAAATTCAGGAAATGCTGTTGTTGTTGTTGTTGATGTTGTGGTGGTGGTGGTGGTGGTGGTGGTGGTGATGGTGGTGGTGGTGGTGGTGCTCACTTGTTTATTTTGTGTCGTGAAACATTTCTGAAACACGTCGACAACTTCTCCTCCACCACACTTGTGGATCACGTGAGGGTGTGCAAGCAAGTGAAAAAAATAAAACTTATGACATGATTCTCTTTCTTTTTTTTGGGATTGCGCTGCAAATATGAATCGATATTCCAAGAGAGATTGCTTCGATGCATTCATAATCATCGCCGTCAAAAAAAGAAGAAGAAATTAAAAACGTGAACTCGGCCTGCTACTCGGAGCAGCCGGCCAATCTGGAGAGGTAATACTGTTGTCATGCACACACATCCCCGATTGCACTCACTCAGGACAGCGCCGCCAATCAATTGTGTACAATGTCTTTGGCACAATCCAATTGGCTCAAGGACCCTCGATGCTGCTGAAGATAAAAGAGCGTAATGCCTTTCCAATTCTCTCTCTCGCTCTCTCTCTCTCTCTCTCTCTCTCTCTCTCTCTCTCTCTCAGAGAGAGAGAGAGAGAGAGAGAGAGAGAGAGAGAGAGAGAGAGAGAGAGAGACAGAGAGAGAGAAGAGAGAGAGAGACAGAGAGAGAGAAAGAGAGAGAGAGAGAGTGTGTGTGTGTGTGTGTGTGTGTGTGTGTGTGTGTGTGTGTGTGTGTGTGTGTGTGTGTGTGGTGTGTGTGTGTGTGTGTGTGTGTGTGTGTGTGTGTGTGTGTGTGTGTGTGTTATGTCCTCCTGGTGTGTGGCATCCTTCCCTCTGGAATATTCACATTAAAATGTGTATTATAATATTATTAATAATAATAATAATAATAATAATAATAATAATAATAATACATTTAATTTATATAGGGCCTTTCAAAGGACCCAAGGACGCAACGGATGATTTACACGTTAACAGTCAAATAAAATAAAACAGGAACAGAAAATAATGATAGCAAAGATTGGGGGAATGAACTGGAGACCATATGCCTTGGTGAACAGGTAAGTTTTCAGTCACTATTTATTCCCCAGTGGCATAATAATTCTGCAATTATTACAAAATAATGTGTCCCAGATGAGTAGAATTGCAACACATCATAAATATATATTGTTACGTTATATATTATATGTTCAAGAGATATGCACAATGTGATTATCTCATACATTCACATACACCTGCAAGTTCACTTCAACTTCAATAGCCAACCCATTGAAAATGATGCTGGAGATTAACATATCTCATGCTTTACGCTTCATATCGCCCACGATATTGAACTATTGAATTACGTCTTTTTCATTCTTTTGTTTTTCTTATTATTTTACAGTATTTATTCAGCCCTCCGCCCTAAGATTTCACGGATATGGATATTTGGACTCCAATTGGTAGCAGGTTAAACACATGCGGAAAAGTGTGAACAGCACACAGCACAATACCAGGATTGTCTTACGGGACCCTTCAGTTCTGCAGCGAACCGCAGTCATTTGCATGCTTCTCTCAGCGCCGATACACCGAGTCATTATCATCGCTAAACCACCGTGGAAATTAATTATATGCACAGCAGCAGATCTGCCCGCCATTCTGCATGTGTTGAGGCACAATATTTTCCGTCAACCTCCCGATCTGAAACTAAGCCTCTAACACTGCGCTGTTTGCGTGGCCTTTCGACGCCACTCAGATAGAAGTGTGGGAATTTCATGGTTTAGTTTCAGTCGTGTCAAGGACGCACACACACACACACACACACACACACACACACACAGACACACACACACACACACACACACACACACACACACACAAACTAGTCCAATGATTATTTTATTTTTCGCTGCATGGCTCACAAAGGCTTCTTACTTTGTGAATGCCCTTTGTTTAAATCCCACACTAATAGGGACCCAGAATCCAGAAATAAAATAATAATCCCGGGCTAACAATGGCTTGAAAGCAGTTAACATTTGTCACAAAAGGTCCCCCCCGCCCCACACACACACACACACACACACACATACAGACACACACACATACAGACACACACACACACACATGCCTTCTCTTTCACTCTCTGTCCTCTGGCAGCTAATAGGGAGTGATTAGGCTGGGGATTAACATGGTCACACAAAGCAATCTGGCACCTTGCACTGGCTTTACCAGCTATGGCCGCCTGGGCACGGCTTCCTTTAGGCCATTACCACCACCCCCACCACCACCACCACCACCAACCGCACCGCCCACCCTCTGGGAGCACCACAGTAATGCCACTGGCACGTTTAGCATGAGTGAAAAAAATTAAGGAACATAATAAATAAATAAATAAATGTGCTTCCAATGTGTTCCCATATAGTTTGCACGTCTATGTATGTTCTGATGAAATGTCATAGAGGGCGGCAGTAGCTCAGGAGCGGTTGTCTGGCAACAGGAAGGTCGCTGGTTCGATCCCTGGGCTCCACCTAGCTAAGTGAGCAAGACACCACCTAACCCTACCTGCTCCTGACGTGTTGGTTGTTACCTTGCATGGTTGGCACCGCCGTCTGTGTATGAATGGGTGAATGTGAGGCAATACTGTAAACCGATTTGGATAAAAGCGCTATATAAATGCAATCCATTTACCATTTACAAAATTGGTATTTTAAAGCATATGTCAAAAAGGAAACACAAGCAATCAATGCCTTCATAAGGTGCATTTCAGCGCCCGTCTTCCTGTCCGACCGAGATGTTTTTCTTTTAAGATCCGATCTTTGTAAGAAATCGGGGACAGTCGGCTATCATTCTCCGGCTCCTCTGACGGAACACTCACGGCTCATTATAGTGAAGTCTGTTCCTGACGGATCCTTAAAGTGCTCCTAATACCACTTCACAACCACTAAATGTGACGCGCCATATAATCAATGTTAAACGGCAGGACCTAGCAGCTGTGTGTGAGCGTACTTGTGCACACGTGTGTGTGTGTGTGTGTGTGTGTGTGTGTGTGTGTAGCGACTATATATGTTGTGTCAGGCACACGGGCGGGGGGATCCCAGAGGGGCCCGGGGCCACCTGCACACAAGCTGACACGAACATTTAGCAGGAGCTTTGAATCCCTGATCGAATTAAGTAGAGGCGGACATTACCGGAATACGCACGACTTGGCCGGGGCCGTGTGAACACACGCGCACGCACACACACACACACACACGCACACACACGCGCACACGCACACGCACACACACACACACACACACACACACACACACACACACAGACGGCAGAGCCTGACCCACGGTGAACCCGATTGGCCGGGGTTCATCAGGAGAGGTCATCTCGACTCGTGTGTAATGAGATGATAATTGAAGAGCGTCAAAGGTACCGTTCTGTCCGACTAATCCTCCGTTACTGAGCGGAATAATGAATGAATATATATATATATATATATACTGTATATATCTCCTGAAACACCCTTTACCCAGTACTGCTTCTCCTCCCATAACTCCTCACAGGGGAGGATAAGAACATTGTCTTCATGCACAAGGAAGCTGTTTAAAATGCATTAAGTATCTCCCGGTTAGCGCGTGGCTGCTAATGAATGGTAATCCTGTGATTTTGCTTTTTCTTCTGCGTTACTGCTGCTGCTGCTGCTGCTCTTCTTCTTTTTCTTCATCATCTTTAGCTCTCTCGCTCTGTCTCTCTCTCTCTCTCTCTCTCTCTCTCTCTCTCTCTCTCTCTCTCTCTCTCTCTCTCTCTCTCTCTCTCTCTCTCTCTCTCTCTCTCTCTCTCTCTCTCTCTCTCTCTCTCTCTCTCTCTCTCTCTCCCCCTGATCTAAGCATTACTGGAGGTTAGGGATCCTTTTCAATTACCAGATTAAAGGCGGTGTGGGATATATGAAAAAGGTTGGAAGTATATACAGTATATATATATATATGGCTTCTTGGCTTCTTGTTCCTCACATCTCGGGAAGCCAAAGCAGCAGCCAGGAGATGTAAGCGGCAGAGTGTTTGAGGTCCTGACATGTTTCCCCCCGGTGAGGACGCGGCTCTAACACCCCCCCACCACAACGTATGATCCCACTAACATGCCCCTCTCTCTCCTCCCTCTCTCTCCTCTCTCTCTCTCTCTCTCTCTCTCTCTCCTCTCTCTCTCTCTCTCTCTCTCTCTCTCTCTCTCTCTCTCTCTCTCTCTCTCTGTGTACATCTACGTAAGCATGTCAGCCGTATCAACACGTGAGACGTCTCTCTGGTTCACGTTGCGCGCTAACGAGTGAGAGAGGCTGCACGTGGTGGACTCCAGACTCCCTCTCTCTCCCGCGTCGCTTGTTTGCATATCCGAGGTGCAGCCGCACCGTTGACGCTATAATTGGTGGACATGCCTTTTGGTCAGGTGACTATAGCGCTGTATAAAATGGCTGCCTGGGGAGGTGTGAGCTGGTGCACATGGAGTACATCATGACGGAGGTCAAAACACTTAGTCCAGAGGCGCTACTCATACGTCATTTACTGGAAACAGCAGAAACGTTCACGTGGGTCTATTTCCATGGGACTCGTTAAAATGCAATTTTCAAGTGTTTTTTTGGTTTATTTATTTAATTTGAACCCCCCCATCCCCTCTTCCCCATAACAGCCTCCACAATGCCCCCCCTCCCCCCCATGTTTGTGCATCCACCCATGCAGGAGTATCCCCCTGAATCCCCCCTGCATTTTAATAGGATTCTCCTCTTGTGCGCACACACACAGACACGTGCACACACACACACACACACGCACACACACACACACACACACACACACAGAGTGCTGCTGCCGCTGTACTTGATAATGTTCGGGAGGCATTTCTCCGTCTGTATTTTTCCGTCCAGGTAACACTCGAGAGCAGGAGCCTCCGTTGCCTCCTGCCGTCTCCACATTCTGTATGTATCGCTCGATCACAGCATCGCCCGCTACTCTGATGTCCACACACACGACACGCGACACGCTGGCCCAGATCCCTTCTTCTTCATCATTTTCGCTGTATTTACCGCACCCAGCCAGTCCATGGTGATTTCACGATACGGTTTGCCAGCGCACTGTAAGAGCGGACCACATAAATACCGATCAACAATGGCGAATGGTGAATAATCGAAGCTTACATGTGGCGAGCGACAAATCAAAAACACCGGCAGTGGGCAGTTCACCTGTTGCGTGCGTCCATATTTACCATAGAGGAGTGTCTGCTTGGTAATGTAATAAGTATTCATTATAATTATAAATAGCTTTGCTCGCTTACTCCCCCCCCCCCCCCCCCCCCCCAATCCCCACCGCTCACACCCGACGCAAATCAATTATTCAACGTTGCCTCAGTCATTCCCACTCAGCATGTTCTGTAATAGTGCTACTACTCCCATGTCAAAAAAAACTAAAAACAACCGCGAAAAAAGGAAATATCCCCATCATTCCACCGCCTCATGCATAACAAAAAGCGGGAAAAAAATACAAAACAACACACACACACACACACACAACGCGGGGAGAAGCGGGCAACGTTAATAATATTGTTCCACCCCCCCCCCCCAATTCGAGATTGCTCGGCCTCTGAGTGAGCTACAGGAAGCCCGGTGTGTTTGTTCTCATATTGTCTCTGCAGGACCAAGCACTGAGTCTCTCCAAGCCTCTTGCATACATCATGGAAATACCTCAGTCATTAAGCACAACGACACGCATATTTACACATACAGTATTACACATTATATTGGCGCACGCCGTGAAATATGATGATCCGGGGGAACGCCGTTTGCCAGAAAGCCGTTCGTAATAATCTGCACAAACATAACAATAAGGGGTGGATTTCCTTCTTTCCCCCGTGGGAGTGTTTTTGATTTATTTTTTTCATTTGTGCAAATAATTCCCTGGATCTCCTCCGGTTTGTCGCGAAAAAAAGGATTAACAATCAAAATCTGCATTGAAATTAGCGCATTAATACTATTTAAGGATGTGGGCATTTTCGCGCTCAACACTATTGATTCTGGATTCAACGACACAAGACATGCATTTGCCTTATTCTCTCGGCGCACGAGGTGAGCCCAAATCGCGTCGTACATCTTGGAAAAGGAATAGGAAACCTAAAATGCCCACTTAAACAAAACAACCTCTTGTGGGGTTTTTTTTGCTCCTTTCCAGGACAAGGGCGTTTTAGAATGCATAAATCATAGCGGAGTGCCGCGCCACAGGCTCCGGCCCGCTGATAAGCACACCGGTGGTCTCGGTGGCGGCCGGCTCCTCCGCCTCCTCCGACCCCTGAAGGCGTCCGCTCCGGTGACCTTGCCGTGTGGAGCGCTGCGCGTTACGGCTGCTCCCCCGCCGACGTGTGAACCGCGTGCTAAAGCCCACCGCATCATGCCCACGCCCCGGCATACCACACAATCAGCGGTCTCCCTTGACCCCGCCCCCCCCCCCCCCCCCCAACCCCCTCCCCCAATCACCCCACACACACCACACACCCTCACACACACACACACACACACCACACACCCCACCCCTCGCCTCAATCCCCTCGACAGAAAGCCAAGGGGCAAAGTTCACGGCCATCTGCATTTTGAACGCCAACTCAATCAAATATTCATTGCGGCCTGCCTCTCTCTCTCTCTCTCTCTCTCTCTCTCTCTCTCTCTCTCTCGCCCAGGCAGCATGAGCCTGTTTGTTTGTTTACCTGAGTGCCTGGCGTGTGAGTGGCGCGCACAAATTAGCAATCGAATCCACGCTGAGATTTGCAACGTTCATGCGGGCCACGGTCCTTTGGACGCGGAGCAGACAGAATGACAGGGGAGATGCCGGCAGCCCTTGAAAGAGAAGAACCAGCGCTCTAGTTGTAGTTGTCGAGTTCTTCTGTGTTCTGCTGGTCTGACCATGTGCTCTGGCTTCCCTGGTGTGTTGCTGCTGGAATACCAAAAAGATCAAAAAGATTGTGTTGCGCATAAATATTCTGCGTCTTGGTGTACTCCCGTCCCAACCCCTCCAAAAAACATCCAGGAGAAACATCTCCATGTGCATGAAGGTTGTATAAAATCGTTTGGAAAGCAGAGGTCGGGGATGTATTTGTATATCATTTAATGTAATTTAATTACAGCAGTGAGAATATTGTAACCCGAGATTTAATCGGAATGAGTTTAAATGATCAAGCATGCCCATGTTCTCAATCAGAATATTACTGCAAAACAATACCAGCGATAATAATAATTCAGGGTCTGAAAAAGCCTCACGATCTGAAGTGGTTAAAACACCAGTTCTCCACGCCTAGTTAAGATTTTTATTGATATCATCATCCTGCCAAATGATTTGCAGCAATGGTTCCGTCGGGCCGATCTCTTCCCACATGGAGCACTTACAATTCCTCAATGAACCTTTCCTTTCTTTCATCTTCTTCCCAAGGTCAACTCTCATTAAATTGCTCAGGAAGCTGGTTGCAATGCAGGTAAGAAAATAAACTGAACTTCCAGAGCGAGAGAGAGAGAGAGAGAGAGAGAGACAGACAGAGAGCCAGAGAGAGCATGAGAGAGAGAGAGAGAGAGAGAGAGAGAGAG
>PIJE02000782.1:228666-231166 GCA_002895965.2 Coryphaenoides rupestris | reverse complement strand
TATAGGCACCATGCTGCTCCCAGCAGGCTGAGAGAGCGGTTTATACTGGTTTATAGTTTCCTTCTGTGGCTCTCGTCTGTGCTCGACGATCGTGAAGCCGGTTTTTAAAGTTTTAGTATGGAGGGTGGTTGCTGGGGTTTTTAATCGATGTTTTTAAATCGGTTTTTAATCGATACGCACAGAGACGTGAAGCAGCCTCTGAGGACTTAAAGGGGACATTAGTCATTGCAAGCCATTTCACGATTGCCATGTGACTACCTGTCTAGTGACATCACAATGGTGGGAATGTCCACCTATGATGTAGTATGCTGACCAGATCAGTTTACCTGTCGGTACAGGTCCAGTCCACTGGGTAGGCTGGTAGAAATCATCGTGTGTGTGTGTGTAGCAATCATACATCGAGGTGGACATTCCCACTTGTGATGTCACTAGACGGTAGACACATGGCAATTGTGAAACGGCTCACAATGGCTAATCACACAAAAGATTATAGATTATAGTTTTGGTCGTAGCGTGTAATTACAGCGTGTCGTGCGCCTTTCCGTTTTGTCCACACGCCTAGATAGATTTATTTGTTTAGCTGCTCTATAACTGCAAGGCAAATTGCTTTGGCAAACAAGACACGGCGCACGGAAACCATGTTTAATGTTAATGTTCGATATAATCTATTCAGCGCAGTCGTTCAGGAGAAGCTTTTATTCAAAGCGCGACCTCCAGTGAAATCAGATCCAGAGGTGGCGGGTACAGGGGGTTGCTAACCCACGGGCGCAGATGTGTTGCTGCTACACAGAACCGTCTCGGTATAGTCGGCGTTTGAAACTGTCTGTCTGGAAAAGGGCTGGAAAACACACACACACACACACCAAAAAGTACTTGGCGGGTGATTGGATGAGCCATCACCACACCTGTAGATGTGCCAGTCGATCCTCATAGGACTTGCTGATTGGTCCGGCCACAAGTGGATGACGATGAAGCCTGGCTCCTGGCAAGATGGATTCTCAGGTGAATGTGAAATCGACCTGCCCCCCCCCCCCCCCTCTCATACCCGCGCTGTGTAGTGGATTCAATCTCTTATAGGGAATATCCAGATCTCGTCTGGTAAATCTGACGATCTTTCTATCCGTACTGAACTTACACCTTTGCTGTCTGTGGACCGGCAGGCAACACGTTCTACTTGTTCACTACGTAGCATCAGCATAATGACTGACCCTACATGGTTAAAGGACAAGTCATCTTCAATCCTACAGGTTCAGCTTTTCTAAAATTATATAGCACAGATCACTACTTGCTCTGAGAGGTAAGTCGAACTACGTAAGTGGAGTAACAGTACAGTAAAAAGTTAGCAGAACAACATCCCGATAATGCTACGACATCGCGGCGGTAACGCAATTAGATACAGTTGGTTTCACATCATCACCGGATCAGCACCCGCGGTTCACCACTAGGAGGCTGCTGCAGCGGGCGGCTGGCATTTACAATGGCTACGGCGGAGGGTGAGGGGCAGGATCCGAATTACACAGAGGCGGTCTGGAGCAGGTCACCACCGGGGCTCACCTGCAACAGCTCCATGGGAGCGGTCCGCATGAGCTCGTCCAGCTCCGGGAAGCCCGTGGAGTGGTAGTGGAACACGTTGCCCATGCCGCACGTGTGCCGCTGGCCCTCCAGAGGGTCCTTGCCCTGGCCAATCAGACGCATGCCCTTGGACACGATCGGGTACAGGCCGGTGTGCTGGAAGAGGGCGGCGAACACATTACACTTGAGCAAGAAGGCGCATTCGTGGAGTGGGACCGGAGGACACCTCGCTGGCTCAATCATCGCGCCTCGTCGCGCTGGTCAGGCCCTGCACGGTGCGCGCACACACACACACACGCACACACGTACACACACACACACACACGGCACACACACACACACACACACACACGACTCATATTCCTTTTCTTAACCATGGTCCGGGTGCGCGAGCTTGTTCTGGTTGCCAAAGCAATTGCCCTTTTTTGCAGGTTTATAGAGCGCTAAACAAATCAAATACATCTAAGGCGTTGGACAAAACGACGAGGCACACAACACGCTTGAATCTACGATCACACAAAACTTACACTTGAGCAAGAAGGCGCATTCGTGGAGTGGGACCGGAGGACACCTCGCTGGCTCAATCATCGCGCCTCGTCGCGCTGGTCAGGCCCTGCACGGTGCGCGCACACACATGCACACACACTCACACACACACACGGCACACACACACACAGGCGAGCGGCGCAAGCAATCATCGGTCGCACATTTACTTGCAAATTGCGTGTCTGGAGTCGCAGCGCCGAGTGCGAGGTTGGGCAACAACAACAGCAGCGTGGCGGCTCTGGTTTACAGTCGATTATTATAATGGCTGTTGGTGTGGGAGGAGGGTTGAAATAAGTATCCATAATAATTCATATACCGTAAAAGGAAGAAAACATGTCTTGTTCGTTGTGACAGTTTATTGTTTATGACGTCACTGATTCAT
>PIJE02000782.1:193666-223666 GCA_002895965.2 Coryphaenoides rupestris | reverse complement strand
TGACAACCCTTGGGTATAATTGGAGGCTTAAGTGGAGGGTGATTAACATGTCTTCCCGCATTAATTAATTGCATTCATTCGTCAATACAAACAGTGCCACAAGAACCGCCCGCCCCCACCCACCCACCCACCCACCCACCCACCCTCCCCAGGCATCCAGGAGAACATGACATGGTGGACACCAAGGCAGCCGGTTGTCTTTGGAAAATTTAAATGGCCAATTTGAATGCTACCCTGGAATAAAACGAGGCTTGTAATGTTCAGAGAGCACGGAGACACAAAGCAGAGGAATCTCTCTCTCTCTCTCTCTCTCTCTCTCTCTCTCTCTCTCTCTCTCTCTCTCTCTCATCTCTCTCTCTCTCCTCTCTCTCTCTCTCTCTCTCTCTCTCTCTCTCTCTCTCTCTCTCTCTCTCTTCTCTCTCTCTCTCTCTCTCTCTCTCTCTCTGGTGCATTATCTCCTTTCATGCAGAAGAAGCAGCAGCAGCAGCAGCAGCAGCAGCATCACGGCGAGCATTCACAACAAGCTTCTCACCTGCTCCATCTCCCGTTCCTCCTGCTGGATTATCTCGTTCAAACAAGCTTGGAAGCGGTTCTGCGACGGAGAGAGAGAGAGGGAGACACAGAGAGAGAGAGACACAGAGAGAGAGACACAGAGAGAGGGTCAGACAGAGGAAATGGATTTCATGGTGGTGGCATTAAATGTCCCCCTGCCTGAACTGCTCATTGTTCCTATCTGGCATCTGACAGGCCCACGGTTTGGAAGGCCGGTCAGAAGAGGGCTGACCTTTTCCCCCGTGTCTGCGATCCTGACTAAAGATAGAGCAGACGGCGGGACACACGGACACACGGACACACACACACGGACACACGGACACACACACACACACACACACACACACACACACAACCGGGTCGAGCCAGAGTCATGTAAGACAACGACAACAGCGCAGCAGGGTGGCGATGTCACTTCGTGTTTCACATATTTCCCCGCCACCCCCCCAACCCCCCAGGACTGCTCGGTGGCAGAGCCATGACTCATTTCCATGCAGCTATAAAATACATTTAGAAGCCAGCGCTGGAAAAAAATTTATATTTATATCTTCAGAAGATGTTTTTCCCGTTTTACATAGGACTGTTTTGGAGCGCTTTCAAATCACGTGGCGTCCGCCTGTGGGCTCCTCCTGCATGTGTGCGCTTGTCCTTTGCCTGCTAACGCTCACGGAAATGCAGAAAGCTCAATTATTTAAGGCCACCAATTAGTGAATTTAAGCTAATATACTGTAAGTGTGTGTCTCACCTTGAGGGCCTGGTTCTCCACTTTCATGATGAGCTCTTCCTGCTGCTTCTTGCGGGCGCGGGTCTCCTGGAGCTTGGACTTGACGCTGTTGATCTGCACCTGGTACTCCATCACTGCAGGGATAGGTCCGTTTCACATTATTATCATGTTATTGCCATATTATTCACATGTTGCACAAGCAAACCGGTCAGATGGAGCCGACCGATTAACAAAATGAAATAGTAACATTTTGGTCCTCAATCAGAATGAATGTGTTTATGTAATTCCAGCTATCATCCCATACTATATCTAGTCTCATCATCTGGACATCGCAGCTATATGAGAATTTGAGAACATCCGTTTCAAGTCGACTGCGCCTGCGGAGTCTGTATGAGGGAGTTCCACAGGTAATATCGGACCGATCGGGGACTCGTTTCTCGGTTGTTTTTCGTTTCAAAATCTCGCTCTCTTTTGGGCCATTGCGTCACACTTGTTGATTCAACAGTCGTGGGTGGAAGAATAGCAGCCTCAAGTCTCAAACCCTGTCAACATCTCTGAATCCACATCCAGCGTTTCTCACGTTGTTTCCTGGGCACCACAACAACAACAACAACAACAACAGCAACAGCAACAACATTCAACAAACTAAGCACCAGAGATTGTTGCTGGAAAGGGAGACGGGTGATGCAACAGAGTTTAAGCGGTGGGCTGAAACTTTTCCGTCAGTTTTCCGTCTTAGGGAAGAGCAGCGGCTCCACTGACACGTGCGTCTCTTTCAGTTGGACAAACTCAGCGACCAGGGGCGGCTCTGGGTCGGTTCACCCGAGGAAGACGACGGTTGGTTGCTTTGATGAAGACCGACCTCATTGATCCAGCCTGACAGGAGAACCTGGAGCGCTAATCGATCCTTCGACCCGCCCTCTTCCCTATGTCCCCACGTGACTTGTCGTGAATATCAGATACACACAGCTCATCGGCATGCATGGTCGTGACACAGTGAATCACGTTTATAATTATTCAGTCGGTTTTTATTCATTAATGTCATGATTTAATAATATTGAATCTATTCCGTCCGCCGGTGTGCTTTATTTTTGCAGCCGCTGAGCAATTCCTGTTCCCGGCATTCGGGGAACTCCGGTCCAAATCCAGCCACCCATCCATTTCCTCAAAACACAATCTCGGCTTCTCCAACACACGCATACATAACAATAAAAAGTCACTATTGTGTGCCCGTGTGTGTGCGCGCGCGTGTGTGTATATCGCCCAGGGTGCTGCTACTGCCACATATTATCAGGCAGGCGGGGAGGAGATAAATATGCACGGCCAGCCAGGGCTGCTGTGCCCATTAGCAGAGGAGCACTGCTGAGCCGGAGGGGCTGGGGGATGTGGGGGGTGGGGGGTGGGGGTGGGGGGGGTATCCGGTAGCCTAGGTGACGGACAGGACCCCAGTATCGCCGATAGTGAGGAGCCATTGAGCTGTCAGAGCGCACACACTGCCGCCCGCGCGACCAGCGGAGCGGCCGAGACGCCTGTCAGGCGAGCGCGGCGGGGAAAGGCAGGGAGAGTGATGAGAGGCACGGGTGGATGTGGTCGTACGGGCTAAGGGGTGCACCTGTGTGTATATGTGTGTGTGTGTGTGTGTGTGTGTGTGTGTGTGTGTGTGTGTGTGTGTGTGTGTGTGTGTGTGTGTGTGTGTGTGTGTGTCAGCCTCTGAATTTCCAAGCGCCCCGGTGGTTTTTGATTGTTTTGCCGTAATCTCAAGGTTGGATTGAAATGTGAAACTCTAGAACCCCGTCGCCCCCTGCCCCCTGCCGTCTCCTGCTATTTCTTCCGAGATCTTCCTGGCCGGGGCTCCTCAACCCAAATAATAGCAAGTAGAAGAAGGACAAGGGACTAACAGAAAGACCAAGGCAAGCGAAGAGTAAGCAGCAAACCAGGAGCCTGCCTTCACCAGGAGCCACCCCTCCCCCCCCCCCATGACGTACTTCCCTCAACTCACCGATCTGGTTGTTCCGCTCCGCCTCGTGTTGCGCCGAGTCCGACTCGTCCAGCTTGTCCTGCAGCTGCCTCACCATGTCGTCCTCCGTGTCCATGATGTTCAGGTCCTCGTCGTCGTGCCGCTCCCGCTCCTCGTCCTCCTCCTCCTCGCTGCTGCTGCTGATGTCGTTGAAGATCTCCCGCAGCTCGTCACGCTGGGCTGCGGACGGACGGACCCAGCGAACGATTGGGTCAACCGTTTGGTTTTTTGTGTGGACCGATGAAATACCCGGTGTAGAAATGGGCCTGATTTACGCTTGGGGGGTTTTCTAACGTCGCCATGGAGATTGTAGTTTTCACTTGCTTATTGGCATTTTGGTCTGTAATATAACTTTGCGACGTAGCGTGAAATGTAGATCTGCAGAAAGATAGAGAATGGCTGGAGGATAGTCTGGTTACCATGGAGATAACGACGAAACTTTCGCGGAAGCATAAACTGAAAACGTTGCGTGACACTTGGCAAAAGTGTTTTTTATGACTTTTATGATGAGGAATCGCTATAGCACAGGTCGCATTTTGTGCTAAAAATTAAGGGGAGAAAGAAACAAAAGTGAAATCTCGTGACGCACACTTTGTTTCCACGAAAACATTGCTCAGTTCAATATGATCGTCTATTTGCTATTGCTATTCACTTACAAGCAAAACAAACCTTTCCACCGGTCGTAGCGAGAATGGATCCGCCTGTCAGCTACGTAACCCCCGAAAATAACAAGAATAATAATAGTGCCCATTTGTTTTTTTAAAAGGCGTACAGTGTGAACACACCCCTTAGGCGGGTGACGGGTGGTCTCGGCAGTCCTGGAGACCTACCTGTGGAGCCGTGGCCCTTGTGCACCGAGGTGCCCGGCGAGGAGTCCAGGTTGCCCAGGGAGCCGTGCTGGTCGGCCTCTTTGGTCTCATCCTCGGCGATCACCTCCCAGCCTGACCAGCAGCAGTGGTTAAGGGGCCTGGTCGGGCAGCTCAGCAATGGTGTGCACTCATTAAAGCACTTACTCGGCGAGTTAGACTCTTCCCGACTCCGACGTGCATGAAACAATACAGCTGTCCACCGCGATCGTGTTCATCCGGGCGTTTAAGTGGGGTGACATATATCCGGGCTTCCTCCCGACCTCTCCCACGTGTGCTTTCCTGAATGATGATCTGGACCCCAGCTCTTTACGTGGCCGGCTAAGTGGCGCTAACGCCCAGTCCATCTCAATTAGCACACAGCGAGCGAGCACACGGAGAGCAGAGCAGCCCTCCGCCTGCGCCACCTCCGCTTCTGTTCTGTCAGGCAAATTTAGAGGATCGTTTCAGTGCTAATGACTCTGGCTCGCTAAGTGTGTGCATCTCTCAAGTTGAGGAATAACACAGAGCGAAGTCAGGTGAAACTAAGCCCCACCGAGGCCCTCGGCCGGGGCCAAGGAGGCATCTTAGTGGGTGACAGCAGCGTATGCCATCTGAGAGCCTGCCGAATTAATGTCCTCGACAAGCTGCCGCGCTGGGAAATTCCATCAAGCGAGCACAGATGCAACGCAAAGCTGCAATATGGAGAGTTGAGACCGTGTGGCTCTGAGCCCCTCTCACATACACTTACGGGACCTTTATGAGAGTAGTCGTGATAGAAGGAGGCGACTGTGCATATAGTTAGCTGAAGACAGCTAAAAACAAAAAAAAACATGAACATGTAGGAACATACACTGACAATTTAAGTTTACTCCTTTCGCTTTTGATGACTTGATTACCAAATCCTGTTTCCTTGGATACGTCACGCCGCCGGAGAGAAACCCTTCCCGAATAAAAAGGATACGCACGCTGACAGCCTCCGCGTCGGTGCTCAGTAGCCTCTTCACCTCCTTCTCCACATCAGGAGACTCAATGTACTGCAAACAGCGCGATGAGGTTACACATGCACCACGATCAGGATCAAAACACCGACACACACACATACCGACACACACACACACACACACACACACACACACACACACACACACACACACACACACACACACACACACACACACACACACACACACACACACACACACACACACACACACACACACCGACACACACACACAGTGAGCTGGCAACACGCCAGCAAGCACATTAGCGATTACAAAATAGGAGCGGGGGCCAATCAATAGCGGACTCTCAGCGCTGCACCTCAATTCTTGTTTGTGAAATGCTAATTCGTTCCTTGTTGGAGAGACGCCAAGACAACGGGATGGTGATGGAGATGGGGCGGGGGGGTAGAGAGGAGAGGGAAGCTCGGCGGGGGGAAATAGGAACCTTTTTCTTTGCCGTCTTCCTGAATCTCCTCTTGCGTGTGTTCTTCAGAGGGAGGGTGACTGGAGAGGCACAGAGAGAGAGAGAGAGAGAGAGAGAGAGAGAGAGCGAGAGAGAGGGGGCAGGATTATGGGATTTATAAAAAAAACAAAAGGCAGAGGGCAACTTAATTTCCTGGAACACTGACGCTTCAAAGTTTCTACTATTAAACGCGACACAAAGTGCCATCCTCAGCACAATTATGTGTATGCGTGCGTGTGCCTGTGCGCGTGTCGTTTGTGTGCCTATATCTGTGTGAATGTGTCTGTGTACCTGTGTGTGTATGCCTGTGTGTGTGTGCATATGCCTGTGCGTCTGTGTGCGTGCGTATGCCTGTGTGTCTGTGTGCATGCGTATGCCTATGTATGCATGCGTGTATGTGTGTGTGTGTGTGTGTGTGTGTGTGTGTGTGTGTGTGTGTGTGTGTGTGTGTGTGTGTGTGTGTGTGTGTGTGTGTGTGTGTGTGTGTGCCTGTGTGTGCACTCACTGCCGTGGTTACAGACAAACTTCTTGTCCTTGTCCTTGTCCTTCTTCTTGCTCTTGGGGTCGGTGCTTCCGGTGGGCTCCTCCAGGGGAGGGTAGAGGTCTCCATCTAGTGTACACACCAGCATCTAACACACACACAGGGGAAGGAGACACTAAAGCAGGGGTGTCAAACTCAATTTCATCCCGGGCCACATCAGCATTATAGTTACCCTCAAAGGGCCGGTTGTAACTGTAAGACTATATAAATATATCTACTCTTTATCATATTACAATTGCTCCTGCATTTGATTATGATTGGTTTTAGTCACTACTGTCCAGTAAAGTGTAAAGTGCACAGCCATTGTACAATTTAGGGCCAGACTGGGAACATCATTCAGGCCTGGAAATATAGTCCCAGTGACGGACATAGGGTTGGGAACCGAAACTCTACGGTTACCACGGGCTTTGGGTACCCGACCCGTGAATTTAAATTTTTAATTTTGATTCTGCTTATCGGTTCCTAAAAGAGATATAAATCTTTATTATTGCAAACAAAGGCTATATGTCTGCAAGGACGTGGCGGCTACCTGCCAGGACGTTTAAAACAATGTATCTGCCAGGACCTGTCTACGTCACGCATCAACGCAACGCCGCAACGTGTCCATTTGTTTTGATACACGCTAGCAGTTAGTCAGCAGTATGGAAGATGGACCGGTCAAAAGTGTGCCTTCACAAGGCTAAGTGCAGTAAATGTGGGAAAGGCTGATATGGTGATCTGTCTTCTGTACTGGGAGCGTACGGCCGGGCACTGGGACCGTACGGCCGGGCGCTGGGACCGTATGGCCGGGCGCTGGGACCGTACGGCCGGGCGCTGGGACCGTACGGCCCGGAGTACGGTTAAGCAGAACCGGAACGGAACGGGAATCAATAAAATTCAAACAATACCCAACCCTAGACGGACATTATAGTTTAGGTGCCAGTATGTGCAAACTTGTTGAAATTAGATGGCCAGGCCACCATGAAGAGTCGCGGTTCTCCCGATGGCCAGCTGATTTGTACGGTAAGCAAATTATATTCTTTGCAAGCTCTCGCGGGCCACATAAAATGAGGTGCCGGGCCGGATGCGGTGCCGGGCCTGATGCGTTTGACACGTATGCACTAAAGTGACCATAGATAGCTACTGACCAGATACAGCAGTTGCCTTGTTATACTTCAAAGGTCCCATTGAAAACGAAACCCTTTGCAATTGACTGCTCTTATATGCATTTAGTTTACTTTTTGAATATTTTTCATTTATGTAGCGGACGGGTTTGGCTGCTTGTCCAACATTTTCGTTTTAAATGATATATTACATTGACTGAAACGGTGCGCTTTTCATGAGCCATGCATTATTCTTGTGCAAATCATAATCTATGTAATCGTACCAAAGACAAAGACACTCTGTATGAATGTGATGCTACGTAACATTACTAAAAATAGTAATTAATAAATAATTCATAGTTTAATAGTTAGATCCTTACTCATTGTCAAAAGCCTCTGCCAAATGCCCTAAATAAATGTCAATCCTACTGAACAAAACCATATTTATTTTTCTCCATTAAACGAACTGGCCTTGTCCATTGAATAAGATAGGTTATCATTTTTATGTAGTTATTTATTTTATCCAAAGGGACTTTCAGTGATACAGGTCATTAAGGTAGGGCTTAGCTTTGTTGCCTGCAGGTAGACACACTATCCTGCCCGTGAACCTTTGTTTTGTTGAGATTGTTAGAGTATTTTATGTCCTCACCTGACAGACATCTGCAGTTTTATAGAAAGTCTTCTTGTCCACAGTCTTCAGAGACTCCAGGATGCAGGGCAGATCCACCAGCTTACAGCCCAACGGGACGCGATCTACTCTCACAATACCATGGCGACCATCCGCTGTTCCAGGAAAACATGAGATGGAGACATTTTATATGCTGTATGTAGTTGGTAATATAATATCAGTTCCAAACAGTCGATCGGGTGTTTTAAATGTACTACTACTTTGGGGTTTGTGGCTACATTATATAATTTACATTCCAGTTACAAAATATTTATATGGATTTCCAAGATAAAAGCATAAGCGATGTTTGACAAATAGTATTTAAATAGCAGCTATCACAAATGTGCATTTGACTAGAACGAGTGTTATGGCATTACATTACAAACAGTAAAGTGACTTACGGTGCAGCTCAATGGTAAGTCTATCCTTAATGTTCATACTGCTTGACTGGGCAATCCTTCTGACAGTTGAGGCATATTCCTTCAAAGGAATAAAAGAGAGAATATTTAAATAATTACCATCCACACAATGAAGGAGGCAGTCTCAAACAAAATTGTTGAAGATTCTTATTTAAGTCTAAATCTGTATTGCCAATAAGTTGTTTTCTTACCGAGGGCAACCTGAGGACAAATTGACTCTCCAATTCGTGGGGAGCATCTTCTTTGTTCTTCGAGCCAACCTTTCCAACTGAAATCAAAAACATTCATCTTCTTAATCTGAATAGTCACCAATAACTCCCATAGTGTGAGGGAAATTCCTTTGGCCAATGGATAGTATACCAGACTGTCAGTCTCTGGTGTAAATGGATTGCATGTGCATGTGTGGTGTTTGCATACAGAAATACATTACTAAAATGAATCAAGACATAAACAAACAAATCACAATTAGTATACATATGTGTGACATATCTGTGTCTTCTGACATTACTGGCTTCTATTGTACAGTATACAAATGAAACAATTGTAGTGCAATAACACAAGTCTTGTTAGAGACAACTAGCCTAGTTAACCCACTAAACTAATCCATTATCTTCCTATCTCTAGGCTGTTGTCTGATTTGATCCTGACATGTTATAAAGGATATAAAGGGGGTGCATTTCCATTAACTTTTTATACAATAAGCATCACCATACACAACATACACATGTAGGATTACAGAATTCAGGTTTTCACAGCTTTGGACGTCCAAGAGTGTTGTTCCACTGGTAAGTGTTTCTTGTCATGTCGCATGTAGTACAATATAAATGAGTATTTTAGTCAGTATTCAGCATGTATTGTACAATAATAACACTGTAGTACTGCAGCACAAGACGCTAACCCCAGCATGCTAACACTTATTCGTGAACAGCAATATTGTACCTTTAACTTTCGATGTCATTTTCGTTTGCGTTGACCAGTTGACGTTTTTAACAATTGTACACAATTAAAACGAAATCGAAACAGGGTACAAAATAAAAAGGTTAATATTATGCGAGACACCGTCTATTTACGTTTAGCGAACACTGCCGCTCCCTAGACGGACACCGTAGTCTTTGCTACGTTCAAGCGGAGGCGGACACTGTACGATCAGCCTGTAATATCAGCCTTTTCAGTCTTTTTATATGGCTATTTCGGATACGTATACCGGAGTATCGGAGTGTTTACTAGAATATATGTGCGCTAGCTTTTGTACGATGTGTCATTTCACGGTGTCTTATGAATTGTTGTTATTATGGAGTTTTTTCCGTGAAGTTCTATTTTCCGACATTAGACGAAGCTTTGAACACATCACCGTGAGAGACATTATTTTGTCAATAAGGCGCAAATAAAAGAACGCAAATGGACATAAAAACCAACCCTAACTGTTGTTTTAAAATAATCGCATTTTTTATCCCCCCACCACGTTTGCCGTGGTTGCTTATCAAAATGAAAACAATAAAGAAACAAAATCGTGACGCCAGCCAGCGCTTCCAGTTCAAAAGCGTACGCTTCAAAATAAAAGCACCTTGCACACGACTGAGGCTAAATACGTTTTTTCTTTCACATTTTCCACCTTTTTACTTTCATGCATCCAACACAAATCACTGTAGTAATATATAATTTAATCGTGAATTGAATTTTTTAGACATAAATATATATTTAAAAAAACAATTGTGGAGATGTGCACATGTTGTGGAGAGAATATCTTTCGTTTCCGGGGCGGGAATTGATTTTTGTGTTGTGCTGTCGTCTCCCTGATGTCCACCAAGAACCGTCTGCAGTTTGCGTTTGTTTTCCTCGACGGCGACACTTGGACACTTGACGACATTTGACGGCCTAAATAACAACAGTCATGGCGTATAAATGGAGTGACGTTGGAGGCGGTGGTGACGGTGGTGGTGGTGGTAGTGGAGGTGGAGGTGTCAGCAGTGTGAGGCGGGCGACGCGGACGCTGGCCCAGGAGGACAGCGCCATGGAGAACATCGTCACGGAGAAGCAGGCGGAGGAGAGCCACCGGCAGGACAGCGCCGACCTGCTCATCTTCATCATGCTGCTCACCCTCACGATCCTCACCATATGGCTGTTCAAGCACCGCCGCTTCAGGTTCCTGCACGAAACGGGCCTGGCCATGATCTATGGTGAGGAGAAGAACCACCCCTCCTGGTGGATGATGATGATGATGATGATGGGTGTACTTGGTGTATATCATTCTCAAATGACAGTCACACAATCACAGTTTTAGTGTGCAATCTATACTGCATATGGTCTATTGGAATCTAAAGATTAGTTTATAAAGTAAGTCATGCGCAATACTCTCAATATCATGTGCAATATTCATATTACTACCCAACATCATGTGCAATATTAATATTGCCTTTCATCATCATGTGCATTTTTCTCATTATCATGTGCAATATTAATATTACTACCCAACATCATGTGCAATACTCTCAATATCATGTGCAATATTACTGCCAAACATAATGTGCAATATTCTCAATATCATGTGCAATATTTCTTCCCAACATCATGTACAATACTCTGAATATCATGTGCAATACTCTCAACATCATGTGCAATATTTCTTCCCAACATCATGTACAATACTCTGAATATCATGTGCAATACTCTCAACATCATGTGCAATATTCTCAATATCATGTGCTATATTATTAATATCATGTTACCTCTAAACATTACCTTGCAATATTACCTCTCATCTCTCATCATCATGAGCAATATTCTTAATATCATGTGCAATACTTCTTCTCAATATTATCCTTGCAATATTACCATGCTACATTACCTTGTGCAATATTCTTAATGTTCGTAATATCGTGTGCAATACTTCCTCTTACCATTATTATTATTATCGTTTTATTACACTTCAATTATTGCCAAATTGTTTTTGCGGACTGAATATCTTAACTTACCTATATCTTTATACTTCTCCTAGGACTTAGACTTACTGTAAATTTGTAAATCTGTTATTACATTTTTTATTATTCTACTGTTTGTTTCACTATTGTTTTATTCTATTGCTATGCAACCTGGCACAAGAATTTCCTTCAGGATTAATGAAGTTCTATCTTATCTTATTTTAGGCGTACTGGTTGGCGTGGTGCTGCGCTATGCCATCCACGTACCCCGGGACATCAGCGTGGCCACCATGAACTGCCACGTCAACTCGAGCCCTGCCACCCTCCTGGTCAACATCAGCGGCAAATTCTACGAGTACAACCTGAAGGGCGAGATCAACGCCAACGAGGTGGACGATGTGCAGGACAACGAGATGCTGAGAAAGGTGAAAGGTCACATGCGAGTTAAAGTGTTTGTCGTCGTCGTTGTTGTTGTTGTTGTGCTCACTTGTGTTTGTGTTTTGGTTTTGTCAACTGTGTGGTTATGTGTCCTCGTCTAATGTGTTTCTCTGTTAGAAATAAGAGTTGGTCTGTAAGGGAATTGATGGCTCTGGCTGAATGACACCATTTTGTAGTTTAGTTGATGTACATACGTATGTACAACAGAGGTAAATAAAAAATACCACAGTTAAGTTTTGTTTCAGTGTCTGTGGCTGAACAAGCTAAGGCTGCATGACATGCCATTATGCTTTGGCCGATAGGCTGGCCCAGAATGTTCAGAAACATTTATTTAACATGACTGAAAATATAAATACATGCCAATACAAAATTTCCCAGTGGCCCTGAGCTTTGACCGAAACAAGTATGGGATAAGTATGGGATTAGAAATACTCCCCTCTCGAGTATAAGTCGAAATTGGTTTCACCTGGTATCCATTTGCTTTCTCTCCCTTATGATTTTAATTTGACCCTTTAGAAGCCATTTTTGGGTGTCTGGCTCGACGGCCTCTTCACTCTGACCTAAATAGCTTTTAATTAAATTACGGTGCCATGAAAACCACGATATGTTAATGTCCCACCCCTGATCTTTAAATGCTGCCGAGTGGCTGTGGCTTTGCAAAGGAGATAATTAATTAACGATCCCTTAATTTCCCCATCTAACATTAGTTAGATAGGGAAATTACCTCATCTTAATTGTTTTGATGATTACTGGCTATTAGCATTATAATGGGCTGCTATTTTTCTATGGGACCCAGGTGACCTTTGACCCGGAGGTGTTCTTCAACATCCTCTTACCTCCGATCATCTTCCATGCTGGCTACAGCCTCAAGAGGGTACAGTATTGTGACAGTCAGTCACACTCTCACTGGCATCCACACACAAACGTAGCCTTCAGAATGTACATTGAATCAATATTGAAAATGAGTTTGGATGTTGGTTGATGCCTTTCTTTCAGAGACATTTCTTTAGAAACATGGGCTCCATCCTGGCCTATGCCTTCATGGGAACAGTGCTCTCCTGTTTCATCATTGGGTAAGAAGAACCTCCATTAGCCACTCGGTACTCAGCTAGCCCCATGTGCGCCGCCACGATCCATGGAGTCTAAATGCCTCCTGTTGTGTTGGGGGTCAGAGTCACGTCATTTCCCTCTTGTGCCTCCTCCCCAGACTCATGATGTACGGCTGTGTGACTCTCATGAAGTACATGGGGCAGCTGGACGGGGACTTCTTCTTCACCGACTGTCTGTTCTTCGGGGCCATCATCTCCGCCACAGACCCTGGTGCGTGTGTCTGTCTGTCTGTCTGTCTGCCCAGTTTCAACATAGACATGTAAATGACACGTAAATGACAAGTAAAACGTTGGTTCTGCAGGTTCTCTGGATTAAAAAGCACTGAAACATTTACATTTCTCAGCTGATTTCAATGAGTCATCATGAACGGGACGCTGGTGCCTCTTTAACAGTTCCAAATGAATGCGCTACAAATCCAACATTAACAATAACGGTCAAATACTACTAAACTATCGATCAGATGTTTCCACGACAATGCAAAAGTGATACGGGACCCCCAGCCCCGTTGTGGTTTATTCCTGCCTCCATTTGTATAAAAGACAACACATTTGCAGTTGAGTACTACGAACACATGCAAACGTCATGTGTTTGGTATTTGTTTTTGTTGTTGTTCCAGTGACGGTCCTGGCCATCTTCAACGAGCTGCAGGTGGACGTGGATCTCTACGCCTTGCTGTTCGGGGAGAGTGTTCTGAACGACGCCGTGGCGGTGGTCCTGTCCTCGTAAGTCCTGCTGCTGCTGCTACTGCTACCTACTGCGGTCCGATGCAGGAGAGAGGCTAGTTACACAGGGGGGGAGAGAGTGCAAGGCATCGACCGTGAAAAACAAAATCCAATATCAGTGTCCCATTGCTTGTATTGTGCACTATCGTCACTGCAGCAGAGTATCTCTGAAGTTGATTTTGGGGTTTTTTTTGTCTAAAACTAAGTTACGAAAGGAAGTTAGAACTGCAAGAAGTGCATAGCATACATTTTAGAACCAACCAGCAAAAAATGTTGCCAAGAGACAAACTTTCCAGCGTGGAAGTTGTTCTACACGATGGAGTTACAGAACTTAGTACAGTGTTGAGGAGATCTGTTTAAGAAGACCACACTTGTCACAAAACCAAATGATTTCCAATGATCCATCCACATAAACTGATGTCATCACGCCGGTGCTCATCACACCGTGTCTTGTTGCCACAGATCCATCGTGGCCTACCAGCCACAGGGGGACAACAGCCACACCTTCGAGGTGATGGCCGTGCTCAAGTCCTTCGGCGTCTTCCTGGGGGTCTTCAGCGGCTCGTTCGCCCTGGGCGTGGCCACTGGCGTGATGACGGCCATGATATCCTTCCCATTCACCCAATGTACTTGTGTGTGTGCTATAGTCAGTGTTTGGTTGTGCTGCTGTGCTCGGCTTGGTAGTACAATGTTGTTTTGCTACGGTAGACTTCAAGGAATGTTCCAGAAACGAGCCAAGAACAACAGAGCAGGCCAAAATAGCCGACCGTCTGAGATGTCGGTATAGATATTGATATTTTGGGAAACGATAGATCACAGCACACAGACAAAATTCACCAAACCGGACTTGACTGCAATGTAATGACTTATTAGTCTGTATGTACTCTGTCTGCGTGTGTGTTTGTCATTCCAGTTCTCCCACATTATTACTTTGGCAGCTACACGGCTCTAGTAATGGGACGGGATGGGGAAAGGTAAACAGTGTCTGTTTTAAAACAACATGTGTACCGTTTGACTGCCCTTGACTCTCCCTCGTCACGTGACCAAGTTCACCAAGCTGAAGGACTTTCAGCTGCTGGAGACGGCGCTGTTCTTCCTCATGTCCTGGAGCACCTTCCTTCTGGCAGAGGCCTGTGGCTTCACAGGTAATGCATGCGCACGCACACACACACACACACACACACGCACACATCCAGCTGCCAAGGAGGATCAGTCTGACCAGGAGCATATGCAATCTTCACAGAACATGGTCTGACCCATAAATCCTATGTACGGCCTGGTTTCCGAACATCGGGGCATTTTCCCCCGGTCAAAATGACCGCCTCCATTTTGGAAGAATTTTTGGTCGTAATTAGTTGTGAAATGATCAGGTCATTATGGGGGAGACATTGTTGTGTTCGAAACCACCACAGTGTTCCTCGTGTGTATTTCTGCTGAATTCAGATTTTACAGAACTTACAATTCTCTTGAGTCCTCTCAATACAGTGGAGTATCGCCATCAAAATTGACCTATTGATCTTTCTCTCTCTGTGTGTGTGTGTGTGCTCGTGCACCATCTCTACCGGGGGTCCTGTTGTGTAGGCGTGGTAGCCGTGCTGTTTTGTGGGATCACCCAGGCCCACTACACCTTCAACAACCTGTCCCCCGAGTCCCAGATCAGAACCAAACAGGTAACGAACTCCGTCGTGTGCAGCCGATAAGCGCTCGCACCTTGTTCTCCCGCTTTGAGATTGTAAGGTGAGCATTGAGAGCAGGACCGCCACAGGGTGTGTGTGGTGGTGGTTGGTGACGTTTGCTCCTTTCTTTACTGTTTCATTTCTCCCAAGTTGTTTGAGCTGCTGAACTTCCTGGCAGAGAACTTCATCTTCTCCTACATGGGCCTGGCGCTGTTCACCTTCCAGAACCACGTGTTCAACCCCATGTTCATCGTCGGAGCTTTCGTATCCTTCCATACGGGCTAGTTCCAGTACCGCTAACGCGCTGTGTATATACATACACTGGCCCATAAACAGTATTTGTTTCTATACATACATACATTTACATTTAGGGCATTTGGCAGACGCTTTTATCCAAAGCAACTTACAAAGAGTACATTTGTTGAAGGAGGGACAGCAATATATCCGCTTTGGGTAAAAAGATTAGAAAATAGAAACAGGTTCATAATGCCAAGGCTTAATAGAACGAGTTTCATAATTACTAGGTTGCCTGCATAATAGCTGGGATAAGAGCAGAAGTGCCATTCTGAGTGCATTAAGAACATACACAATGCTAAACAATGCTAAGTACTATTATTTACTGTTAGCATCACATTCATGTTTGGTATTCACTTCTATAGGTACATGTGAATGTTAGCATGTTAGCATTCATGGGTTGGATTCACTTGTATGGGTACACAACATGCCATGGGATGCTACGACATTGTTAGCATAGCCTTCACGTGTGCTATTCACTCCTATAGGGGAGACCGACACGAATACCATGCAAATTTTAGCACGGTAATTGTAGCACAGTGGCCCATTATCGTATTATCATTCCAGACTGTTGCATTTGCTTCCATTTCCTTTTCAAGAGAAAGGGGTTAGTGATGATGAATAGCAGAAGCCCCGTAGCTCTTAGAACCCTCTCTGCGGTAACGTATTAAATATCAGCGGCTCATTCATTAATTGTTCCTCCTTGACCGCGGGCAGCTGGCGGTGTTCATCGGCCGCGCCGCCAACATCTACCCGCTCTCCTTCCTCCTCAACCTGGGCCGGCGCAACAAGATCCGATCCAACTTCCAGCACATGATGATGTTCGCAGGTCAGTCAGTCAGTCGGTCGGTGGCGCTACCGCTCGCTCGCATTCTGCCTCGCGGGGCAACTAGCCGTTACCTTTGTGTGACATTCCGGGGTGAATATATCCAAACGCTTAAGCCGAGTAGCACCAGAGAAGGGCTGGGAATCATCATGGAAACGTGGCACTCGCTCCCTCGTCATCTGGCGTTGCTCGACCGCTTCCTCGGGTTAACGGTGTTATCGTACAATAGATAAAGTGACAAACACGCTTGTGTTAGCTTTTATGCCCATTGGTGTGTGTCTGCGCGTGATACTACACACACACACCACACCACACACACACACGCTTTTCCGTGCTTATTAAATCCAATACCTTTAATGTAAAGCTATCCTAACAAAACATTATGTAGTAATACATCGGTTTAAATATTTTAAATCTTGGCAGGTCTCTTGACCACAGTTTTTATAGAAGAAGTCATTTCCAGAACTTAAAGGCGCTATATGTGACAAATGTACGAAATCATGCAATGACCATGATATGTCATTGAAGATAAAGATATAGAAACAGAGTCGGAATACTGGGTTCTCCGACAACAATGCTGCAGCCAGTATGTTCTCCTTTGAAATGTCCACGCCAGACCGGAACGTCTGTTTTTGTTTTGGTCTGTTTGTTATTTTACCCTGGGTTGCCAGATATGAAAAATGTGACCGCAAACTGGATCAACTGAGATTGTAACAGATTCTACCTGACCTAACAATTAGTGTGTGTGGTGTGTGTTGTAGTGTTGTGGTATATATATATATATATATATCGAGTTACTAGTTAACATACCACAAAGATTAGGTTATATCTGTGTGAGCATAAATATAGCCCACAGCCATGCATCTGGCGGACAATGACAGACATCCACATGGGCTAGCTTATAATTTGCAATTCCAATAAATACATTGTAAACATATACAATAGCTGAGCAACTTACAGTGGAGGACTTGCTGTTGTCATACTAGAATACTTCCACTCTTATCGTATAACGTTATGCTTGCACTCAGCTCGTCTTGCACTCGTGTCCTCAACCTGGCAACCCGTGCGATCTTAGAGTCTTGGGAGGGGGCAGGTGGAGACAACTCTCCAATATTGTGAATTATACATTTTTTATTCATTTGGACTGCAGTACCCATTTTAAACCATCGGTGGCATTGTTGCATATAGCACTTTTAAGTGCACAGTAGTGTGTACTGTGAAAGAGAATAAATTGTCCTTGATCTCGCATGGGCTTGCGCAGGGCTGCGCGGGGCCATGACCTTTGCCCTGTCCATCCGGGACACGGCCACCTACGCCCGCCAGATGATGTTCACCACCACCCTGCTGGTGGTGTTCTTCACCGTCTGGGTCTGCGGCGGAGGCACCACCCAGATGCTCTCCTGCCAGCACATTCGGTACTCGGACTCCGCCGCCTTGCACACACACCGTCCATATTAACTCACAGCCGCAGAGGGGGGGGGGAGATCTATTAGAGTGTGGTGTTGTCTACTCCTGACTCGTGCTGCGAGGCTTAGGTTTAATCAAGTTAGAATAATGGGAAAAGTGCACTAGGACGCGGTCTAAGGTTTCAGGCAGCAGCAGCAGCGCCGTTTGTTTCTGCTGAGCATGTCACTTGAGCAGGTTAAGCCAGTTAAACCGGCGATTGTTCTGTCGGGAATTCCACTTATCCAAACTACTTTGAACTCTGCAAGATAAGATTTGTATGAAATGTGTGTTGGTTTGGCAGCTACTTGATGCTACTTGATATGGCACAGATTGTGTTGAATGATTGACGATTTGCTTCCCGTTTTTTTTACTTCCATCACTCTTTCACAACAGAGTGGGGGTAGACGCCGACCAAGATAACTCGGTAAGTATAATACAAGACGAGGGGCAGTTTTTACTTCGACGGCTTCCCAGGTTGAAGCTAAATTCTTATCACTCGTGTTTTTTCCCGTTTTCTGAACCAGAGTGTCGTCGAGGGTTCGGAGAGGAGTACCAAACAGGAGAGCGCCTGGCTGTTCCGGATCTGGTACAACTTCGACCACAAGTATCCTTTGGAGTGTTGTGCATTAACGCTCATAATGCACTTGACCTCTTTTAATGAAACGTGCGCCACGATTTTCATCAGACGCCTACGAGAGCGGGCTGTTAGTTGAAGGGTTAAGTTAAGTTAACCACCGTTTTATCGTGTTGTTGAATTTCACATTGGCAGACAATAGAGGGAGCCCCCCCCCCCCCCCCACTTTAGAACAATTACGTCCTTATTCTGCCGCCTTGGGATGAACTTATGCGAACCTAAACAAACTCTCACTTCATTTCCCTTTTTAAAGACGTGTTAGTCAAACAAACCGTGCAATTTTCCCCGTGGAATAATTTCAACAAATCTCAATGTCATTCAAGTTTCTTGCCATGCGTCTTACATTTATAATTAAACGTCCTGACATGATCCTTGACTCTAAGCCCCAGCTATCTGAAGCCCATCCTGACTCACAGCGGCCCCCCGCTCACGGCCGTGCTGCCCACCTGCTGCGCCCCCCTGGCCCACTGCCTCACCAGCCCGCAGGCCTACGAGGTCAGACCTGGCCCGATGGGGGCGGCCGCCATTGTGGTTCCCCCTCTGCCCCGGGTTGCTTGCTGCCATTAATTTGATTCATAGTTGTTGAACGGCAGACCTTTGGGAATACTCCGCCCCCCTAGTCGCTGCAGTGAATTTTTTTGTTACGGGCTATTGAATTGCAGCCATTTTGTTTCCTCTGCCCTCGTTGTGCCGATGACATTTGTTATTTGATTTAATAGTGAAAATGTTCAATTTAAGGTTCGGGATAACTTTGGGTATTCAACCTTTACAGATGGATTAAACCACTTCTGGAGTCTGGATCAGTATCAGATCCAGAAAACAGGTTTATTGCGCTTAGTTTTTGCAAACCAAAGGGAATGTGACTTAACAATTGAACAGTAAACGCATAGAAGTGTAAAAAAAGATATATATATTGATGCTGTATAGTAGATTTTTTTAGAAAGGGTTGCGAATTAAAAGGAAGGCCATCAACCAAGCGTCAGGGCATGTAGCAAAACTAGGTCGTGTCTAGCGACTCTGAGTCGAGGAATCCACACCGTTGACATAACACTCCGTCGCCTCGCCCCCTCACAGAACGAGTGCCAACTAAAGGACGACGACTCCGACCTCATCCTGACCGACGGCGACATCAGCCTGACCTACGGCGACGTCACCGTCAACACGGACGCCAGCGGCATCTACAACACCAGCGGCGGGCCGGCCGGCCTCGCCCCTGGCGCCGCCGCCGCCGCCGGCGCCACCAACTCCTCCTTCTCGGACGAGCTGGACCGCGAGCTGGCGTACGGCGACCAGGAGCTGGTGATGCGGGGCACGCGCCTGGTGCTGCCCATGGACGACTCCGAGCCCCCCTTCACAGACCACCACCACCGCCTGCGGATGTGAGACTGCCCCGGGCCCCCCCCAATCCCCCGGCCCCCGGCTCCCGGCTCTCACCACACACCCACCACGCGCTCTCTCCAGTGAAGCACTGGGGGCCGATGGACTTCTCGACGCCACATTCACCCTCTCTTTCTCTCTCTCTCTCTTTCTCTCGCTCTCTCTATCTCTCTCTCACTCCTCTTTCACCTCTTTCTTGTTTTTGTTTTTTTAAATCATCCTCGCACCTTGCATTTCTAGCTCTGCACCTTTTTCCACTCCTGACTCTCTTCCTTCGATCATCCCTTCGTAAGGGGACTCCCCGTCTCTCTACCTCATTCCCTGGTCTGCTTCTCACTCACCTGAAGCATCTGCTATCGCTTGTTGTAATATATCTTTTATTTATTTCTCTTTGTTTCGTTTTTTTTTCTTTTTAAAACATTCCATCCTTAAATGTAGCTTTTGAATTTGAAACGCGTGGCAATCACTTTTACCAGTAGCATTTGCGCAGAGGTCTTCTAGCAGCATGCTTTATTTTTTTTTTGGTCAACAACAAAAGAACCGCCGAAATCGCCGATCCATGCACATGTAGGTCACATGTTCCGCTGTAGGGTTGATTATGCATGCAAAGGGTCGCCTGCCTGTGTTTTTTAACGAGGAATTGTTTGAGGGCCGGCCTTTCTGAGGGGAGAGCGAGTCTGTTGTAGTCAGACGGTGCAGTCAGGGCCTGGCTGTGACCCGGGGCTCGGCTAAACCCTACTGTGCATTTGATTTACAATCAAAGTGCCTGGTGGTTGTAGTTTATAAGCCTGGCCAACCCTGTTCCTGGATTTCCTTTTGAGGCGGCAGAATGTTGTGTGCCGGAATGTCGTCGTTGTTGGTGGGTTTTTTTTTGGTTTTTTTTAACAGGGCAGTCTCACGAATGGGCAGGTCATGCAGTGGTGGTTGTTTTCAGCATTTATAAAAGATCCGCGCCGTCCATATAGTAGAGTTGTACTCAATGGGTTGTTTTTCCTTCTTCGGTCCGCAGTAGTCACTTAGTGCATCGCTCCACAGTGTACCACCACGCCTACGTGGGAGCGGTGACCTGAGCGTGTGGATGTGGAAGTGGTGGATCCCCCTCCCAGTGACCTTTGACTGTGATCCGGAGAGGGATTTGACACCTTATTTTAGACGTGGCAGGAGCCCGCTCCCGGGATATTGGAAGGGCTGTTCTGAGTGTTTCTGAGTATGAGGTCCGACTAGAGTCTCTAGGTAAAAGCTAGTGCCATTTATTCATTCTGCGTTTGGCAAGTTTATTATTTTATTTGTATTTTTTGGTTAAAGGCGATAGTGTTTTCTATCCTCCTTTGCAACTTGGCATCGGTACCATGAGCTAGTTACAAAACTATCATGCATTTAGCATTGTGTACATTTTATATTGCAATCATGCATAACAGACCTGTGTGTGTGAGTGTGTCTGCATTTTTTTTTTTTATGCACTTTTTTGAATCAAACGTCCTCTTCGTGATACGTGTATCGATTTAATATTGCAGAATATGGCACCACCGCCACCATGATCATGACCATTACAGTCTCTCGGTATATCGATGAGCATGCATGACCATGACCATGACCACGGTCACAGATCCAAGCCAATGGAGGAGTTCAGATGACTGAACTAGTCGTGCACTTCTGAACAGAAACGTTTGGACTGGGGTCCGCCCAAACAGGACGTAGGCCAAATAGCCGTTTAAGATAACGAGAGGTCAATCACGGTTTAAAATAACAAGATGATAAAGGATTGCACATGAGCAGGTGTGTCAAATGCATTGCACATAATTAAAAGGGTACTTTTTTGATTTTTTGTCCGACGTTCCGTACAGTTTTAGTTTTATGTTGATCACTACTTTAAATTATTACTTGGCGGGCCATATAGGCCTTGCCACTCTTCTTCAATCTCCACCGATTGGCGCGGTCGGACGGGCGGGAAGTTGTTGACGGGCTGTCGCCGTGACAACGCCGTGTTGATGTGGAAGGGGGACGCTGGCGGGCCGCTCGCCAGACACGGTTCCGCCGGGTGTTTGAGGAGCAGAGCCACTTTGACTTCAGCCTGCGGGCGAGATAAGGCGAGCTGGAAGGGGGGATGGAGCCCAGCGATAGCAGTGGGTGGGGTTTAGGAAGCAAGGGAAGGGGAGGGAGGAAGGGAAATGGGGGGGGGGGGGGGTTGTGGGGTGGGGGTGGGGGGGGGGTGGGTGTGAAAGGAAAGCTGGAAGAGATGGTGTTTTGCCTTTTTGACTTATCTTCTGCTGTGCAGGAATGTTCATGACGATTTATGATTAGTTTTGTCCCTCCACATCACATTGTTAAGGAGAATTGTGTGTATAACATTTTCCCATCATTTCTATGCTTCGTATTTTGTTGGTTTTTCGTTTTATTGAACTTTTATGGTGTTGAAGGGAAGTGAAGAAGTTGACAGGCAGGACGTTGAGCCATTTGCACTCCTTTGAGAAGTTAGTTTCTTTTTAATGAGTTCAGTTTTTTTACTTTTGTTGATTGTCTTGCTATGATGTATCATATCAGAGTGCTGCTTATTCATCATTTAGCTGATGTTTTGGAAGGTGGTGGTACAAAAAAAAAGGATCATTCATGTGAATTTAACGTTTAGAACCTTTTTGATTTGTCACTTTGGCAGAATATATAGGCTGATGTACATGTGCTCATAATATTTTCATAAAATGTAAGGGAGACGGGATAGTCTTAAGTCCAAGCATACTTTCATTTGCCCTCATTCTCATGAACCATTCAGGCCATTGTGATGAATTCTAGAAAAGTAGTTTCCTGTGTGCCCATCCATGACATGATTCCAGAGCATGACTCACGCTCATTCATTGATCTTATATTCTGTGGGGAAGAACGACGACAAAAAATATTATCAAGAGAAAAAATCATACGCCGCTATTTTTGGATGACTGATCAAATAATAAGATGTTTGCATATGGGCCCATATAGGTCTACATGTTTGCCTGTACTGCTCTGCCAGTATACGTTCTGTCCCCGTACCCTGAATGGTAACTGAACCTGTGATTGGCAACAATCAATTTTGTCTGATGTAGCTGACCAAACGGGCGCTACTGTGCCCTGCGTATACAGTCTTTACACTGCAGTGTGTGTGTGTGTGTGTGTGTGTGTGTGTGTGTGTGTGTGTGTGTGTGTGTGTGTGTGTGTGTGTGTGTGTGTGTGTGTGTGTGTGTGTGTGTGGTGTGTGTGTGTGTGTGTGTGTGTGTGTGTGTGTGAGAGAGTGCGAGATAATCTTTATGTCTATACACAAGTGATCTGTACTTGTGTGTGTGTGTGTGAGAGAGAGAGAGCGAGCGAGAGAGACAGACTATGTGCCATGATATATCTCTCTTCCTCAGTGATGCAGGTACGGAGCGTTTACATCATCTGTGTAACTATACCCTCCCCTGTTCATGTGCGTGCAACGTCTAATAAACAGCCTGTGCTTTTGATTGAAACATTCTTGTGTGTGTGTGTGTGTCTCTCTCTCTCTCTCTCTTCGCGATGGCCTCCGTGTTACCTCACCTGCCGTTAACCGGCTTCAGATGTTGCCGTTCCAGTCCGGTTTTGGCCGTCAATCGATGACTCGTACGGTTTATCTTGCAGATCATCAATCCACCGTCTCCCCCCCCCCCCCTCCTTTCTGCTGAATTTATAGACGGTTCCTTTGCTCCTCGGAGACGACCGCTCGACTCCTTTCTCTCCCGCGGAAAAATAAATGTCAAAGCGATCCTTCACGACCAACCAGCTGTGTTTCGATCTAGGGCTTCGGTATGAAGTATTGCAAACATGGCCGACCTGATCTGCCCACATACTGTATGATGGCTTCTATAATCTACCGATCAGTGTTTCATTCGGTGCTGCAGAAAGTAGCGTCGGGGGTACAACCGTCGTTACTCCGCGTGTTATCTCTGGTGTCTGAAACCACACATCACGGCTTCGTAAGAAAATGATTTAGCGTCCTCCAGATGCGAAGCAATAACAGTTTGAAAAGTATCTTCCCCGAGGGAACTGGCGTCTTATCTTCGAGACTACGTGAGAGGACTTAGGCCTTGTATTATTTTATTATTTCCTTCTTCTTCTTCTTCTTCTTTTTTTTTTAACCCTCGCACATTTTCTACTGGATATGTCACACACTCCTAGTACGGTCATCACACGCACACACACACACCATCACACTCCACTCCAGAATGTCCTGAGAGAATTCCTCCTTCTACTCTCTCTCCTCTGTGCTCTTGCTTTATCTAGAGAGAGACCATCCAATTCTGCTGTATACGTACAGTGTACAGTGTACAGTGCAGTATATCGTATCCCGGCTTTATCGTGGCTAAATGTCAGCTCGGTTGTTTCTTTAGATTTAAGGTGAGGTTACAATCCCTTCCTGATGGGCTATAACTTTTTTTATTTCACCGCAGTAAACTCTCTCACTCGCTCACAGTGTTTATGGCCGGACAATAGGCCTGTTTATGTTTGGGACCATTAATTGTGTGCCATTAAAATGAGAAGTCCCATCCATCCATCGATCCGTCCATCCGTCCATCCATCCATCCATCCATCCACCCTTCATCTCATCTGATCAATGTCACCTTTCTGAAACAGCCACCCTCATCCATTACAGTTTTCAATTTGCAGTTGTAAGAAGAAGAAGGAGAAGAGCGAGATGAGCCTTAATCCCAGTTTGTCAAATATTTACTTTAATGACAGTGCGTCATCTTGATACCATTTTTCTCGCCGTGCTTCATGACCAAAGAAGGAGGTCAGTGAACAAACACAGAGGATAATGAGGAGGAGGAGGAGGAGGGTGAGGATGGGCTTGTGTAAAGCATTGTCTGTCTCTCTCTCTCTCTCTTTAAAAGAAAAAAAGAAAACTTGCATCCTAGTGCTGTGTGATTGTTTATACGAGCAGCACACACACACCCACACACACACACACACACACACACACCACACACACACACGCAGGCTGTGGACCGGGGCCGTCCCACTGGGCTCCTCGTGGCTCTTAAGGCGGACTCCCATTACTCTGCTCTGGCTGCAGGTCATCGGAGTTGCTGCTGTTGCTGCTGCTGCTGCTGCTGCTCGTCTAACACGTTTTGAGAGGTGAGTTTGAAGCAACAACACATTACTTTTTTGTTGATTTAGTTTAAACAACTTTTGCCAATATTTGTTTAAAAAAAACCAAACTTTTTTGGGAAATTCCAAGCCCTATCTCATTTGTTGGTTTTGAATTTTTCATTAATTGTTAATCAAAAGTTTGTAGTTAATCAAACTGAATTGCTAATCAGTAGGCTGCTTTGTGAAAACTCACTCATTACATATCTTGCATGTTTCAGGAAAATATGATGTCACTGTGTTCACAGCTGATATGGATTTAAATTCTTTTGTCTGACTAATTGTTGTTGAGAAAGCCATCGATGAGAAACGTAATCTTTTGCCAAAATGAATTTGTTTTAGCTGGGGTCAGTCTCCAAACCATCATGCAATAGCTCACCCTTCTACTCGCTCCCTCTCTGGTGCTGGGCAGCTGCCAAACCAACTACATGATGTCACCACAGACTTTAAGATTATGGTTGTAACTCTCTCTCTCTCTCTCTCTCTCTCTCTCTCTCTCTCTCTCTCTCTCTCTCTCTCTCTCTCTTCCTCCTGGTTCCTGTATGACATCACTTCTTGGTCGTGCAAGGTAGCCTAAATATCCATTTTAATTTAAAATACTTGGGCTAATATATTACATTCAGATTCCTTCTCCGGACATGTTTGAGAGATGAGAGAAAATAGGGAGAGAGAGAGAGAGGGAAATGGAGAGAGAGAGAAGGAGAGTAGGGAAATACCGAGTGATAGAGAGAGAGAGAGAGAGAGGAAGAGAGAGAGAGAAGAGAGAGAGAAGAGAGATGAGAGAGAGAGAAGGAGGAGAGGGGAAATACAGAGTGATGGGAGAGAGAAAGACAGAGAAATGGAGAGAAGAATTGGAAGAGGGAAGAGATGGAGAGAAGAGAGAGCGGAAGGGAGGGAGGGGAAAGATGGAGAGAGAGAGAGAGAGAGAGAGAAGGGGCAGAGGAGAGAGATGGAGGAGAGATGGAGAGAGATGGGGACTGGAGAGGAGAGGGCAAGGAGAGGAGATGGAGAGACGATGGGAGCTGGAGTGAAGAGAGGAAGAGAGATGGAGAGAGAGATGGAGAGAGATGGGACTGGAGTGAGAGAGGAGAGGAGAGATGGAGAGGAGATGGAGAGGGGGAACGAGAGAGAGAGATGGAGAGAGAGAGATGGGGGGAGATGGAGAGAGGGGGGAGATGGAGAGAGGGGGGAGATGGGCCGTGTGTGTGTGTGTGCGTCTGGGTGTGGATGAGTGGACGCCGAACAAACGAAACGTTGTGTGTATCCCCTGCTCTCCTCCACGGCCCTCCGCTGCTCCTAATTAGGTAATGCAGAGCGGTCGCCTCTCCTCCCTCCAAGCAGCAGCAGCAGCAGCAGCAGCAGCAGCAGCATAATGATGGCTCCTCTGTCTGAAGCCCACTTCCACCACCAGACTCATTTGTGTCATCATTCAGGGACACACTTTTATCCGGAGCAAATGACTGTGGCGTCAGGTCGAGGGCGAGCGGGACATTGAGTGTGGGAGTCACGGAACACCTTAGCCCAGGTGTGTCAAACTCATTTGAGGTTGAGGGCCGTAACAGTTGCCAAAATGCTAATGGCGGCCGGACTTACAAAACACTCTTGATATGATTGAACATGTACTCTCTGTGCGCTGTTCAGCTTGGAGGTCCTCTGTCGAATGTACATTTTGAATTTAGCAAACACTTTTATACAAAGCAAGCAACTTACAATAAGTTTGGCAATAAGACGGCAATATATCGCCGGTGAGCGAAAGAAACGTCTTGGCTTCATCTCTAGGTCCCTGAACTCCAAAAAAAAAAAACGTATGAAACTCTGGCAACTTGTGCTTTGTTATTCCTAGGAGATCGATCCAAAAAGTGAACGTGAACTTCAACACAATTTCTGTGTGTTTGCAATTCGTCATGCGAGTGCTTCGAGAAACAAGATTATATTTTCTGTTGTTACTTGCAGGATAAATACGTACATGTGTTATTTACTGCGTTAATAAAGGCCTTCCTACGGTGAGGGATGAACAGAAATGAGAATCGAACACGTTAATTAGAAACTAACTGATATGCAACTTATCCACACTTCAGTTCATAACATCTCTTATGCATTACACCTCAAGTGTTCTCCCTGCCAACGTTAAAAACATCATATTTTCAGAATCCAAATTATTATTTGTTGCAGAGCGACAGCGTATGAGCACAGAATGCATCAAACAACTGTATAATAATAATAATAATAATAAAAAAAGGAATATACTGGCTTTACATCTCTTAAAAGAAATCTGTAAACACTGTAAACCAGTCATTATGCATATTTTAACACATTTTTAGCTAATGTAACACCATTATCGTTTTTTTTTTGCCAGAAAGGCATCATATCTGTCGCAATGAAGTACGATCCTGCATTATTTATATCCTCGCTTCTTTTTGAACGTCTTTCATACGGGAAATGGCAGCAAATGACGACACAATGGATGCTTGTTTGGGCCCCGCCGCTGCTTGAAGGGCTTTCTTGGCTCCGCAGCCCCACGTGTCGTCGCTGGACGCTACTGTCTCAGGTGCTTCAATAGGTTGCTAACCAGTGTAACCGAACCAGTTCCACATCATAGAATAGATTTTTGTTTCTTCTGAACTGTATTCTTATAAACACAAATACTAAAACAACTGCAGCAATTAGTAATATAGTACCTAATAAAGTAAAAAAAAAACAGGTACAGGTAATTGTTGGCACCTATAATACCACCAATATGATTCATCTATGCAGAGAAATATGATGCACCAGTACATTATATCTTATCACGTATCCTCCGTAAAAATGTAAATATTTGTACCGTGGAATAGATATGACTCATTCGCTCCCCCGTTAGCAGGAGAGAGCGGTATTTTTATGAGGACTCTGAGGCATAAAGCACCAGCGTGTGTGTTGTGTGTGTGTGTGTGCGTGTAAAAGTCTTGTGAGGTGTCAGGGTGACGGAGGGAAATAAGACCATCACCAACCCCACCCACCGCCCCCACCCACCCACCACCCACCCAACCACCCACCCAACCACCCCTTTAAATGGAACCCTGCTGCTCATTAGTGGAACACGGTGACCTGTTGCGGGCCGTTGATAAGATGTTGTCATTCTGTTGGCCCTTTGTTCAGCACAGAAACCACACTCCTCGGACCCCGGTGTGTGTGTGTGTGTGTGTGTGTGGTGTGTGTGTGCTGTGTGTCTGTCTGTGTGTGTTTGGCACTGTGTCCTCACTGCTTGCTTGTTACTGCAGCCTCTGTGTGTGTGTGTGTGTGTGTGTCTGTCATAGACTGTCAAGGTGTGTGTGTGTGTGTGTGTGTGTGTGTGTGTGTGTGTGTGTGTGTGTGTGTGTGTGCATGATTTATCAGTCAGTGCATTTTGCAGGTGTGTGTGTGTGTGTGTGTGTGTGTGTGTGTGTGTGTGTGTGTGTGTGTGTGTGTGTATTACATGTATGGCTCTGTCTGTTGGTGGGTGAGATATAGACGGTTGTCAGTGTTAGGGTTTATCCCCCTGAGAGTGATTAGTAGTCTCCATGTGTCTCTCTCTCTCTCTCTCTCTCTCTCTCGCGACACTTGTTCTGTCTCTGTTCTTGCTGTCGTCGCTCTCTCTCTCGCTGCTCTCTCTGTGTTCTCTCTCTCTCTCTCTCTGTCTCTCTGGCTCTCTCTCTCTCTCTGCCTGGTAGGTGTGTGTGTGTGGGGTGGAGTGGGGGGGGGGTGTTTGTTCAGTCTGGCCAGTAACCACAATGTTCCAGTAACAATAACCAGTCCCAGCGAGGTCTGGTCCACCTCCCCCCCACCACCCACCACCACCACCCACCACCACCCAGCACCACCCGCCACCTCTGTCCCGACCAACTGTTTCCTAATCCTCGCTTTTTAGCGAAACAGAAATAGCTCATGACGTCACCAGAAATAACAAATGACGTGCGAGAAATGACATGCTTCCACGTTATAGGTTGTAGGAAAGAATGACCTTGATTTATTGAATGTTTAAACGTGTATTATTATAATATACATGATATTATTAGTATTATTCACAGTTCAGTCCCTTAATAAATCAAAATAAAGACAGTTTAGTTATTGATGTAGTGCTAGACTAGCGCTTATTTTTGTACGCGTTATTTTTTTCCGGTAGCTGTCAATTATTTAGGCAACATTTTAGATTACCACTGACTTTGACTTCATTATAATATACAGTATATATACAATCTATTTTTGCCGCCTTCTCTTATTCGCTCTTATTTACCTAGTGGCCATCTTGGTTCTAAACACGAGGTAAACACAACTCCATCACCCTGTAATGGAGCATATACACTCTTTGATAGCAGTATTTGGAGAAGAGACAAGGGTCGAAAGAGAGAGAGAGCTATTCCATGACATTAAATATAAGGTCTCCCAAGTGACGCTGGAACAAACACACACACACACACACACACACATGCACACACACACACACACACACACACACACACACACACACACACACACACACACACCCCACCCGTACCATTCGTCATGGGAGTTTACACAAGATTTCACGGAGCAGACAAGCGAGCCTTGATGTACCTGTGACCTCATTTCTCAGCGTGAATGCTGGACCCAGAACAGTGGTTCAGCTTGAGTCACCCTTCAGTCCTGGTTAGCAGCACACACACACACACACACACACACACACAGAGAGCCAGGACAGAGGACACAGAGAGAGAGAGGAGAGAGAGAGAGAGAGAGAGAGAGAGAGAGAGAGAGAAGAGAGAGAGAGAGAGAGAGAGAACAGAGACAGAGAGAAAGAGAGAGAGAGAGAGAGAGAAGAGACAGAGAGAAGAGAGAAGAAAGAGACAGAGAGGAAGAGAGAGGAGAGAGAGAGTGGGGGGGGGAGAGAGCGAGCGGGACATGAGTGTGGGAGTCACGGAACACCTTAGCCCAGGTGTGTCCAACTCATTGAGGTTGAGGGCCGTAACAGTTGCAAAATGCTAATGGCGGCCGGACTTACAAAACACTCTTTGATATGATTGAACATGTACTCTCTTGTGCGCTGTTCAGCTTGGAGGTCCTTGTCGAATGTACATTTTGAATTTAGCAAACACTTTTATACAAAGCAAGCAACTTACAATA
>PIJE02000782.1:138666-188666 GCA_002895965.2 Coryphaenoides rupestris | reverse complement strand
ACAGTAGAAAAATAAACAATAGAATAATAAAAATAAACTAAAATAACAAATGTACAAATTTACAGTGAGTCTGAATGCAAAAAGAGAGGTAAGATATGACCTAACCCATCATATACATGTAGGATTTTCGCCTTCAAGATTGACATTTTGCACAAAACCAATGTGGTTGTAGCTGAGGTTAGATTTGCTGTGTTCATAATGGTGGTATATTAGGAATCTCAAGCCTGCTTTCCAGACCCCATAAATGGCAGCTTGGACTCAGACCTTCAGGTGGGTGTGGCAACAGCAGGAGTCCTCCGGCTCCGGGGCGATGGAACGAATGTTTGGCTGGCAAAGGGAGGGGAAATAATATAATTCATGGGGCAAATATATGTGTAGGATGCTGCAGTGCACAGAGCGGCAGCCAGCGATCGCAGAGCTACAGAGAAGGAATTGGAGGGCGGAACGGTTGCCAAATCCAATTCATTACGACGATAAGTGGGTTACTGTGAAGATGTCTTATTGGAAATTATACTTGGATCAAATATGGTGAAGTAAAATCAGCATTTCTCAAACCAACATCTACAGTGTGTCGTAATAATAATAATAAGCGAAGCACGGATATATTTTTAATTTATCGTGTTTGTACCAAGAAATAAGATCAGATAAGACTTTATTAATCCCGAAGGAAATTCTTGTACCAGAGGTTGCTAAAAAACATAAGAATAAGAACAATACGACGATAAATGTAACGCGTATACCCCGAATAGAATAACAATAAAGCTAAGAAACATTTAGGAAACAAATAAAGAAATAAGTTCACTAGAATAGAAAAGTAATGAAAAGTGAAATGAGATGAAAAGTTGTTGGGATTGTTGTGTCGGGCTTGGCTCATACCATCTCTGATCTGGTTGCCATCACGCTCCGCCCAGCCCGGCCGCACTTTGGCACGACTCGCCATGAATCATCGTTCAAAGCGGTCTTCCTCTGACCTTTCGCGTCTAAAAGTCCTTTGTTCCCCAGCGGCCGCAATGGTATACCCCGGTCCCCTTCCCGCTGAATTAGGAGCCGGAACATACCACGGCTGCTTGAGAGGGGACAGCTGTCGGGGGGGGGGGGCGTGTGTCGTGGAGATTAGTGTCGGCGGTAGACGACGAGGGGGTTTGTCTGGAAGCACAGTAGCCACACATTCCCCCCCCCCCCCCCCCGCGTGTGTGTGTTTGCCTGGAAGGTCAACGTGATTTATATTGGACACGTCGCATAATACATCCATGTGGCCGGCTCTGAGTCAGGTTACCTTGACGTGAAATGTTATCAGAAAGGCGGTGTGTGTGTGTGTGTGTGTGTGTGTGCGCTGATAAGCTTTTGCCATTTATACTTTTATCTGTGTGCATGTGTGTGTATGCGTGTGTGTGTGTGTGTGTGGGGGGGGGGGGGGGGTGTTGCTGATGTGTGTTGACAGTTGTACTGTCAACACACACTGTGTTTTTTTGGCTTGGACTATTCAATTTTCTGTGTGTGTGTGTGTGTGTGTGTGTGTGTGTGTGTGTGTGTGTGTGTGTGTGTGTGTGTGTGTGTGTGTGTGTGTGTGTGAGGGAGGGAGGAAGCCAAACTTGTATCTCTACACCACAGCTGCAGATAGTCCATCCATCCATCCCTCCCTCTCCCTCTCCCTCCTCTCTCTCCCTCCCTCCATCCCTCTCTCTCTCCCTCCCTCCTCCCTCCATCCCTGGTGAAGCCCCCCCCCCCCCCCACTCCCCGGGGCTCAGAGTGTCGACCACTGGAGCCCTCATCTCTCTCCGTCTGTCTCTCTAACGCGGCTGTTTACCCCCCTCCGTCCCACTTAAATAGCTCCAATTCCCCGATATAAATATTTCCATCGTGTTCCCGTGGTAACCAACCAGGACAAAATGGCAGCCCCACGACCGACCGACCGACCGACCGACCGACCGATTGGGACCGTTTCTCCTCCGTGGCCTTTCATTGTGTCGGGCCGGATTAACACACTTTGACCTTAGCAATCATATCTGATGGGTAATTCTGCATACACACACACACACACACACACACACACACACACACACACACACACAAGTGCACGTACACACACAGGCCCCGGTTGACCTTCTGTAGCAACAACAACAACCTGCCGCCGATGTGATGAGATGAAGATATCCGAGTTCTCATTAGACCAACAAACGACGGCCATCACGACCCCGACCCAAACCACCACCACCACCACCCCCCAGTTGTTCCCGTGGCGGCGTGATGGGAATGCAGGGAATGTCGCTAGACCTCGTCTGTTTACATTTTCTCTTTACACTAACAGCCAATAAAATTGCCTCGCTGAAATGCAGACAGGCGAGGCGGGGGGGGGTGGTGTCCACTGGTCTGTGTCTGTGTCTGTGTGTGTGTGTGTGTGTGTGTGTGGAGGGGAGGGGGGGGAGGGGGGGAGAGGGTGCGGGGGGGGGGGGGGGGGAGGTGTAGACTTTCTAAAAATATGACATCAACTTTCCAGTTTGGAGTGCGATAACGCAGCTGGCCTGCTTTGCAGATTCCCAGCAACATAATGTGATGGAAGACCGCACACACACACACACACACACAGACACACATTAAATCACTCACTCTCTCTCTCTCTCTCTCACACACACACACACAGATTGAGGCACTCTCACCCTCTCCCACACACACACACACACACACACACACACACACAGATTGAGGCACTCTCACCCACACACACACACACCACACACACACACACACACACACACACACACACACCCCTCACTTGGCTGGTATGCTGCAGCTGGGTTACAACAACAGGAGGACACAACTGATGGAAAATCAGATATAGGCTTACTTAGTCTCTCAACACCTGGGGTATCTTTGGCCTGTTTTTGGTTTGTGCTTCCTTTCTATCCATCTCTATATATATCTTTCACTCGCCCTGTCCTTCATGTGTCCCATCCGATATCGAATGTTATGGATCTATATATTGTCAAATGATACATAATGGTGACATCATTGTAGTATACAAGACTGACCAGACAGACTTGTATCATTACCATACTAGTCTGTTAAAGGGGTTGGTAAGAGCAACGGTGCCCCCTACAGGTACTTCAGAGTAATGTGTTTGTTCAATGTATTTCTTTCTTATTATTCTTATTCTTATTCTTATTCTTATTCTTATTCTTCTTCTTCTTCCAGGGACCCCCAGGAGCTATCTCACCTCCACCATGACGGAGCGCTTCGACTGCTTCTACTGCCGCGACAACCTGCACGGCAAGAAGTACGTGCAGAAGGACGAGAAGCACGTGTGCACCAAGTGCTTCGACAAGATCTGCGCCAACACGTGCGTCGAGTGCCGACGCCCCATCGGCGCCGACGCCAAGGTGAAGGGGCCACACTTTAAATGTCTGAAAAACCGACTCTTTTTGTTGTCCCTCCCGAGAGGCAGGTGTTGCGTGTCCGAGGCTCACATACAGTAGTTACACGGACGAGAGTGTGCAATGACTGCTAATAAAGTGTTGCACCTCGACAGTAGATCCCCCCCCTGACCCCCTGACGGCTTCTGTAATAAGCTACCCACCCGCCACGGTGCCGCCACCACCACCACCACCACCACCAGATGGGTGGCTGCTGGCTGGCTGCTCAGTGCGTCCCCCCCCCCAACCTAACCCCTAACCCCCAAACCCTAACCCGCCCCCCCCCCAAGAGTAAAACCCCAAAAATCCAGCATAAATTCGTTCTGATGTGAAGACTTAAAGGGCCTCCTTCTAACATACCGCCAGGTGTGAGACTGTGAGTGTGTGTGAGAGGCCCCGAGCTCGCTTCACCCCTTTGAGTTTCACCCTCTTCATCCTCCGCTCTGCTCTGTTGCCGGTGGTGGTCGCAGGAGCTGCACCACAAGAACCGCTACTGGCACGAGGACTGCTTCCGCTGCGCCAAGTGCTACAAGCCGCTGGCCAGCGAGCCCTTCAACGCCAGGGACGACGGCAAGATCATGTGCGGCAAGTGCGGCTCCCGCGAGGACGGCAACCGCTGCCAGGGATGCTACAAGGTGGTCATGCCAGGTGGGTTGAAGGTTTGTGGTCAACGTCTCACCACAAACCATGATGAATCTTCCCCCCACGCTCATTGTATTCGTTCATTTTAAATTAAAAGTTTGTTTGTATTTGGATGTCTTTTCTAGTGACATAACTGCAGTAAAATAGGCAAAATAAATTGGTTGGCAGGGCCCCCGTCACCCTCTTACATAATACTTAAGAGGGTTAATCTACATGAAGAAAATAATGTTCTCCTGAGGTATGATACTCCATGCAAACCACATAGTAAAAGTATCACAGTATTATATGGGTCCATATATATATAACGATGGTCTAAATTATGTTAAAATGAGTTTTTTGTAAAATAATGTGTATAATAATGTTTTTTCCGCTCGGCCGTGGTAGGGCCCTATATGGTTTCTTTTCACAGGGCCCAAAATCCCTGGCGAGTATTCTTCTAAACATAAATCCTAAAACAATTCTAAACAACTAGTGACGGTAGGTACCTAATACAGGAAGACAGGTAAGAGTAGCACACACACACATACATACATAGACCTCCTCTAATTATAGTTGCATTATCAGTTTATTTCTGGGCCGCGTATAAACCGAAGCCAACGTCACGAGGTTCAAATGCAATCTCGGCCAGGGAGGCATCCAGTCGGCCTGTCGGGGCATCGGTGGCACGATGTTCACAGTAGCCTAATCTTCTGGTGCTGCTCCAGAGGAATTCACATTACACCAAGAGCAGACCAGGATCAGTGTGTGCGCGCGTGTGTGTGTGTGTGTGTGTGTGTGTGTGTGTTTCAGGAACCCAGAACGTGGAGTACAAGAAGAAGGTTTGGCACGAGGAGTGTTTCAAGTGCTTCGAGTGCAAGCTGCCCATTCGCGCGCAGAGCTTCCTGACCAAGGGCGAGGACATCTACTGCGCGCCGTGCCACGACAAGAAGTTTGCCAAGAAGTGTTTCCACTGCAAGCAGGTCGGCCATTTTTTTTTTTTATCATAGCCTCCTTATACATGTATACATGTCACAAAGAAGTGTACACAATTCAATGGACGTGCGCCTCCAATTCAAGTCAAGTGCACTTTATTTGTATAGCTCTTAATCTAAAGTTAGATAGTCTCGAATGTCTTCATTGGCCCACATTACACTTACTGTAAGTCGCTTATACTTATTGTAAGTACTTATTGTAAGTCGCTGTGGACAAAAGCATCTGCCCTAAATGTAAATTAAAACATTATACGACCCCCCCCACCCTAAATTTAAAGGGGACACATTACGCCACCAGGTGTGAGTGTGATTAGCCATCGCGAGCCGTTTCACAATTGCCATGTGACGACCGTCCAGTGACATCACAAGTGGGAATGTCCACCTAGATGTATGATCACTAGATCAGTCTCCCCAGCCTACCCAGTGGACTGTACCGACCGAGGTGAACTGATCTAGTCAGCATACATCGAGGTGGACATTCCCACTTGTGATGTCACTCGACGGTCGTCACATGGCAATTGAAAGTGAAACGGCTTGCAATGGCTAATCACACTCACACCTGGTGGCATGATATGTCCCCTTTAAGCTCTCTGAAGGGCAAGGACCCTCTCCAAAATCTTGGAGAGAAACCTTGACTAAGAACACAGGATGGTTCGTGGTGCACTAGGACATCATCAGGCACAGCCAAACCAAGGGCCTCGGTGGCCGTCCGGTCCATACATGCAGTACACCGTTTGAAACGAGCACTGATCTCTGCGTCCCTCGTCTCCGTCGACCAGCCCATCACCTCCGGGGGCATCAGCTACCAGGACAACCCCTGGCACTCCGAGTGCTTCGTGTGCCGTACCTGTCACAAGTCCCTGGCCGGCGTGCGCTTCACCGCCCACGAGAACGACATCTTCTGCGTGGACTGCTACAAGACCGACGTGGCCAAGAAGTGCCACGGCTGCAAGAACCCCATCACAGGTCGGGCGACACGGCTAACACACACACACACACACACACACACACACACACACAGTATAAAACGCATTATTTGAGATCGACCTTGACCGTATATGAGGGATTAAACTGGAAAAAGGTGGAATTAGGTGCGGCTGTACCAATGGGCAAGTTTAATCTTAACACCCTTCTAACGCCGAGGCCTTTCGGAGCGCTTGCCCAACGCTAATGAGCTGAAAATGTGCTCCTGTTTCCAGTTCAAGAAGACTTTGATTTGTCAACTTTTATATCATTGACTGTAAATTATCCTGATGCAGTGAAATCCAATTTGAAACCAACTAGAATCTAACCAGGGGCAACTCAATTGAAAGCACGTTCATTTACGAATGCACAATGTACAGATTGGTTACATTGGTGTGTGCTGGTGAGTGACAGATATCCCCGCCCCTGTCCTGTCTCTGTCCCTGTCCCTGTCCCTGTCTGGTGGTGCAGGGTTCGGCCACGGCACCAACGTGGTGAACTACGAGAGCTTCTCCTGGCACGAGTACTGCTTCAACTGCAAGAAGTGCTCTCTCTCCCTGGCCAACAAGCGATTCGTCCTCAGCGGAGACAACATTCACTGCCCCGACTGCGCCAAGAAGCTGTAAGCCGGCCGACGTGAAAAAAAAACCTCCAGAAGATGATCAGTCAAAGAGAAAACGTTGAAGTGTTGACGTATATATAGCCTTTTGCAGATTTTTATTTTCGGTCTCCCCCTCGAGCAAAGATCATTGGAATTTAACGTAGTGTTTCTCAAAAATATAGAACATTCTGACTACATCTTACCAGAGTACAATAATGGGTGATAAAGATAATTACATACTCTGGGAAGGCCCCATTGTAAATGCTTCCATTAAACTTGCATGAACTGTTGCTAAGCATTATGTCTTTGGTTGAACTCATTACTGACAACAGTGATTGTTTCATGGCTAGGTATTAACATGCTAACTGGTGTTCTTCGGCGGACCTGTCAACTGTTTTAACACAAAGCTTTCTCTTTTCCTCCTGTTTGCGCTCCAAAGAAAAGCCCTTTTCAATGCCTCCTGGAATCATTGAAAGAGAAGATTTAGCTTCCTATGTGTAAACTGCCGCTAATGCATACAAGCTTTTATATACATATTCTGTACAACTTTATGTTTTGAGTAGACCGCTTTAAGAACTTTATAAGCATTTGCTATCAACAAGTTCAAATAATGGGGGGGGGGGGGGGGTATTATTGGGTTGAACTGACCCAAGTCTGGGCTTTGAATGCAAAGGAACCAATAAATACAAGCATGTGCTTATGTGGGCCCTGGTGTGAGTTAATGACGACAAAGGACACGAGAAAAGTAGTTTTGCAAAAGTTTATTTTTTTTAACAGTTTGTATAATTTCAGTACACTTAAGATGTATTTACAAATATAATTTTTGGACAGGGCTTTATTAGGTTTGAACAAAAACCCTCCCTTCAGAGCGAACAAGAGAGAGAGAGAGAGAGAGAGAGAGAAAAGAAATATTCAAATTCACACCGTCACCCTGGTGACTGATTGTCGTGGCCGAAGTAAGGATGCGACAAATTCATTTTATTTGAGGAATTCTATCAAAATAAAAGTCTTAACCTAAGGCACCGTTCTACTCTAGCGTTAGACCGTGTTGTCGATTAAGAGCGGTAAAACTCCACGAGTGATACCTTTTAGTCCACAAACGGGCAGAAATGTACAAGGTATTAAACATAAAACAAATTATACATCTGAGCATGACATCTAGGAGTCCCTTCGAGCAGCAAGCAGTAATTATTGTCCCGTAGATAGTAGTTTTTTTTTATGCCTAGTTGTGGCCTACGATATTAGAAAAGGACTCAAAACAGCCGAAGGGCTTCACTGCAAGGGTTCGGGAGTGGAGGAGTCTAGGTTATGAGTAAGGTCACGAAAAAACACCACCTAGCAAACAAACTATGTGGAAAGTGACTAAGCGAGCCAATTCCATCACAACCCATTGTATTCTGAAATCATAAAACTGCCTCTCACAAAACCAGCCGTCATTCCTAAGAAGAAAAAACTAAACAAAAGCATGGCGGGTTAAATTGTGAAACGGGGAGAAGTTAACCGCTCTTTTTGTTTAAACGTTCCGATAAATAATGTGTTGCGCTCAGAAACACGTGGAATGGTCGAGGGGTGGCGTATTGAGTGCATCGTTACATTCTTTATGCGTGTTCTTGTTATTGTTATAAAGCGTAGCTCTACGGCCTCTGGTCTAGACGGTAGAGATCTATGTACAAAGTGAGTTAGCCAGACACACTGCCAAGGTCCAAAAGCTAGCGAGGCGAAAAACAACAAGGTCCGTAGAAAAACTAGAACAAAACAAAATCCACACGTTTGGACAATTCAAGCCGCATTATGAACTTCAAGCTTTCAACACGTTTGTAAAAAAAGAAAGAAAAATAATAAATCCAGATAAAGGACAGAGAAAAAAAAAGACGTGAAATAAAAGGTAATGCTGGACAACAAGACTGACCAAACTCTTTTTGTCCCCGTCCCCAATGGTTTTGTCATCGTGGTGAATGTGCACGTCTGTGTGCACGTGTACGAAAAAGTGCATTGGTGGGAGTCCACGTCAACATACCTGCATTATCAGTCCAACAGTAATCCACATCCTGTCACATAAACGGGAGGCCAGAGAAAAAGCCTGTCGTCCGACCACTAAGGCAGCGGTGAGAGGCCAGAGTTTTAGGACCAAAACCGCCATCAAAATTAAAAACACACCCAACTAAGAAGCCCTGCAGCAACTGTTTTAGCCTAGAGATGACCGCAGAGTCAAGTCTGGACACACGGACACACACACACACACACACACACACACACACACACACACACACACACACACACACACACACACACACACACACACACACACACACACAAAGCCCTTAGCTGAAGTACAGTAACAGACACACCGGACGACTACACCCTTTCCTTTACGCGGCTTCAATGGCCTAATACTGATTATATACAAATATAACACTTAAATACATACATAGAAATATGTAGAAATATATTTCATATATAAACAGAGCCAAATTATATATATATATAAATTAGAATCATGTAGGTTGTTTTTTTTTGCCAAGAGAAGCTTGCTTTGAGTGTATTTTGTCAAGAATCTTTAATTATTAAGGTGATCGGGATAGCACACACACACACGCACACACACACACACACACACACACACACTAAACGGACCCAGACAGATAACAGTATAGACCATAGGACTCCATTGCAGCATGTGTAAAGCTCGTGGGCTGTAACCTACATTGACTTGGCCGCTGTAGCCCAGAGCAATGTGGGGCGCGCGAGACAGAAGCCCACACCACTGTGGCAGACTCGACATCCACAGGGGTCTTCTTCCTCGCCGATGGTCTTCAAGTTCAGTTCATAGACTAGTACGGTACACGCGCACACACACACACACAGACACACCCACACACGTTCACAAGCAGCTTGGTATGAAACTCCTGGACCTTACTTTGAGTGGAATAGGTGCAATCGTTTCAGATCGGACCATGGTCTAACAACAGCGTTCACTGGATTAACTTCTAACGCAAGAACCTATTAACATTGAGTACTATATACATGTAAATCGAGGGTAGAGCACGAGTCGAGTCGCGAAAACGCCCCAAAAATAAAAGCGGACAAAACACCAACGGCAACGCAAACGGCCGAAACGTCGACGAACATACAATTCACGGTGCGGAGGTCGTGACGTGAATTTCTTCGCGGGCCCTGAGGAACTAAGGGTGAGAGGCGTTGCAGGTGGCACTCGGGGCTCTCCTCACTCGCTAGCGCCAATGGCAACGAGAAGACGACAACAAACAACAAAGAACAAAAACCAGTGGGGGTGAAAGAAGGAGAGGAGAAAGAGAGGAGAGAGTGGCTTCAGGGAATGATGGTGGGAGGAGAGACATCGGAAAGGGAAGGGACAGACGAGACAAGCGCCCAACCGTACACAGTTTAGCCTTCCAGCCTTCTTCAAGATGCTTTATCACACATATGAATCATAAGCAACTTGGATTGTGGACAAAAATATATATAAATAAATAATAACTGTAAGGCCATGTTGCGGGATGCTGCGAGAAACAGCCGGATCCAAAATTCAATGATGGTTGAATGACAATATATTGATGCTCCTACATGCAACCCGGCGTGCGTTCCTTCTGGAATATTCTCAAACGAGAGACGGGGAGGGGTAACAATGACATGCGCTGAACCGCGATTTACATCAAAAGAGACAAGAGTTCATAAATTACAACAGCTCACCGCTGGCAAAATGAAAACCATAAAAAAACAAGAGGAGAAAACATAACTACGCTCGTGGAGGTCTAAGGAGACAAAAAAAAGACCTGATAGTGTAGATAGGTACATTTTCAATCTTATTTTTTCTTTGTGGTTCTGGAGGTACCGTTTTTTTTTTCTCCGTTCTCCACCATCTTGTGGTCCTCCATTGGCTGAACGGGTCCGGGTTGAGAATAGAACGTCCCAATAGGAGGGGCCGGTGAAAGGGGCGGTGCGGGGGGCGGGGCTAATAATGGAGTGTTTGGAGGAGCTCAGCTAGACAGGAACTCTAGGAGTGCAATAGTGCGCGGCAGAGGGCGACAGCAGCAGCATCAGACCTCTGGAGAGACACAATTATAGAGAGAGGAAAGTTAATATATAAATGTGCCCAAGCGAGACAAAGAAAAGAAAGAGTGAGAGATTAAAATTCAGCCTGGTTGGGTGGGCCATGGGGGGATGGAACTAACTGTAAGCAAACCAAAAAGGCTCTTGAGGTCTGTACCCACTCAGATCCAAGGGCATTTTGGATGAAGAAGAAAATACTGAAAAAATGTATCAGATACCATGTGTGTTAAAAAGCTCACAAAATAATTACCTGAAAATCATTATGTAACATAGTATTTTAGCAGGGCGGAAGTAGCACAGGTGTGCGATAGAATACATACAAGCATCAGCCTTTGGATGTCCCGTGTCTCTTTCGAAACGGTTCATCTAGTTGTTTGTCAGTTGAATCAATTTGCACATTTGTTTGTGCAACAGCAATATATAATATATATCACTAATGCAACAAATGTATATATTTCAAGGTGCATATTTTCTCAACGTTGTGGTTTACCTGCCATGGCCTCTAGGGGCTGAGCGGAGGAATGCATGCTTTTGACGCCGGGGGGCCCGTTGTCCTGAAAGGCGTCGCGGGGCCCGTCGGCGGCCCCGTCACAGTGGATCAGGCCCTGGTTGCAGTCCTCGGCCTGCAGGAGGGGCCGGCTCTTGGAGTGCACGTTGAGGTCTATGAGCTCCTCGAAGCTCCAGGGGCCCGGCTTGCCGTTGAGGCCCGGCACCAGGCCCGCCTTGGAGGCGTCCTCCTCGTTCAGGAACTCCGAGCCCTCCACCAGGCGGCTCTTGGGAACGGGGCTGGAGGGTGGGAGGGAGGGAGGGTGGGTGGGAGGGAGAGAGGGATGGAGGGTAGAGGGGTGACCATACCTCATATAAGAAGCCATTGATATGCCCAGATGGAAGGAGTCCTCTCTGCAGAGACCAGAACTAAATAATATGCCTTTGTTCCGTTTTCTCCGCAATCACATCATTTGGTTCTTACGACCTCGCCAGACTTCTTATCTCCGCAGGAAGTTATGCTGGCTGCTTCTTAAGGAGGCGAGGCCAGGAGGGCGAGAGGCGGTGTGAGATGCAGACGGCTCCAAGCACAAGATGACTTGATTTACACAGAGAATGATACAGATCCAGTGGTGTATGGATTGATTTGTTGCCTTCTCTCGTTTCCACCATTGGCCCCTTACCGTGTCCTTTGCATCCACAATAAATACACTTGACTTCTCAATCGGGACTTTTCAACATATCATTACATTAAGCCTAGTTCCTTCGCCCAGTAGATCCTTTAAAAAGGAACGCAAGAAACATAAAGACCAACTAAACCCCTTTTCTCAGGGCCGTCCTCGACGGCGGTCACGTGACCACTGCCTGGTAAAGTCTGCTGGTGGGCGTTACCTGACAGCCTGGCTCTCCTCCTCTGTGCTGCTTATTCCATTATTGTTCTCCTTGTCGTCGGCATCCGACCGCCCATTGACGCTGCCCACGGGCGGCTCCCTCTCCTCTCTCATTGGCTCATCTGGGGCAACACAGTGCTCGCTCTCTTGTCTTATTGGCTCGTCTGAGGCAACGCAGTGCTCGCTCTCCTCTCCTATTGGCTCGTCCGAGGCAACGCAGAGCTCCTCCTCCTTCACCGCATCATCCGTATCCACGGCAACATCCTCTTGCTGGACCACGTCGTCCTCTGCGTGACAGAGGAGACCAAAACGGTGACAAAGTCAGTCAAGAGTCACACGTTGAGTGTAAATATCATGTGTTGTTGCGAGGTTCGACCCAGGGTGAGGGGAATCTCACCCTTAGTTTCACAGTTTATCTCGTCCACGTCATCATCAGCATCATCCTGGTCATCTTTAGCATCATCCCTCTACACAGGACACACAACGTCACATGATCACACAACGCCAAAGTCATCGAGACTTTTCGTCAGTAGCTCAGGAGGTATTGGCACTCACCTTCTCTTTCTCGTCACCTTTCCTTGTTCTCTTCATAATTTCTTCAATTCTCTAAAATAAAAGAATGAAATGTTGGAACACCTACTTCAGACCTTTAATTGCATTCATCATTTACATCACATATGCAATAAAAGTGCACTAAAGCAGAACGCAAGGTTAGCTTCGTTTTGCCTGGTGTGAGAGACGTTGAGAACATTAAGATTAATTGGAAATTAATCTGTGTGTGCTGTGTGATTATGTTTCATTATAGTTATGTTTTATCGTGATGTTGTCGTCATGCTTTCAGGAAAGCGCGTGGTGTGTATGTACGACATCAGACTTGCGATGGGCTACAGCAAAAGTGGTAAACATATGTGATAAAGAAAAATAAAAATCATCAGTCATCCGAAACAAGCTATTGCACTGAACGACCTGTTTGGTGTAACCCCGCCCCCCTGGCCCCGCCCTCCACGCCCTCTAACTCCACCTTCTTCCGCTCCATGCGCTCCTGCTGGTTCTGCTGCAGGACGCGCTCCCGCTCCACGCGCACGCGCTCCGCCTCCTCCGCGGCGCGGGCCTCCGCCTCCTCGCGCTCGCGCTGCTGCTCCGCCTGCCGCAGGGCCTCCTCGGCCGCCTGCCGCACCCGTTCCTCCTCCGCCAGCACCGCCTCCTCCTCCTCCCGCTTCCGCCGCTCCTCCGCCTCGAGCTTGGCCTCCTCCTCCCGCTTCAGCCGTGCCTCCTCTGCCAGCCGCTGCTCCTCTTCCTTCCTCAGCCTGCGGCGGAGGAGGAGAAGGAGGCGGTGGGAGTTTAACGTATCCATCGAGAAATGTACATATAGAGGGCGTAGTTTTGGGTTGGACGTGGAAAACGTAAAGACAATCTAGTGACACATCTCAAACTAGTCTATTGTTCCTGTTTACAAGTTCTCTGTTTTCACTTCCTGGTCTCATGCTCACGGTGATCAAGTACTTAACAAAAGCTCTTTGGTGTTTTTGGCTTGTTGTTCTTCAACACTTTAGCCTGACTAAACCCAAACGCACGGCGACGCTAACGCTAGTGCTAACGCTGCAGCCTCAAGCACAATCCTCCCCGGGCCGAGTGATTCAGCAGTTAAAGCAACAGCAGCAACAACAACAACAACACCACCAATCACAATAACATCAACGACGACAACCGATGCCGTGCTAGCCAACGTTCAGTACCGCTCACCTCTCCTCCTCCTCCCTCTGGATGCGGAGCAGCTCCTCTCGCTCCTTCTGCTCGCGGGCCAGCCGGCGGTTCTCCGCCAGCATCTTGGCCGCCTCCTCCTTGGAGCTGGTGCCCACCATGGCTTTAGAGTCTTTGCCGCAAACGACAGCAACAACAAGAGGAGACCCCCCCGCCAAAAAAAAGTATAGAGGTTAAGATCAGTCTGCCAGAAAACAACAACAAAAAACAACAAATCAACAGTGACGGCCTCCGGGTGATGAGGAGGGCCTTGTTGGCTTAACGGCGACCGAGGACTGAAGTGGAAAAGACGGAGCAGGGAGGGAGGAGAGGAGGAGGGGCGCAGCAGGGAGGAGGAGGAGGAGGGAGGGGGTGGCGGGGGTGGCGGGGGAGAGAGCAGCCCGGGCGCCGGGGACTCGTGCAGGTTTCACATGATCCCCGCTGCCGAGGAATCAAAGGCTCCTCTGTGCGTCCCGGCGGCGCGCGGACGCCCGACGTCGGTAAACACCGACAAGCTGCAGCACTGTGGGGGGGGGGGGGGTCTGTGGAAATGTAAGGATCTGGGTGGTGGTGATGGTGGGAGGAGTTTAAGGAGACTTGAGTCTCAATCGACAGCAAGTCTTTTGCGGTGGCACTCCAAGTTCAACAAAAGGCGTGTTGGAGAAAAAGGGAGATGTAATCCTGTGATGAGCATTTTTGCCCACTAGGTGGCAGCACAAGTGCTGGTCTCCAGTCACCGATAACAGGATGTTAGGCCTCTGGGGGATAATCCCTCCCTCAGACAGTTAGATAGAGATACCACCTTGTGTTTCTCACACACACACACACACACACACACACACACACACACACACACACACACACACACACACACACACACACACACACACACACACACACACACACACACACACACACACACACACACATACATACATATACATACATACATACATACATACAATGAACTTCCTCAATATTAGCGGCACGGCTGTGTATTTTGTTTGGGCATTAAGTACAAACATCCTGGTTGAAGATGTAATAACCTGCCAATGTCCCGACTGATGCACCAACCCTTGAACAAGACTCTTTTTTGCAGACGTCGTCTATCCATACAGCGCACACAATGTATTGGCAGCAGCAGCACAGGATACGAGGGCGGGACTACACTCGTCCCAGGGTGTGAGTTGATATTATATTTCAGGATGCGATGATTTGCCAAAACAGTTCTTTTGCAGTTTTACTGCAAAGTTGTTATTGTAATTCTTGTCGAAAAAACTCATGTTTAGATTTGTGTTTAGATCATTTGCGTACTGTCGCCTGCCATGTCGCAAGAATTTCACTGTTCAGAATAGCCCTGTGTTATGATGTACATGTGACAATAAAACACTGACTTTGGTTTGTGTTGAATACATTGCCATATGTTCTATATGTACACCAACACATCATCTGTAAGCTGTGTGAGAGAGACGGAGCCTAGCAATGAGGGGCGTGTCTTACCGTCTTTGTCCTTGTCTTTGGTCTTGCCGGAGGAGGAGGGGGGCGGGGCCGGGGGAGGGGCTAGGGGAGGCGCTGGCCTGGCCCGAGTCGAGGGACTGGGGGCTCACAGGCTGCACGGGACCCAGGTCCTTGGACTTGGAGTCCCTCTTGCGCAGGGTGGGCGGTCCCGTCGGGGTGAGCGCCGGCTTCTGGATGGGCGGGGGTTTAGAGGCGGCGGAGGAGGCAGCAGCCACATTGTTGGGCTGCGGGGACGGGGGGCGCTGTTTCCCCGCGCTGGGGGAAGGTGGGCGCGAGCGGGAACCTTGCCTTTGGGGAGCAAACGAGAGCGAGAAACAGAGAGAGAGAGAGAAGTGAGATGTTTTGTATGAGATGGTAACAGACTCCTCGTCAGCTACACAAAACAAACCGCTGCGTCTACAGCGGTGAAGACGGATAGAGTATCAGTGTTGATACCTCTCTCTCTCTCTCTCTCACACTGTGTGTATGTGTGTGTGTGTGTGTGTGTGTGTGTGTGTGTGTGTGTGTGTGTGTGTGTGTGTGTGTGTGTGTGTGTGTGTGTGTGTGTGTGTGTGTGTGTGTGTGTGTGTGTGTGTGTGTGTCTCTCTCCCTCCCTCTCTCTCTCTCTCTGGGTCTCAGGGTTCTTACTTGGCTGCCGCTGGGGAGGGGGTTCTCTTTGGTGCAGGCGCGGGGGCCGGGGAGGGCGATCTGGGGCGCCCCAGGTTGCCGGCCGGAGAGGGGGGGCGCTGGCCTCCGGGCGAGGTCAACCGCTTGTCCTTCTACGGATCCACAGAGAGGTGTGTGGTGGGGGGGGGGGGGGGAATAAGAAGACATGGAAAGTGAGTTTTATGTTACTATACCGAAAGCAACTAACTGTTAAGACGTGTGTTTACTCATTTGACATTACGTTTGATTTGACAAAGTGTATCAAATGAAACGGATGAGTAGAGTAAGGCCATCTTATTGCAGGTAGTCATATGTATTTTTCTTCTTATTTAAATGTACTCCCATGTACTGAGTCATAGTCCTGCAGATTGCACTGGGTGCAAATGGCTTCAAAGTGCTCATCAGCGTGTGGGTGGGGGTGGGTCAGTGGTTACATTAGAAGGCTGTGATTTTGGTCTCCCTCCCAATTCATCAATTTTTAATGCACACGTGTCATGTTTGGCTCTGGGAATACAGTGGGACACGGCAAGGTCAGCAGGGTGTGCGATACCAGACCGAGAAGCTCTACATGCAAATGCGCCCCAAGTCGTCGCAGACACAAATGCGCATTTCCCAGATGCAATCGCATTCACAGAGCAACCTCAGCACGCTGACTCAGAAAATGCAAAAGAACGTGGGCGACATTAGACAACCTGGATGTACGCTCTATCTGGTGCACTGCATAGGCCAGTGCTAGCCTTGCAGTCAACAGTGTGGTTGGCTGGTTAGAGAGTGCGAGAGAATACGTTTTTACTTTTTCTACTTGGTTTCATGTTGACATGTCGTGTCTTAATGTTCTATTGTTACCAGAGGAAGTGGGAAGGGGGGGGGGGGGGGCATGGAACTGAAACACAGAGCCGACAGACACCGGCCATCGTCCAATCAGAGTTGACCGGCAACTCCCAATCAGGTCTATTCGGACTGTCAGACTGGTCTTTATCCACTGGGCCACCGACTACACAGAGATCCTCTCTAAGCCTGATTAAGGCTGTGCTATGTGGACACAATGGATCAAATGGATCAAACAATACTGACGTTTAAATGATGTCACACACAATGGGGATCACTGCCACTAGTTCACGTGTCATTTTGCATATTATGCCAATAGGATCCCTAGAACAACGCTGTCATACATTGAGACATTATCTTCAGCCATGATCAGCCATGTTCAGCATTATCAGCACATGTCAGATCATGATCATGATCAGTCAGATTGCTGGATGCAAAGACATAACCCTTGTTCTGATTCTGACAAGCACATACTTCAAAATCTGCCTCGCAAAGCATCGTCGAGTAAACAAAACCCGACATCTATACTTTCAATTAAAATAAATGCACTGATTTCATAGCCACACTATGATGCATGTCAGTGTGTGCTGCTGTACAGTCAGGCGGGGGAATGGAAAGTGGAGAGAACAGGGAAATCAGTGGCCCGCTGACAGGTGGCTCCGGGGCCCGGGCGTGGTTGCGCTTTGCATGGGCCCATCTGTTCCATGCTACTGGGGCCGCCATTGTCCCTGGGACAGCGTCCGACTGTGTACGTCGTCCACAGCGGAGAAAGACCGGCTGGCTGGATGGCTGGCTTGACACCAGAGAGGAGAGACAGGGACAGCCACCCACAAGGCGGGGGGGGGGGGGGGGGAGATCCTCCTCCTCCATAAAATCACAATACAATCTAGTGCTACCATTGCAACTTCCACTGAAATACTAAGCACTGAAGTGCACAAAATGTTGAGCCACCACTTCATTCATTCAATTAAGAGCTGAGCCCATATCCATCCTAATGAGTCCATCGTAAGTGTGGTGTTGTACACACACACACAGCACACACGAGCATTGGAGAAGTTACAGGTTAGATCGATAGATAACATTCATATATACACTCACTGGCCACTTTATTAGGTACACCTGTTCAACTGCTCATTAACGCAAATATCTAATCAGCCAAACACATGGCAGCAACTCAATGCATTTAGGCATGTAGACATGGTCAAGACGATCTGCTGAGGTTCAAACCGAGCATCACAATGGGGAAGAAAGGTGATTTAAGTGACTTTGAACGTGGCATGTGGTTGTTGGTGCCAGACGGGCTGGTCTGAGTATTTCAGCAACTGCTGAAAGAGAAAATATCCAGTGAGCGGCAGTTCTCTGGGCGAAAAGAAGAGAATGGCCGGACTGGTTGGAGCTGATATAAAGGCAACAGTAACTCAAATAACCACTCTGAACGCACAACACGTCGAACCTTGAAGCAGATGGGCTACAGCAGCAGAAGACCACACCGGGTGCCACTCCTGTCAGTTAAGAACAGGAAACTGAGGCTACAATTCGCACGGGCTCACCAACATTGGACGATAGAAGATTGGAAAAACGTTGCCTGTCTCGATTTCTGCTGCGACATGCTGATGGTTTGGTCACAATTTGGTGTAAACAACATGAAAGCATGGATCCATCCCGCCTTGTATCAACGGTTCAGGCTGGTGGTGGTGGTGTAATGGTGTGGGGGATATTTTCTTGGCACACTTTGGGCCCCTTAGTACCAATTGAGCATCGTTTAAACGCCACAGCCTACCTGACTATTGTTGCTGACCATGTCCATCCCTTTATGACCAGTGTACCCATCTTCTGATGGCTACTTTCAGCAGGATAACGCGTCATGTCACAAAGCTCAAATCATCTCAAACTGGTTTCTTGAACATGACAATAAGTTCACTATACTCAAATGGCCTCCACAATCACCAGATCTCAATCCAATAGAGCACCTTTGGGATGTGGTGGAACGGGAGATTCGCATCATGGATGTGCAGCCGACAAATCTGCAGCAACTGCGTGATGCTATCATGTCAATATGGACCTATCTGCAGGCAGAAATCAGACCACTCGGTACTGATTCCCTGATTCTAAAGCTTGAATACAAGCAATGTTGAAGTACAAAAGATCAGACAATTTATGGATCTTGTATTAGAAAGGGTTGTGTGGATAAGCCCTTTTAGCAGCTTGACGCGAGTCTACTTTAAATACAAGACACACTAAAGACAACAGTCTCTCGTCTTCCTCGCCGGCGACTGCTGACTCATGTTGTAAGAGTTGTATCCAATTATACACAAAAGACAAGCAGTCTCCTCCTATAGGTCGCAATGTCGAACCCTGACCTGAATCTGCACAACGGTTTTTGTGACTGTAGCGCTGGAACGAACACAGCACCCATATAGGACAAGCGAGCCCAGGGGCTGGAGGGTGTGGTGATACCGGTGTCCGTCCGGAGGTATGGGGGTAGGTTAACGCTCCTTACTGTGCACCTTATATAACACCTGTAATCTGACCCCCAGATCTGATTCTTTGTGGAGGAGAAGAAAGGGCATTCCATGTGCCGTAAGCCTCGGCGTGTTACCTTATCATTAGCTCAGCTGTAGGGAACACAGACAGAATCGCGACAAAACGTAATAACCCACCGAGGTAATTATGGTGTATTCATATCTAATGGTATCGTCACTCAGCCACTCATATACCGTATACAATCCAAATGCCAGGGCATTAGGAGAACCGAGTCACCCCCATCCAAGTGTTGTAATAGCATTGTAAGCCACCGCGGATTCCCCCCCCCACCCAGCCTTGTGGGCCAACTGTTGTGTACACATGGGGAGAGAGAAAGTCGCTATGCTGATGCTCAAGTGTATCCGTTGGCCACACGGTAACTCCTAATGTAGACCTTTACTCTGTGTTTACATACAATACAGGCAACGTTGCAACCTTTGTCATGTCAACACAGCATCTCTTGTTGAGCACTTATTTACTTTTTTTGTTAAACTACTTGGATGACCCTTGCCTGGCTACATCCATTGTACAAAACGATCCACGTTATACTGCTTGTTTGGTATAATATATTATTATTATTATAACACACTAGTATACATCCTTGCATTCATGACTGACAAGTCAACAAAGCAAAGGTTTTCTAACCTGTAAAACATGCTCCCCTGGTGGTGGAGCTGGTGGTGGCAGTGTGTGTGTGTGTGTGTGTGTGTGTGTGTGTGTGTGTGTGTGCGTCCGTGTGAACGGGTCTGCATTGTTCGTGTATGTGTGTGCTATGTGTGACGCTGTCATGGCTGTGGCTATTTCAGCATGATCAGCCATGTTCAGCATTATCAGCACATGTCAGATCATGATCATGATCAGTCAGATTGCTGGATGCAAAGACATAACCCTTGTTCTGATTCTGACAAGCACATACTTCAAAATCTGCCCCGCAAAGCATCGTCGAGTAAACAAAACCCGACATCTATACTTTCAATTAAAATAAATGCACTGATTTCATAGCCACACTATGATGCATGTCAGTGTGTGCTGCTGTACAGTCAGGCGGGGGAATGGAAAGTGGAGAGAACAGGGAAATCAGTGGCCCGCTGACAGGTGGCTCCGGGGCCCGGGCGTGGTTGCGCTTTGCATGGGCCCATCTGTTCCATGCTACTGGGGCCGCCATTGTCCCTGGGACAGCGTCCGACTGTGTACGTCGTCCACAGCGGAGAAAGACCGGCTGGCTGGATGGCTGGCTGGCTTGACACCAGAGAGGAGAGACAGGGACAGCCACCCACAAGGCGGGGGGGGGGGGGGGGGGGGGGGGGGGAGAAACCCTCGAATCACGTACAATTAGCAACCCACGATTGTCACTTGAAATACTAAAGCAACTGATGCCAAAAATGGTGTGAAAGACCACCATTCTATTCAATCAAAGTTTAATAGCTGAGCCCATGATGCAGTCCCTAATTGAGTCATAGTCTGTAGTGTGTTGTCCTGTGCACACATCAACAAATAGAGTTATATAGTTAGATAGATATATATATATATACTACACTCACCGCCACTTTATTAGGTACACCTGTTCAACTGCTCATTAACGCAAATATCTAATCAGCCAAACACATGGCAGCAACTCAATGCATTTAGGCATGTAGACATGGTCAAGACGATCTGCTGAGGTTCAAACCGAGCATCACAATGGGGAAGAAAGGTGATTTAAGTGACTTTGAACGTGGCATGTGGTTGTTGGTGCCAGACGGGCTGGTCTGAGTATTTCAGCAACTGCTGAAAGAGAAAATATCCAGTGAGCGGCAGTTCTCTGGGCGAAAAGAAGAGAATGGCCGGACTGGTTGGAGCTGATATAAAGGCAACAGTAACTCAAATAACCACTCTGAACGCACAACACGTCGAACCTTGAAGCAGATGGGCTACAGCAGCAGAAGACCACACCGGGTGCCACTCCTGTCAGTTAAGAACAGGAAACTGAGGCTACAATTTGCACGGGCTCACCAAAATTGGACGATAGAAGATTGGAAAAACGTTGCCCGTCTCGATTTCTGCTGCCGACATGCTGATGGTTTGGTCACAATTTGGTGTAACAACATGAAAGCATGGATCCATCCTGCCTTGTATGCAACGGTTCAGGCTGGTGGTGGTGGTGTAATGGTGTGGGGGGATATTTTCTTGGCACACTTTGGGCCCCTTAGTACCAATTGAGCATCGTTTAAACGCCACAGCCTACCTGACTATTGTTGCTGGCCATGTCCATCCCTTTATGACCAGTGTACCCATCTTCTGATGGCTACTTTCAGCAGGATAACGCGTCATGTCACAAAGCTCAAATCATCTCAAACTCGTTTCTTGAACATGACAATGAGTTCACTATACTAAAATGGCCTCCACAATCACCAGATCTCAATCCAATAGAGCACCTTTGGGATGTGGTGGAACGGGAGATTCGCAACATGGATGTGCAGCCGACAAATCTGCAGCAACTGCGTGATGCTATCATGTCAATATGGACCTATCTGCAGGCAGAAATCAGACCACTCGGTACTGATTTCCTGATTCTAAATCTTGAATACAAGCAATGTTGAAGGACAAAAGATCAGACAATTTATGGATCTTGTATTAGAAAGGGTTGTGTGGATAAGCCCTTTTAGCAGCTTGACGCGAGTCTACTTTAAATACAAAACACACTAAAGACAAGTCTCTCGTCTTCCTCGCCGGCGACTGCTGACTCATGTTGTAAGAGTTGTATCCAATTATACACAAAAGACAAGCAGTCTCCTCCTATAGGTCGCAATGTCGAACCCTGACCTGAATCTGCACAACGGTTTTTGTGACTGTAGCGCTGGAACGAACAGAGCACCCATATAGGACAAGCGAGCCCAGGGGCTGGAGGGTGTGGTGATACCGGTGTCCGTCGGAGGTATGGGGGTAGGTTAACGCTCCTTACTGTGCACCTTATATAACACCTGTAATCTGACCCCCAGATCTGATTCTTTGTGGAGGAGAAGAAAGGGCATTCCATGTGCCGTAAGCCTCGGCGTGTTACCTTATCATTAGCTCAGCTGTAGGGAACACAGACAGAATCGCGACAAAACGTAATAACCCACCGAGGTAATTATGGTGTATTCATATCTAATGGTATTTGCCACTCAGCCACTCATATACCGTATACAATCCAAATGCCAGGGCATTAGGAGAACCGAGTCACCCCCATCCAAGTGTTGTAATAGCATTGTAAGCCACCGCGGATTCCCCCCCCACCAGCCTTGTGGGCCAACTGTTGTGTACACATGGGGAGAGAGAAAGTCGCTATGCTGATGCTCAAGTGTATCCGTTGGCCACACGGTAACTCCTAATGTAGACCTTTACTCTGTGTTTACATACAATACAGGCAACGTTGCAACCTTTGTCATGTCAACACAGCATCTCTTGTTGAGCACTTATTTACTTTTTCTGTTAAACTACTTGGATGACCCTTGCCTGGCTACATCCATTGTACAAAACGATCCACGTTATACTGCTTGTTTGGTATAATATATTATTATTATTATAACACACTAGTATACATCCTTGCATTCATGACTGACAAGTCAACAAAGCAAAGGTTTTCTAACCTGTAAAACATGCTCCCCTGGTGGTGGAGCTGGTGGTGGCAGTGTGTGTGTGTGTGTGTGTGTGTGTGTGTGTGTGTGTGTGTGTGTGTGTGTGTGTGTGTGTGTGTGTGTGTGTGTGTGTGTGTGTGTGTGTGTGGGGGGGGGGGGGGAGCGGGTGGCGGGTCTTACCAGCGAGGGATCCAGAGCTCCATCGGCCGAGAGGGAGGCGGTCATGCCGCTCTTCTGCCGGTCGATGCTGCGGCTGCGCAGGGGGCCGCGCTGTGCCGGCACCGGTGGCTGCAGAGGGCTGGCCGAGGCTGAGCGAGGACAGATGTGACATTCTGGTAAAGGAAAGGTCACGGAAAGGTCACGGTAGGGGGGGGCCGGGAGGGAGGGAGGGGGTGAGGAAGAAGAGCAGGCCCGAGCCAGGGGTGGGTGGCGAAGCAGCAGCAAAATAAGTAGAGGTGTAGAAAGAGAGAAGGAGATGGAGAGACAGAGAGACAGGACCAAGAGAGAAATAAAAGTAGTTGTTTGGTGAGGGGGGGAAAAAGCAAAAACAAAAACACACAAAGCTCTGCGTTAGTTCCTTTCAGCTTACAGCAGCAAACCGCATGTTCATTTTAAGGCTTGGCAAAGCTGGGGGTGGCGGGGTGGCAGGGAGGCAGGGGGGTGGGTGGAGGTTCAACATGGCTCTTGGTACCCAACGCAAGGCGTTCACCGACCATCACCATCACACAAACAAACAACGGGCGCACGGCGGCATGACAACGGTGAGCAAACACCACAAAACACACAGCAACGTCACGGCAGTGACAGTGAAGATACACACACACACATGCACATGTTAACACACCCACATCCAGCACATACATTAACGGTTAGCAAACATGAATACATGCTGGTCGTTATTTAGTGTTTGTTCATCACAATGGTACAAATGATTAAATGATTTTAGACGACAAGTCAAACGTTATGTTACACACCTTTAACCGATCAAAGGAGATATGCTTGTGATTTGGAGACCACAGCCAAAAAGCCAGTGGACTGACGCAGAGGCCTCCCATTAAATAAAAAAGCACAAAGCCAGACACACAAAAGCCCTTTTTTCCCCAAACGTAAACAGATCCTTAGCTTAGCCAAACACGCGATACGGAGCCACTAAATTCACTCCAGCTACTACAATTAGCATGTTGTATGATATAGTAGCAGCAACAGCAGTGTAGCTGTGTCACATTGAGGGATTAGCCTTGTGCGCTAATCTGGCCGCGAGGAGGCCTGGGGATCTCGCCCCCCTCCCTGACCGGTTCCACCCGGTGTCGTGGTCTGCAATTCATCCTGGCTCTACAGTTCTCCCTGCCACTCCCACCACTGTTTGGCGTTTTAATGTGGACGGTGCCTCACGTTTCAGCCCAAGAAGAGGTGGCACTTAGCAGCCGATCCATACCCTCTAATGGGTTTGTGACGACGGGTCGATAGACCCATAAACGGCGCCGAACAAGAGAGGGGTGGCAACAGGGGGGGTGGGGTGGGTGAATGTAGGCTCTTCCAAAGCTGCTTAGAGCTCAAGGAATACACCACCAAAACAAGAACAGCAATGATTGGAAGGATCTATCATATGTCCGGTAATAGGCTTATGTTTGTTTGCAAGAGATTATTATGATCCCACAGTATAAAAAGGAAAGTTTCAGCCCCATCAAAACGCATATAATCCCTTTAAATTCGGTGGAAAAGCAAGTCCATGTCGGGAACCATGAAGCGTCGAACCTAAAGCACACCGGCGCTTGAACACTGACACCGTATAACCCGACTGGTCAGCAGCGGCAGTCCGGGTCACTTAAGCGATCGTGACTCAAATCCTTTTGGATCCCCTGGCCTGTATTACCCAGGCCTGACACGACAAGTCGCCTTCGTTCTCACGCAACCGCAACCGCAACCGCACACACACACACACACACACACACACACACACACACACACACACACACACACACACACACACACACACACACACACACACACACACACACACACACACACACACACACACACACACACACACACACACACACACACACACACGTAAGCGGCTTATGGGAAATCTTCCAGCATGCAGCCCTGGGTCTCCTCAGACACACTGCCACGTCCAACCTGGCCTCGCTCTCCTCTCCGAATCACCGTCTGGGATTCGGGAACACATATCTGCAGGATTTTGTGGACTCGGGTCGCACTTTAGAGTATATAAATATGGCCCAATACGTTGACCTGACCCAAATGCAATCAGAATGCAACAAGCTTGACACTGGCAAGCAAACCACCGTGATTTGAACACGTCAAATCGCCCGCCACCATGAGCAACACCACCAACATTGAGGCCACACACTAGCATCATGTCAGTTCGGCGATAGAGTGAGCGTCTATCGCAGGGCAATCGCCAGATACAGGGTACCACAGGGAGTTGATTGGGGCTGGATTTCTAGTGATGTGATGGGGAGGAAGGGGGGGGGGTGAGGATGAGGAGATGGAGACGGATGATGGATGATGGATGGAGGGCTGGGGGGGTGGGGTTCCCCCGTCCAGGTCTCCGGGGGGGTGGTGGGGGGAGGTTACCTGTGACGTCTGCTCCGTCAGCGGACAGTGTGGCGGCACTCTTGCTCCTAGCTAGTGAGGCCTGGGTGGGGGTGAGCAGGCGGCTAAGCACCCCTCCATCCGCCGCGCCCGCCTGCTGGGCCCTGCGAGCTAACCGGACCCCCGAAAACACCCCCGAAACAAAACATAGAAAACAAAATAGAAGCCAAGGAGAGACAGAGAGAGAGAGAGAGAGAGAGAGGGAGAGAGACAGAGAGAGAGAGAGGAGGCAGGGAGGGGGGGAGGCAACAAAGAGTGAGTTGAGGTTAAGGGGGAGCACCATGTGATTAGAACCAATCAGGGAGAGGGGGGCCGGAATCAACATACAGAGGCAAAGGTTCCAAGGTTGGGTCTCAATGGTCTTAGATGGATCTCCTCTTCACAACACTACTGACGGCCATTTAAACGTCTCCACAATGGTATAATGGGTTACACTGGGTTGGCGCGTGAAGGGGAGCCATGGAAGAGCATTGAGAGCCAGACCGGAGCTTGATTGTCCAGTAACAATAAGTGAGTCATCAAAAAACAAATAGAGGACAACAAGACCAAGACAAGTGACAAGTGGTTCCTTGACAAACAGCACAGTGGGCGTGGCTGAGAGAAGAAATGTCACAGTTTAAACAGTTAGTTGGAGAACAGATGAGAGAGAGAGGGAGAGAGGGAGGGAGGGAGGGAGGGAGGGAGGAAGGGAGGCTTTTGTGGGTAGGGAGGTAAAAGGGGGGAAATAATAAATCACTGCATGTTAAACTAGTCAGAAGTCAAGAGCGTCTTAAGCCTCCTTTGTACAAATTCTGGATAATAATTATTAATCAAATGAATTAAGATGACCAATTGCAGTTCGGCCAAGTGGATACTATAGCTTTTACATATTTATTTTAAAATGTTCGATTTAAAAATAGTTTCATGGTTGTTATAGTTCCTTAGACTTGACAAAAGGAAGAAAGAGCTCTCTTCTGTGAAATAAAAAAAGAAACCAAAATGAAACCTTCCACTCAAGTCCCCTTGATGTGACCACACACCGACAGGAGGAGTCAACAGAAAGTATTGAGTGTAGAGATACATGGAGGTCCCACCAAAATGTGTCCCAAAATATTGGCACCAAAAACGGGCGGTTACGGGGGAATGCTTACTAGATGGCTTAGCAAGGGGGACATCTGTGGCTGACAGACCTGTTGCTTTGGTGCTAGCCCGGGAGAATAGAAGCGTGGCTAGCTTGTCTTGGCCCAGCTAGCTACGACCCTGTCTCAACACTGTGTGGAGGTCGAGTTGCGCTTTTTGATCAAATAGCAAAAAATATATAACATGCAATAATGGGACTCCGAGGCAAATTGAAAGTGATTATCTGGTGACATGGCGAGTCCTGCCTGCTGGCCTTTCCTTTTTTTCCTCCTTCATTCGAGTCAGACGGCATTGTAAGTCAGACTATGATAGCGCACACACGCACACACACACACACACGCACACGCACACGACAGGGTAACTATTTACACATCCCCCAAAAAAAATAAAAGAGCAGACACTGAGCACGGGACAGGAACAATGTCCGCGCCCCAGGTCACGTGCGCGGGACATTGTTGACACAGCTATAAAGAGACAAACAAAAGCATCGTTGGGTTAATGGCGTGACACGGCCGGTGACAGGGCCTCGCCACGCGCACCGGGGGCCCCCGGGTACCACGACGAGAGCGCAGAGCCCCCCTGTGACGTCACCTGGGAGGAGGAGGAGGAGGAGGAGGAGGAGGATGGGGGTGGGTTGAGGGGTTTGGGGGGAACAGCAAACACTTTGTGACAGATAAACACAACATTGTGACAGCGGGAGCGGTACGAAAAGAGCAAGGCTTGGCGAGGCAAACGGAAAACACAAAAGCCATTCAAATGGAGGTTAAAACAAGATTAGCCGTTAGTGGAAGCCTTGGTGTGTTGCAACCCCCCCAAAAAACAAAAAAAACATGAGGATTTGGACAGAGAGAGAAAGGAGAAAGGGTGCGAGGTAGACGAGGTAAGGAGCACCGTGTGTGGACAGAGCACAGTTTAGAGGAGTGTATCAACCAGTTAAGAAAAGCGGAGAGAACACACACACACCGTCCCGACGTGGGGTTCAGAATGGACCGGAATGCCTTTTCGCCACCTTCAATAACGTGTCACCCACGTTATCACACACTGACAGCCCGTTTGAAACGTTAAAAAGCAGCAGAGAGCATCGTCAGTGAGGAGGTCCCGGAATGAAAACAAGCCGATGATGGCGGCGATGACCACGACGGGTCGTGGAAGCGTGCTTGTTATTCAAAGATGGATGCCCCGAGCGACGCAGACACAAGCGATTAGGAAGTAATAAATGACCGTCGACTTTGCATGCTAGCCACCTTGATCGTCTGTCGCGCCCTTATTGGGCTTGGCGGGGGTCTGCGCTCGGCCCCCACCCACCCGAGTGAGGGAGGAGCTTCTCTTCTTCATGCTGGGGCCTACGGAGAAGAGAGGTGAGTTATAGCCAATCACAGAGCCAGCCGGTGGAGGGGGGGGCGGGGACAAACAAGGAAGTCCCCGCCGGTACCTTTGGAATGTGTGTTCCATTTGTCATGGTGTACTTGATGTGTGATTACCCCAGTCATAGCTACAAGGAAGGCAGCCATCTATACATAACGCGGAGGTAGAACCTTCCCTCCTATTACTGAATCAGGTTCAAATTAGACATCATAAGCGATTGAAAATACCAATAACTTCTCAACCGCTTGACCGGTAAAACAGTATGACTAGCAATGTCATCTGTTGACCACTAGAGACACCATCAGCCAATAGGTGGAGGAGGAGTCTATTCAATACGCGGGCTGTGTGGTTGTTACTGCTGACTGACTCCTGTGCTCATATCCCTCTAAATAGCAACATTCCTTCTGGAACCATTTATCAGTGAGTGCTCCGTGTGGCGTGGGGTGGGTGGGTGGGCTTCTCCTGCACCTGGCTTTTCCACCTGGGGCTTTTTGCAGTCCTCCTTAGCCTGAGGAGCAACGCCAATGCTAGGCAACCGCTGACAAGACGCACTCCTCCGCTTTGCACCTGAGGGACAATGATGAGACACTCTGGGTGAAGAGGCACAGCGTTCGCACACGCACACACACACACACACACACACACACACACTTCTCACTCACACTGTTGATCAAAAATCGCACACATGCACGATCACGTGTGCGCACACACACACACACACACACACACACACACACACACACACACACACACACACACACACACACACACACACACACACACACACACACACACACACACACACGAGCAGATGAGTCGCGACGAATGGTTCGTTGATGAGTCACCGCCACGACACCTTGTACCCATGTGATTTCAGATCCCTGGTGTTGGCACTGAACAAACAGCAAAATGAGAGCACCCTGCGCAAAATGAAAAGACCGACCCGATGGAGGGGAACCAATGTATCAGCAATGTTGTTGACTTTGAGGGGGATTCGTGACGCTGTGGAAAGATGACGTTGATTATGGGGCTGTACCCCAACAGTGGAATTGTCATTGATAGAGCCCCCTTGAGTCGATTCAATCGTAGACCTTTTCTTATAACATGCATTATAATAACAGCATTGAATATGACGCAGAGGCTTAAGATACAGGCATTGCATTCCATGTGAATCACGGGAAAGACAAAATGAGAACTAATGCTTCACGAGGAGTCATATTTTCTCATCTAATGAGAAAAACATAAAATAAACGAATAAAAAGTACAAATAAAAAAATTCAACAGGCCAAAGTGCCGCAATGGAGAAAGAAAGACAGAAGTATCTGAACCCTTACCGTCAAAAGATCTGGAGGAGCTGTGTATGTTTCACTTGACTGTTTTGTTTCGTATGCAACTGATTGACGTGCAATTGATTGTATGCAACACAAGGATTTAAATCAACGCAATCCAAGTCAAAACATTGACTTGATTGATTATATGGGACGACCATATGGGACAATCTATGGTTGGGTCTAGCGATGATGAACAGAAAACTCGAAGCAATGAAGAGCAAAGGGAGGTGATCCCGGTTAGGTTCCAGCAGTCAACACGGATAGACGCACAGAGACTTGGACTGCGAGGGTGCCTTTCACGTTCAGCTTTAGATCACTTTATGTGTGAAGTGAATATTTGGTTAATAGCCATTAATGTAACAGCTATTTATATTTTGGGACGTAGTCTATGGCTTTGACGCGCTTGTCAACGTGTTTAAACTGGCAAAAACATTTTTTCAAAATCGGGTACAACCCCAGATTATGGTAATTCTTTGAGAAGTAAAATCACCACTTAAACCTCATGAATCAGGGCAGGCAAATGTACATTTAACGGAATGAATGAATCAGATCGTAGTGATGAGTCTATCGCAGCGACTACAAAGAGTTCAGATCGGGCCCTCCATGATTCTGCCCTATAAGTGTCGAGTGAGCGATGCCGTGGAAGCGTCCAAATCAGTCATGCTGGATTGTCCTCATTGGCTATTGGAGACAGGGAGCAAAATCAGCAGCTTTACCAGTTTCTCTCTGTGCACCGGTGAGCTTGTGTGTCAAATCCTGAACATGGAGGGAAACGGGGTCAAGGTTCACACGAGACTACAAAAACAGGCGGACAGTCAGAGAAAGCTTGGCTGCAGACGGCCCCACCATCACAATCGGCTTGCCAGGCCAATATTTCAAAGAGAAGTCTACTCATATCAAACGGTGGACAGCAGCAAGCACAAGTATAGGTTACGCCTGAAAAGTGGTACCAGGTGACGAAAATGGTGCATGGTACCACTTTTGAGTCAAGCCGTTGCCCAGCCTTGTTTCACCAGCATCAGTGCAGTCACTTTGATTACAGGTTCTGCTTCTTTGTGGTTAATTTAACCTTAACGTACACTAGGCACGCTTTCTGAGCATCAACGCTGGAGGTGGGGGTGGGTGTGTAGGCCGTCTGCGTACCAGATATCAGGTTAGCAGCAAGAAGGGCGGAGGCGGGAGGGGAGACTTACTTTTATCAGGGGTTTTGATGAGGGTGGCGGAGGAGGAGGACAGGCGTTTGCTGATGCCGGCCTCGGCCGACTGCTTTAGGTTCATGGTGGACGTGGAGCGCTTGTCCACTAGGGAGGGAGAGGGGAGGAGGAGGACAGACAGACAGACAAGGGAGGAGGAGGCTTTTATTTTGCAACTAGCAGAAGCACAAACTGATGGGAAAAAGGTGCAAGGGTGGACAGAGGAAAGGAAGTAGGTGGAGGTTTCCTAGGTCCTAAAAACCCGAGGAGCATCTAGAGGTTGTTCTAGCCCTTCTTCCAACCTTTTCTCTGGAGCCCACTATTCTAATAGTCAAAGACAACACGTTTCTAATGGAATGCCAATGCAAGTCGTGCACAGACGGAAAGTGTGTTCACGTGAAGGAGCATTTCAGATGACATGTAAAAAACAGTTAGAGTATTTCTTTTCAGAGGTTAAATGTACATACAGACACACAAAAAAAACATCCAGATGCTAGACTCAGCCAAGCGGTTTTTATGTTTTGAATGCAGAGCTGTTAAGAGAGAGGCGGAGCCAGAAACCCTGTGGAACACCTCGCAAAACAGACCCATCTCAAACGCAATCATAAGAACCACTAATCCACGCAGAGCGGCAACAACATTAGCTGGTAAATGCCAGAAGAAAAGAGACATACCGGTCCGACATCTCATCGTGCTGAATTAACTCAAATGCATGAACCCCGCCCCACGGTTACCAAATAGTTTGTTACAAAGCACAGTCAACAGCCGACATTGTTTACAACACTGTATTCCAGTGAAGCTCGGTTTCCCCCCTGAGAGAGAGAGAGAGAGGTTTGTGTGTGTGTTTGTGTGTGTGTGTGTGTGTGTGTGTGTGTGTGGGGGGGGGGGGGGGGGGAACCAGGAAGTTGTTAGTGACCGACTGGTTACAGCGCAAGCAACGGTCGGGTGGTGAGGAACATTCTCAAACACCAAGCCCACTAAAACACAACAAAACAAAACAAAACCCCAAAAAAGTGCACGTGCCAGTCCATGCTGTGTTGAGGGGAGAGGTTGGGTACACCAATCGGTGAGCAAATTAACAACCAAAACCTTGCTGTTTCCTTGGGGGCTTTTGTGGCGAGGCGGGGGTGATTTCTATAGCTACTGGAGATGAGACGCTGGCATCAGAGTCTCCTGTGGGAGGAGGGTGGGGGGGGAGTGGAGAAACACAGCTCTCTCAGGACATGGATGCTGAGAGACAGGTCGAGGCTACCTCAGTCCTTGTGGAACAAACAGACCTGGAAAAGCCATTAAGCAGAAGCTCCGCACTTTGAACAGTCAGTCTAGTTTAACAAGGTATATATGGTACATCTGGTATATATATATGAACCAGTGAGTCTTGTTGTTTAACCCGATGACACTAGAGGTTTCTATAACACTAGAGGTTACTATAACCAGACCCTTGTAGGCTAACCAAATCTGCAGATGAAAGGGTTGTAAAAAACAAAAAAGGCATTTAGAGGAACCACAAGACAGAGCGTTGTGACGTTCTGGTATCGGCCTGACAGAACAAAAAACAGGATATGGGCGGATATCATATAATGTATTCTCTGGGCAATTTATTGTCATGACATCAAACAAACAGCTATTACATTGTTTATAGACAGACAGCATTGGATAAAGAGCGACATAGAGAGTGAGGGACAAGAGAGAGGTGGCTCGGAGAGATCGGGGAGAGAGATGACTAGAAGCGACGAGAGAGAGATGGCTGGGAGACCAGAGAGAGATAAGATGAGAAGAGAGATGGTGAGGAGAGAAGAGAGTTGGCTTGGTGAGAAGAGGGAAATGGCTAGAGAGAGAGATGGCTAGGAGAGACCAGTGAGACAGATGGCTAGGAGAGACCAGTGAGACAGATGGCTAGGAGAGACCAGAGAGACAAATGGCTAGGAGAGACCAGTGAGAGATGGGTAGGAGAGACCAGTGAGACAGATGGCTAGGAGAGACCAGAGAGAGATGACTAGGAGAGACCAGAGAGAGATGACTAGGAGAGACCAGAGGGAGGTGGCTAGGAGAGACCAGAGAGAGATGGCTAGGAGAGACCGGGGAGAGAGATGTCTAGAAGCGACGAGAGAGAGATGGCTGGGAGACCAGAGAGAGATAAGATGAGAAGAGAGATGGTGAGGAGAGAAGAGAGTTGGCTTGGTGAGAAGAGGGAAATGGCTAGAGAGAGAGATGGCTAGGAGAGACCAGTGAGACAGATGGCTAGGAGAGACCAGAGAGACAGATGGCTAGGAGAGACCAGTGAGAGAGATGGCTAGGAGAGACCAGAGAGAGATGGCTAGGAGAGACCAGAGAGAGACGACTAGGAGAGACCAGAGAGAGATGGCTAGGAGAGACCAGTGGACAGATGGCAAGGAGAGACCAGAGAGAGATGGCTAGGAGAGACCAGAGAGAGATGGCTAGGAGAGACCAGAGAGAGATGACTAGGAGAGACCAGAGAGAGATGACTAGGAGAGACCAGAGAGAGATGGCTAGGAGAGACCAGTGAGACAGATGGCAAGGAGAGACCAGAGAGAGATGAGTAGGAGAGACCAGTGAGAGATGAGTAGGAGAGACCAGTGAGACAGATGGCAAGGAGAGACCAGTGATGAGATGGAGCAGGGAAGAGACCAGTGAGACAGATGGCAAGGAGAGACCAGTGAGACAGATGGAAGGAGAGACCAGTGAGAGATGAGTAGGAGAGACCAGTGAGACAGATGGGCAAGGAAGAGACCAGTGAGAGATGGATAGGAGAGACCAGTGAGACAGATGGCAAGGGAGGAGACCAGTGAGACAGGCATGGCAAGGAGAGGACCAGAGAGAGATTGACTAGGGACGAGACCAAGGAGGGAGAGTGGCTAGGAGAGACCAGAGGAGATGGCTAGGAGAGACCAGAGGGAGATGGCTAGGAGAGACCAGAGGGAGATGGCTAGGAGAGACCAGAGAGATGGCTAGGAGAGACCAGAGGGAGATGGCTAGGAGAGACCAGAGGGAGATGGCTAGGAGAGACCAGAGGGAGATGGCTAGGAGAGACCAGAGAGAGATGGCTAGGAGAGAACAGCGAGAGATGGCGAGGAGAAGGAGGAACACAGAGAGACAGAGAATTGGGGATCAAGAGAGAAACCATAGAGCAGCAGAGAAACAGTAGAATGGTAGAGAGGTAGAATGTGTGAGAGACAGCATGAAGAGCAGAATGAAGGAAGGAACGCCCGCCCCTTACCCGCTCGTCCTCCGTCCGAGTCTGTGGACAGTCCACCCCAGGACCATCTCTTCTGCCGCTGCTCCGCCCGCTGGCTGCGCTCCAGCGTACGCCGCATCACCGCCTCGTAGTGCTCCTACGTTTAGGGGCGGGGCGAGAGAAGGGAAGGGGGGGGTGGGGGGGTTAGTGAGAGACAATGGGACATGTGGAGCCAGAGCGAGAGCGAGAGAGAGAGAAACAGTTTCCCACAACACAGCAATACACTGCTAGCAAGGAAAATTCCCAATCCATTTACAATAAATAAATGAAAGCCATTAATATACTGCTTGTGCACTTGCGAGTTTTAAGTGTGAAAATGGCCAGCGAAACCATTCAAATGGGGCAAGAGCAGCCAGCATGACACCAGCTCAGACTCTGAGTCTTTTCGTTGGATCTCTTCCATGGACATCCTAATCAATGGGGCCAACTTGTGTTTGCAGGAACTCGCTAATCTAATGGAGACGAGTTGCGTTATCAATTGCTCAATTTCTTGCAGGGGGTGTGTAGGGGCCCAGGATTATGTCACAGTGGTGTAGGAGCCCAGGGGGTGTGTAGCTGCCCAGGGTCACGTCCCTGGGGTATAACGGCCCAGGATTATGTCCCAGGGGTGTGACAGGGCCTAGGGTTACGTCCTGGGTGTATACGGGCCCAGGGTTACATTTCAGGCGTGTAGGGGCCGGGTGTTATATCCAGGGTCTGTGGAGGCCCAGGGCTACATCCCGGGGTTGTGTAAGAGCCTGTGGTTATGTCCTAGGGTGTTAGGTGTCAGCCACCTTCTCCTCCTCCTGTTTCAGCTTCCTCTTCTCCTCCACGGCGGAGCGCTTCTGCTCCTCCTTCCTCCGCTGCTCGTCCAGCTTCTTCTGCCGTTCCTCCATCTGTCGCTCCACCTGCAGCTTGGCCTTGCGCTCCCGCTCCACAATCTGGGAATCCCGCACCGCTGATGAGTGTGGAACAGAGAGGAGAGAGATTATGATACCATGATTACCATGGTTTCAATAGACGGCATAATAATATTGCTGCTCTGCATGTCAACATGCCCGACAATGTCTGTGCAATTTGAAATTTATTTTTTTCAATGAGTACAGTTAATTGAATAAAAACATTTGTAGCCTGACTAGATTCAAAATGTCATCATGTTGGCATTATCATGTATTCAAAATCAATCACAGACTGTCCCCATCAAGTCCCAAATCACACGATAATGTGTGCTGTATCTTATCACCCGCACAGTGTTTAATCGGTCATGTGACTGAAGAGCACCACAATCTACATTTAAAAATACATTAGGCGAATGCCTTCGATGGGTCAGTGTCTGCCATTTCCTGTTTTGTAGTTCCGCCCCCTCACAGCATCCTCCTCCTACCTTGTTGTCTCTCCGCCTCCTCGCGTCTCTCCTTCGCCACTCGGAGCCTCTCGTCTATCCTGAGTGCGGCGCCGTCGATGACTGCAGGCGTGTACACATGGCGTTCAGTCACTCACATGTGTCACACACGCACACGTGTGTGACACGTGTGTGGATACAGAAAGGGCAGCGCAGGCGTCACAATGGTATGCATTGTAATTATGACTACAGGAGTATAGCACACAAGGAGAACACATTTGGACGACTAGCCTTGTTACAGTAATTTGTTGACGAGTGTTGATGGGATGTGTGAAGTATGGAACATGACTTGGAGAGGATTGAATAAGTAACAACTAATGACACTAGTAGGGGCAGGGAGGGGGTCCAACCCCCATTTCCACACTACCACCACATTAGCCGGCTAAGCTAACGGGCTGAATGTCGGTGTCCATTACCTGGCCGTGGCCCCTGAGGTTTGGCGGCTGTGCTGGTTGGCGTCGGCCATGGTTTCAATAGACGGCATAATAATATTGCTGCTCTGCATGTCAACATGCCCGACAATGTCTGTGCAATTTGAAATTTATTTTTTTCAATGAGTACAGTTAATTGAATAAAAACATTTGTAGCCTGACTAGATTCAAAATGTCATCATGTTGGCATTATCATGTATTCAAAATCAATCACAGACTGTCCCATCAAGTCCCAAATCACACGATAATGTGTGCTGTATCTTATCACCCGCACAGTGTTTAATCGGTCATGTGACTGAAGAGCACCACAATCTACATTTAAAAATACATTAGGCGAATGCCTTCGATGGGTCAGTGTCTGCCATTTCCTGTTTTGTAGTTCCGCCCCCTCACAGCATCCTCCTCCTACCTTGTTGTCTCTCCGCCTCCTCGCGTCTCTCCTTCGCCACTCGGAGCCTCTCGTCTATCCTGAGTGCGGCGCCGTCGATGACTGCAGGCGTGTACACATGGCGTTCAGTCACTCACATGTGTCACACACACACACGTGTGTGACACGTGTGTGGATACAGAAAGGGCAGCGCAGGCGTCACAATGGTATGCATTGTAATTATGACTACAGGAGTATAGCACACAAGGAGAACACATTTGGACGACTAGCCTTGTTACAGTAATTTGTTGACGAGTGTTGATGGGATGTGTGAAGTACGGAACATGACTTGGAGAGGATTGAATAAGTAACAACTAATGACACTAGTAGGGGCAGGGAGGGGGTCCAACCCCCATTTCCACACTACCACCACATTAGCCGGCTAAGCTAACGGGCTGAATGTCGGTGTCCATTACCTGGCCGTGGCCCCTGAGGTTTGGCGGCTGTGCTGGTTGGCGTCGGCCCTGGGCTGTTCTCCGTCAGGCTACGGCGCTCGTCTGCCTGTGCCTGGGCAGCAGCAGCTAGACGGGGACGGACACACACACACACACACACGCATACGCACACAGGGATGTCAGTCATGGACACATGCCTCGGCCCGGTCTTGTCCAACATGATCAACCGTAACCAATTATCAACCGTAATAACCAATGGGTGGCGAGTGTTTTCTCGAACACACAATTTCGAGGACAGGCGTTTTTTTTGCTAGGCTCCCCGGCATAGGAATGCAAGCGCCGTCGGAGAGCGACCCGACGGATTTGAAGCTACAGAACAATCCCGCTATTCAGCGTGCCAGAAGTTAACACCCCCACCCACCCACCCACCCACCACCCCACCAACACACCCACCACCACCACCAGCACCACCGTCCCTGCACACGGTGGGACAAGTGGCGAGACACACACACACACACACACACTGAGCTCTGTGACGACACGCCGGGTGTGTGATAGGCTGTTCAGACATCAGCAGAGAGAGCGAGCACAGCACAGCGAGGCCAGCTTTACTGGAAGGGGAGGGGGGAGGGGGCACATCACTGCACACCACCGCATCCCTCCCTAGACGAGGACGGTGCTAGCGAGGTAGGTACGACACTTGATAGGTACAAAACTGTGAACTTTGTCACCTTGTCGAAGCTTTTTTGGGCATCATCTCAAATGAAAAAGTCAACAAAAAGGCCATTCCCGGTTCATATTATGATGCGTCACACATACTTGATTTCACATTAACATTAAGATTGGTTGGACAGGCGGACAGACAGACACAACAATGTCTGCTGTCAGCATGGAGAGGGCCAAAGGGGTGGGGTTACTTACAACACAGCTGTTATTACACACCACGGCTGGACAAAAAGCAGAGAGAAATCAGTGAAAAGGTGACAAATAAGACTGAACACCGAGGGGCACAAACAGAGCCAACGTTGATTGTGATCGCAAGTACGTCCGAGTATGTATCGTGTACATGTGGAGGAGGCTGCATAGTGCCGGGTAATTAGTGTAACCGGCAGAGCGCTACTCCCCGGACTCTGGCCAGACTTTTATGTGTCCAGTGTTCACAACACAGGAACTACATCAACTCTTCTGGGGTTTAATTGCCTTTTTTCTCTCTCACCCGGGGGCAGAACTGAGACGAGTGGAAAGGCAGCGTAAATGAACCGAGTGGAGGGAGGAAGGAAGCGGTGTGGCTTTATTAGCCCTGGTAGCAGCCTGGTGGCTAAGCTTTCCACTGTGTCTGTGTCTCTGTGAATGCGCGTCCATACATGTGTGCGCGCGCATGTGTGTGTGTCTGTACATGTGCGCGCGAGTGTGTCTGTACGTGTGTGCGTATGATATGTCTGTGTTTGTCTGTGTGTCTGTGTGTGTGCCCGTCTGTCCGTGAGAGAAAGTCTCCACTGTGCCAGAACTGCTGACACAGGCAGAGAGCGGTGACCATTCATGTGATACTCTCATTATTGATGAACACTCGAGCTACAGACCCGGCTGCTCTGAAACTCTCCTCTCCTGTTCAACAGCCTGCAGAACGAAGCACTTCAACCTGACGCTTTTCATCTGAATCCAAGTAATATGGAAGGATTGTTGCTGGTACAATTTAAACATGAAAATGTAATCAAGCAACATGATCAGATCACTATTAAATGCAAAAGGGTCAATAACTGAGCAATCATCCCAGTCAAGTCAGACTTATTTTTAAAAGTAGACTAAATGCTACCGATGACCAAGTCACTGTGCAAGCAAGCCAGTATGTCACAAGGGTGAAACGTAAGGCGCTATTTTCACCGACGGCCAGGCAGACAGAAATCGTATTCCTCATTCAGCAGGGCGACGGCCAGAGGATAAAGGGCCCGTTTTGCTCCACTCCCTCACCCACCCCGGGGGGGGGGGGGGGGGGGGGGGGAAAGAGAGAGAGAGCGAGAGAGAGAGAGAGAGAGAGAGAGAGAGAGAGAGAGACGGTGGAGTCTCGTTACACAAGGTGACCTGGACAAATCCAGCGGTATAGGCTTTGTGCTCCCATTTGGCTATCAAATAGGCCCGGCGTGCCTTTTGTCATGCGACGGCTGGGCGTGATGGTGGCAGAAGTCTGCAAACACGGAGGAGGAGGAGGCTGCCCATTGGGATGTGTGGGAATACACTGAAATGGTGGCAAAAGGTTGACAAGCGGAATATCATTAAGAAATGTGTTCGTTCATTCATATCATTGTGGAGTTCTAAAACACAAGACTGTACACAGCTACATTTGTATTGTATTCACGTAAATATAAAAACCACCTGTAGAGCAAGGCTCCGGCTCCATAGAAGGAGACTCCAGCAGCCAATATGAATGTGATTTAAAAAAAGCAACACATGCTCAAATAAGCCACACAGCCCATTCCCCAGACCGGCGATCGGAGAGGAAGCACTTTGCCCCCCCCGAATGTAATCGTCACTGCTTATCAAGCACTGCTCAACCCGACCCGGTGGCAGGCATCTCGTTTCACGTTGTGATAAAAGAAACCTCAAAAAAAAAAAAGGGAAAAAAAGGACAATGCGTTGCTGACGACGACCCCATGGTGTTCCCATAAGGACGGCCATAAGAGCAGAACGAGGTCGTTGTTGTTCTCCACACGGGGTCAAGGGGGATTATAAAAATGGGACAGGTCTGCAGCTTATCCCCCAGAGGAAGTGCAGGAGGTCAGCTCACTCTTGCTCTCACGCTACGCTGCAGCCAATCCCACGGGCTAGCGGCAGCGGATAGAGATCAACGTGTACACGTAGGTTAGGTGACCTTTGGATTTGGACGGCCAAAGGAGGCCTACACACTTGGTCCTGGGTTGAAGACCTGTTGCCGCAGTTCACCACTGAAAGTGATCAATGTGTTGTAGTCCAATTTGTCACACAAAACATAAATTTTTCAATGGGGGAGAAAAACCCGCCCCAGTCTCTCTCTTGTGACGAAATTTGCAAAGCCAAACGTTACAAGCATCTGGATTTCAGACACCATTAAAATAGGAAAAGCATTTCTGTCCATTAACGATCAGGTCATCATCAACAGATGATTAGCAGATGAGTTACCTCACAGTACATAATTATCTTCTCTGGCAGACGACATCTGGCAACATCCCCGCCATGAATGACAGGAGGAAGTCCCTTCATAAAACTGGTCAGAAACAGCGTGGTCATGTGGTCGCCGTACAACTGAGAAGGAACATACCGGAAATCGCAGAGCTGGAGAGAAAAAAGGGCTGAGTGCTAAAAGGAAAACAGGAAGAGAAGAAAAACTTGCAGAGACTCTCTCTGGCATTTGGAGGCTAATCTCAGGCACGCGCACCGCCGGCCACAGCCACAGCGTCAAACTTTGGCCTGGCTTTAAGCTGCAATGTATACGGCTTAGCCGGGCTCCTGGCTTAAGAGCCGTGAGCAGTGGTGGCCCCTGTCCGGCACCCTGGGAGTCAAATAATACCACGTGCCATGGAAGGTGAATGAAAATATAATAGGCACTTTAGTTTCCACACACACACACAAACAGCATCATCTCTGTTTACTTCATTGGCCTCACGAGGGCCCAGCTGTCCTGGTGGAAGACGCCGGGCTACGAACCAATCAGAGGACGCCTGCCTCTCATCTCCCCATCACTATGGAGATCAGCATTCATTAGCATACTTTGACGCTCGTTTCAAAATAAAAATATAATTTGAATGCTAGCTTTAGCGAGACAGCAAAACCCCCAGCACAGTAGCAGCAGCAGAGACTGTAGCCATTGATCATGCATTAGCATCTACTAGCATTAGGGATGGGTACCGAAACCCAGTACCACTATGGCACCGGTTCCCGTACGACCGGTACCTACCGTACCGAATCAAAACGCATATTTCGGTGCCTCATTTCGGTGCCACGACCGAAGGGAGCGCCGGCGCTCCCATTACTCGCTTTTTTCAAACTACCGTAACTCCTAGACCTCCTGTGCGATCGAAGAAATTCCAATGGTTTCTGAAAGCAGAGAAGCTGCGCTTTCCAACCATACAGGGCTATTACGGTAAACCCGAAGGGGTTGCGCGGAAGAGTTGCGCAAAAGAGTTGTAGGAGTGGCAGGAGGAGACTGAGGATTCAAGCTTGTTTACATCGTGTTTAGCGGGTTTTGATCGTGTTTAGCGGGTTCTGATCGTGTTTAGCGGGTTTTCATCGAAAAATTGTTGATTGTGTGCACAGGTGGATGTAGAATATGCAGAGTAGTGTAGAGTAGTTTTCACTTGCTTTGTTTGCTGTTATTTATTATTAGTAGTAGTACTGTAACTTATTTATTGTTAAATAGTTATTTGTTGATATTGTTAATTTAATATTTATTAGTAATGTTCAATAGTGTTTTGTATTTAATTGTAATTCTAATTTAAACAGTGTTACTTTAAGAGTTAATATATTGTTCAATGGTTTTGCCTTAGCAATAAAAAAAAAGACATTCTTTAACGTTATTGTTTGCTCTTTATTTTAAAGAAGGTATCGGTTCAGGCACCGTTTAGGAACCGATACCGTTTTAAAAGTATCGTTTTGGCACCGGTATCGGAAAAATCTAAATGATACCCAACCCTAACTAGCATACAAGCTAAAACTAAAACCTGATTGTATAAGGCCTGGATAGCATTAGATGGAGCACAGAACCGATCAGCTCTGCCACTGGTGTGGCAACAGCATAGGCTGGGGCCTCGCAACAGGTGGCAGTGTTGTTTGGACCCTGGTAACGGCCCCTCTCTCACCACAGGGGTCCTGATGGCAGCCCTCCACAAGCTGCACACAACTAAACAGGAAACGGCCTAGACTGGACTAGAGCAGCTATGGTCAACTGCCAACATGACATACCAGTTATGGGCAGGTTTGTGTTCAACACAGACATTTGGGACATATAGCGGTAGTGCAAACTTTATTGATTAAGACTTTTTAGCAGAGCACGTGCACGCACACACGCACACTTCTGTGGGATTAGTTGGGCACCGTCATTTTAAGGTAAGCCCCAGCTATTTCCAGAAAGAGCCAGCTAATGAGTCATGCTGGGGTTCCCTGACTGGACTGGACTGACAGGATGCTGGACCTGGCTTTCAGTTTTAGAAAGCCCTTATCCAATTGAGATCTTGCATGCGGAACACATGCCTGTATGATTGATTGAATTAGTGAACTTCAGAGTAGAGCGAGATGGCAGTAGCGCGAGATGGCCTTCGCTATGCAAATACAAATATTTACCATTCAAAATGTTTCAATGTTTGTGTTTCAGGCGTCTGGATATCGTGACCCAACCCATTGACTACCAATTACAATGAATAACTTACTTATCCCAAATATAAAATCACTAGACTATACACAACACGTCGGTCCTGTTGAGAGCTTGCCACGACGTTAACAACAGAATTGTGCGAAGAAACGCAGGCCGGTCCGTTTCCTCCTTTGGTCAAAACTCGACCCAGTTCAGAAATACTTGTCATGTTTCAGATTCTGTAAGAGCGGTCGACCGAGCCAAACAGGGCGGTAGCCTCGCTTGTAGTGAGTCGCCAAGGTGCCTGAGGTTAATTCATAACACCATTCCACACCAAATAATGGTTCCTCCACCATTACAAGGTGCATACTCTCCCCCTGGCTCACATCATGCATGTAGAGGTGACCCCACGCATGCGGCCATGCACACACAGGTCAGCTTCCTAGCATCGTTAAGTTATTCACGACCCATATACTGTAGTGCAAGCAAACGTCTATAAAGGGAGTTTGTCGTGCAACCGACTCTGTCCGACACCCTCCTCATTCATGACTTGACAGACACAACCACTTCTTTCTCCCCCAATCATCCCGACAAAATGGACATGTTTCACCAACAAGTTGCAATAATCATAGATATGTAAAAACTAAAATATGGTGTATATACAGGATGAAGTAAGATGGGGGCTATTACGGCCACACTGCAGCTATGAACAGCAGAAGATGGAGACAGGCCACAACCACATTGAGTATGCTATGCAGAGAACTCCCCCCAAAACACCCTGGCGGAAAAAAAAAAACCAACCCACTGATCCCCAACTGCTGCTCGAGTCAAAACAAACCAAGCATTCAGACTGTGATACACACACACACACACAGTCAAATGTATGCGTTTTCGACCCAGGAAAGGGGGTGCCAGCTAAGGGAGTGGAGGAAGAGCATTCAAATTACATTGACACTTTTGCTAAATGAGCCTAGTGACATAAAACGACAACAAAATATGAAAGATGAATTCATAGCTGCGACCCGACCCGACCCAACCCAACTCCAAACAGGTATCCCAGCTGATGGCCATCAGCTGGGATACCTGTTTGGAGTTGGGTTGGGTCGGGTCTTCCCCTGCAACTTTTTTCAGCAGTCATGTCATACAATATAATATAATATAATATAATATAATATAATCAAATAAAAGAGCTGTTTGCTTTCATGACACACCGTCTGTCTGGAGCTGGAACAATGCAGGTCACACATGGCATGGTTGTATTGTACATTGATTGCCTGGTGGGACAGGGAGTGGGGTGGACCATACGTGTGTGTGTGTGTGTGTGTCAACAAAATAAGCTCACCGTTAACTCCTATGACAATAGTGGTGGTGGCGGTGGCACTAGAATAGACCCGTGCTGGACACCCCACCGGACAAACAGTCAAACAGTCAAACAGTCAATGGGCCCATAGCAGTCAGTAGCAGCTCAGATTATACGTGAACTAACGGGGGAAAACGTGGCAAGATAAACGTATCAGGGGACACCAAATGGCGCCAAAAAAGGAGACATCGAGTCACATCAAGAAGTAGCAGCGATGTGTCAATCACTAGCTTGTACAGTCCAAGTAAACAAACAAACAAACAAAACAAACAGCAACTTCAGGTCAAAAAAATTTAAGTTTCGGATGAGTTCACGTTTCGTTCGTTTCCACTATTTACACCCGCCCCCCCCCCACAAAAAGTGAAGTTAGTTTATGTGCAGACGCGCAAGTAGTCGGGGCTAACAGTCCGCTAGCCACGCATGCTAACCGCGCCGAAACGCGTTCACGCTCGTCACGTTACCGCGATAAACGCGACGAAACAACCCGCGAACACAGCGCCACTTTTAGCTACCGACGCGTTCATCGTTCATATCGTTCATCATCACGGCGGCTCGTTTCGTTTCGTTTCGTTTCTTACCCAGTTGGGCTCGCAAGCCTTTGAGAGACGTCGCGCTCTCCGCCATTTCTGTTGAAGTTTCCCCTTCTCTCTCGCTCTCTCTCTCTCTCTGCGTCTATCTCTAGGTCTCTCTCTCACTACAGAGCAGCCGGTAGTGTACGTGGACGCGGACGCGGACGCTCACACGGCGGCGATACAATGTGGTCCAATAGCGCCCCCTGGCGTGTCCGCGGCTCGATGCAGGCGTCAATGTGAACTCGGCTCAGAATGTTGTTTGTAGTCTTGGATGTAGGGCCCATCTATCATGTGTACTGTACTGTGCATCATGTGTACTGTACTGTGCATCATGTGGATGCCATATTAGGTCAAGGTCAAGGTCAGATTTATTTATGTAGCACATTTAAAATCAACCGAAGTTGCACCAAAGTGCTTTACAGTATAAAAAGACAAATACAAAATACAATATAAAGTGCACAAGTCAATGTAATACAATACAATAAATAAACAGGACCAGGGATGCATGACTTACCAAGCCTCAAAAGGCCAGTGAAAACAAGTGAGTCTTTAGCTGTGACTTAAAAATCTCTAGGGTCTGGGCAGACAGAACTTGTAGAACTTGCAGACTATTCCACAATTTGGGGCAGCCACCGCAAAAGCTCGGTTGCCTTTAGTCTTTAGCCTAGACCTCAGTGCTCTAGCTGGGGTGCGAACATGGAGAAGTTCAGCTAGGTACTGAGGGGCCAGACCATTCAGTGCCTTGAAAACAAACACATTTTAAAATCAACCCTGAAGCGAATTATGTCACATAATAGGCACACTTGAAGGCAAGAGAGAAAGAAACGGATATACACGTACATATTTGGCATCAACATAGTCAAATAGTGAAATATAGGCCTATGAACATGATGAAATTATATTTAAGCGTACAAATAATGATCATGCATCCCATGTTTTAATGTATAGAGTCTAATGTCTAAAGTCTAATGAAAATTCACAGGAGCTGTCCGTTAACATATTATGGAAAAATATGCATAGATTAGAAGCCTACATTTCTTCTTGAAATTCCTACCGACCAACTGCTGTTGCTCTCAACCTTTAATTTCCAAACGCAGTGGGATGAAATAAAGATGGTACAAGATGAATCAATCAGGTAAAGTGTCACTTTCTGGAGTTCAAGTCCAAGTATGGATCCTGACTTAAAAAAAAAAATAGTTGCTCACCTTGTTGAAGTCTCTAAGGAATCTGGTGAGCAGTATTGGGATTGATCGAGGACATAAATATTGATAAGTGAATTTTCACCAGCAAGGAAGCTGTGTCTTTCCCAGTGCTCTCTCTCTGTTCTGCCTCCTCTGTTGAACACTACATCCTCTGTTCAAGTCTGCCTCACATGCCTTAGCTGGGGGGCCTCATTTATTTTACATGGAAAACAGGAAGAAGTAACTTCACACGAAGGGTTTGGTTGCACATTGGCCTGAATTATACAGCTCAGTGTCTTATTTAACACTTACCTAACGCACAGATCAATATTACAATGGGATTTTGAATGGGGAAAGCATATGTCCCCTAAAAATATGACAGTGTACATATTACTTAGAAATGGAATGGGTCCTAACTACCCCATTTAAAATTCATAGATGTGCTGTTTTCAGCTTTGGTGAATCCATTGTCCACAGTGTACACATGCAACAACAAAACAAGAGACAATAATTATGGAATATTAACCATGGAAATAGCTCTCAGCGGTAGCAATATCACTTTGTACTCATGTCTATTATTTACACTTTGAACAGACATCAAAATAAAATAAAAACTACAACTATTTAAACACCAAACAGATTAATTAATTAATGGATAACAGGTCCCTTTGTTTTGTTTTGTTTTGTACTATTCATTTATTCATCACCACCGCCTGGTGTATCCTAGCAACCACCCTGGGGCAGGGCAGGAGGGCTGTGGCCTGAGCCAGGTACGTGGACGTACGGAGGCAGTGGAAAAGGTCTGGGAAGCCATGGCGATGGCCCAGGATCTGAGGGGGGACCCCCAGGGCACGGGCGAGCCTCCTCAAGGGGCTGCCCCGGTGGTCTGGGTCCCCAGAGCCGCAGAGCAGCAGAGACAGGTCCTGGACCGCGTCGTAGTCCAGCAGCTCGATGCTCTGACCTATGGAGGAACAGAAGCACAACACAACCAATGGGAAGAGGCCATTTGGGAGTTGATTTGACCCATTAACCCATTAACCAATCAGAGTAATAGTACATTTGTATATCTTATGTGTACTTTTCTAAGGACTTTAAAAACAATAATATTAAGACTTTCATAATGTAATTTCAACTGAAACACATTTAAATTAATGTAAAGTTAAAGGCCCGTAAAGCACGAATAAAGCCTAAAAACAGCAAAACATTCAGATCTATTTAAAAAAGGTGTATTTTAAATGAGGGATATGTTTGGGGAAAGCTGCCTTAAACATATAATCCTGATGGAAAAGACCCTGTCACCCCAGGTTTGGTGTTTCGGGAGTTTTTACACTTTTAACACTGTCTCAGCAGGAGAACTGGTCGTCAATCAGTGCATCCACTTAAAATATAACTGGATGTATTGCGACCTGTTGCAAGTTCTTGTGTTGGAAAAACATGAAGCTAAATGGTGTGCCTTGTAATTCATTTACATGAGAGAGTTACCTTGAGCCGTGTCCCATATTATCTGCAGGTGTTGCCCCATCTAATATTTATATAGGAAAGCAGCAGCATGGTAAGTATGCGCCCCAGTCACATGATACAGCTGATCAAATATGCTCTTCACACAGATGACACTTACTTACAACTAACTGCATGTTGCACATTTCTATCTCCAATGAAAGCATATGTATTACAATAACCAGTACCTACACCCATTCAATATTGTAATTATTGTACAGAATAGATTAGGTAATTGGTATACGTTTAAAAATAAATGGAGGGATAACTTAACACACATTAGGGGTTTGAGTGTTTACTTATCAATCCACATGTACATTTTAATGATCATCTTTAAACAATGCTGTTTATTCTGATTTAATTGTGAATTAATACAAAGCATTCTGGGAACTCAGAAAATAAGGACATCAAGTGTTCATGTACAGCATGTCTCACTAGAGGGCGTCATTATCTGCCAATATCTTTAAAGGGGGCACCACTATAATAAAGCTGTCACGGTCGCGACCGTGTCTCCGGGCTCCCGGGCTCCGGTGCCGCCCCTGGATGATTAGCGGGGCTCCCGGGCTCCGGTGCCGCCCCTGGATGATTAGCGGGGCTCCCGGGCTCCGGTGCCGCCCCTGGATGATTAGCGGGGCTCCCGGGCTCTGGTGCCGCCCCTGGATGATTAGCGACACCTGCGCTACGCTTGCGGCTGCCGTGAATGAACAATTAGTCGGCATAAAAGCCCCGGCTTTCCACCCACGGGGTTCGGGCCGTTGTTAATGTTATGTTGTGTCTTGTCGGTTTCCACATTACTGGTGGTGGTGGTGGTCTAGTCTAGTCTAGTCTAGTCTAGTCTAGTCTATCGGGGACTAATTCGTCTTGAACGGCATCCGTAGGGGTGACGTCACGGCTTCTAGACTGCGGGCTAGGATGATATACTAATGTAGTTAACTAGCTCAGTTGATCTGTCAACCTATGTTTGAATTGAATAAATACCATCAATCACAAAGAAGAGTCTCACTTATCATGACACGGTGTCAGAAGTAACGGACGTTGCGCTAACCAAGTAAGGGAGATGCCGAATTTCAACCCACCGGAGCCGTTCGATTTCTCCCAGCAAGTTGCATGGCCAGTGTGGAGACAGCGTTTTTCCCGTTTTCGAGTAGCTTCGAAGCTGGATGAGACCGGCGAAGTGCAGGTGAATTCATTGCTTTATGCAATGGGAAGACACAGTGAACCTATATATATATATATATATATATATATATATATAATGCTTTTCGGCTGGATGATGAGTTTAAATATGATTAAGTAATCAGAAGGTTTAACGACCATTTTGTGCCCAGGCGCAATGTGATTCATGAACGAGCATGTTTCCACAAGCGGGCTCAGAAGGTGGGAGAATCTGTGGAATCTTTTGTGAGGAATCTGAGTTAGCCGAATATTTTGAGTTTGGGATTACCAAGGACGAGCAGATCAGACACCGAATTGTGATAGGAATCATGGGTAGTGATGTTTCACAAAAGCTACAACTGGAAACTGATTTGACGCTGCCCAAGGCGATCCAAATCGCGCGTAAGTGTGAACAAATAAAGATGCGGAGATGAGGGCTGACAACAGTGAAGTGGATGAGGTGAGACAAAAGCAGCACCATGGATACTCAGAGACCGGCATTAAGTTAGTTTAATATTCAACATTCATTTAACCTTTCTGTCGTGTTCGGGTCAAATCTGACCGATTTCCTACTTTCATCAATCATAAATATTGTGTTTTACATTTGATTGTCTCAAGGCCTTATGATATCCTCCACACTAGGCATTTGAACATATACAATTGCTGATCACCACTTTCATTGAAGTTTTAGTGGTTTAGTCAACTTTGTAACACCTGTTGTGTTCCCGGTCAAAAATGACCGCCATAGGAAATGAATGAGTGACCCTAGATTGTGTTTATCCATCAGATAGTACACAACCACAAATCCACAACCACCACCACCACACACACACACACCTACACGCACACACGCACACACACACACACCTACACACACACACTCCACCCCACGTGAACCCTTTTCAGACTGAACAATTAGGTGTCTCCTTATCCCACCTCTTTCCCGCGCTTATGTGCCCATCCCCCCACGTGAACCACACTTTCCGATACAAAATGTATCATATCTTCTCACAGACCCCCTATATAAAGCTTTATTTGTGCATTGCTCTCATTTTACTCTGAACACAATGAGTAGGCGCCCGATCAGACGATTTTCTGTCAGAGAGGCTCTTGAACTTTTTTTTTCAACCTGATGAAGCGGGGATTGAAGTTGAACCAGAAATAGTGGAGGATGTCTCAGAAATAGAAGACATCGATCCCGATTTTGATCCAGACCATTGTGAGACCGACCAGTCAACAGATGGCGAGGAAGAGACACCTGGGGAAGAGGCACCTGAGGAAGAGGCACCTGAGGTGACATTCTAGTCCAAGGATGGCAACTTGCTCTGGTATTCATCCACCCAGGACAGAGGAGGCAGAGCAAGAGTGGAAAATATTGTTAGGATGACGCCAGGGGCAACACGGTATGCAACATCTCGTGTGGATGACATCAAGTCCAGCTTCCAACTCTTTTTACCAGAGTCCATTGTGGAAATTATACTGGAGATGACAAACCTGGAGGGGAGGCGTGTGTTTGTGGACACATGGAAAGCATTGGACCAGGTAGACCTCCAAGCCTACATGGGTCTGTTGATTTTAGCAGGAGTATATCGGTCCAACAATGAGGCTACAAAAAGTCTGTGGGATGCGGAGTCAGGGAGGCCTATATTCCGGTCAACTATGCAACAGTTTCATGTCCTCTCACAAGTTATCCGATTTGATGACAGAACACGACCTTTCCGCTGGCGAGATGACAAACTGGCTGCCATCAGGAACGTTTGGGACAGGTGGGTGGAGCGCCTACCACTGATGTACAATCCAGGCCCTGAGGTGACAGTGGACGAGCGCCTGGTCCCTTTCAGAGGTCGCTGTCCGTTCAAACAGTACATCCCAAGCAAACCAGGCAAGTATGGGATCAAGATCTGGGCAGCATGTGATGCCAGGAGTAGCTACGCCTGGAATATGCAGGTTTACACGGGGAAACCTGTTACTGGAAGGCCAGAAAAAAACCAGGGCATGCGTGTTGTGTTGGACTTGACAGCCGGTCTCAAGGGGAATAATATCACATGATAACTTTTTCACATCACATGAGCTTGGTCAGGAGCTGCTGAAAAGAAAGCTCACCATGGTGGGGACAGTGAGGAAGAACAAGCCTCAACTTTCGCCTGCACTGGTATCGACCAGAGGGAGGTGGAGGTCGATTGGCACGACGTCGCAGCCTGACTAGCACACCGGCTCACTTCCCTCTCCGTCGGCGACGCCTGCGTGTGATCGGAGATAGTCCAGCCACGACTCCGGGCGGGACGTCCGAGTCGAAAGACTGGAAAAACTCTGGTAGGTCATCAGGTCAGGCTGGTCAGGCTGGCCACATAGAATGGCACAGATACCGTCACTGCAGGGGTTCTACGCAGCGAGAGCACATCTATCAGAGTCAGATGGCCTCATAATGTACCAAGACAGGATTGTCATCCCAGCCACACAAAGAGCAGAAATACTGCACAGATACAATGAGGGCACCAAGGCTGAACAAAGTGCAGAAGA
>PIJE02000782.1:95608-133129 GCA_002895965.2 Coryphaenoides rupestris | reverse complement strand
AGAGGCACTCTCATCGAACTTTGCTTTCACTGACACACGCAGTCTTGTGTCATATGTTCCCAAGAAGAATAAGAATGTCATCCTGATGAGCACGCTACACAAAGACGCCGCTGTCAGCACAGCAGCGCACAGGAAGCCCCATATCATCCTGGACTACAATAGAAACAAAGGAGGCGTTGACTGCCTTGATAAGGTAATCTATATTGTCATCTGTCATGCATTTGATTTACTTGTATTCATGTAAAACATTGCATTTTGTGTAAGACAGATTCAATATTGTTTCCAATCTATTCATTATTGTTTCTTTCATTGAAGCTTACTGGTACATACACCTGCAAGCGAATGACAGCTCGTTGGCCTGTGGCGGTGTTCCACAACATCCTGGATGTGTCTGCATGTAATGCATATGAGAAGAGCCAGGATGTCAGTCTGGTGGCCAGCCATAAGTACAGACATTGCAAAGATAGTAATGACGTGCACATTTTGTGTGGAGCACAGACCAACACAGAAAAGAGAGCCACTCAAAACAACCCCCTTACCTGAGGGTCCATGGCAAAAGGTTGCAGCCGACCTGTGTGGAAGGAAATACGAAATACATCATTGTAGTGGACTATTATTCGAGAGATATCGAAATAGCCCACCTATTTACTACCACTAGCCAACAAGTCATCACTCAACTTAAGTCTGTTTGTGAGATGGGGCATCCCCTGGAGCTGGTGAGTGACAATGCTATGTAGTTCACATCAGCTGAGTTCCAGGACTTCAGACAGCAGTATGGTTTTACCCATACCACCTCAAGTCCTCATTATCCTCAAGCAAATGGGGCCGCAGAGAGAGCTGTGCAAACAGCCAAGCGCATCCTCAAGCAACCAGATCCTCATCTCGCTCTGTGTTACCGTGCAACTCCCATCAGTGCAACCGGAGCAAGTCCAGTGCAGCTCATGACTGGACGCCAGATCCGAACTCCCTATGTTGGACGCAAAGCTGCAGCCTAAGCACATCAGCCATGGACAAGTGCTTCAGAGGGACAGCAAAGCTAAAGAAGCCTACCAGTTTTTCTATAACCGCCGACATTCAGCACATGCTCTTCCTGATCTACACCCTGGCCAGAGAGTGAAAGTCAAGCTGGATGGAGAGAAGGGTTGGAAAACACCAGCCAAAGTCATAAGTAAATCTCCTGAGCCAAGATCATATGTGATCAGAACAGACACTGGAACGATCACTCGTCGGAACAGGAGACATCTTCAGGCTGTCCCAGGGTCACCTTCTCCAGAGACACTGAACCAGCATGACAGAGGACTTCCTGGATCAACAGGAGAGACCAACCTCTAGGCCTGTGAGACTGACCTTGAGAGGTAGAGAGGTTAAAACTCCTCTCAGGTTCAGGGACACTTAGAAGAGGAAGAATAACTGTAAAAAACAAAAAAACTTGAGTTCTAGGAACAGCAACTGTTTGAGGGCAGAATAATCCCCTTGTTGCTGCGGATGGAGGGCAGTCTACCCCGACGTCCTAGAAAACAATGTGTTTGAAAATACAAAGTTGTTTGTGTTTAACAGTTCTGAGAAAATCTTAGCTAGAGAGGCTGAAAAGTATTTGAATGTAGTGATGTCTAGTTGTAGTATAGTCTATCGGAGACTGATTGGTCTTGAACGGCATCCGTAGGGGTGACGTCACAGTTTCTAGACTGCGGGCTAGGATGATATACTAATGTAGTTAACTAGCTCAGTTTATCTGTCAACCTATGTTTGAATTGAATAAATACCATCAATCACAAAGAAGAGTCTCACTTATCATGACAGTTGTTAAGTCGATGGACTACCCGTTTGGATGCCTACCTACCTGCCTGTCTGTCCCTCACCTGTCTGCCTACCTGTCTCATGGTAATTAAATACATTTCTGTTCAGCATAACCCCGAGTCCTGAGTCTCCCGCCAGTCCCTGCTGCCAGGTGCCAGCCATCCCGAGCCCCGGTCCCGGCTGGACCGCCGCAGCTCCCGCCAGTCCCTGCTGCCAGGTCCCAGCCACCCCGAGTCCCGGTCCCGGCTGGACCACAGCAGCTCCTGCCAGTCCCTGCTCCCCGGTCCCGGTCCCCGCTCCGTCGGCACCGGTGTCCCCCGCCCAGCCTCCAGGTCGTCGACCGGAGGGTCCCGGCTCAGCCGCTGTCCTGCCTCCAGGTCGTCCACCGGAGGGTCTCGGCTCGGCCTCTGTCCTGCCTCCAGGTCGTCCACCGGAGGGTCCCAGCTCGGCCTCTGTCCTGCCTCCAGGTCGTCCACCGGAGGGTCCCAGCTCGGCCTCTGCCTTGCCTCCAGGTCGTCCGCCCGACGCCCGATGGTCGTCCGCCCCTGGATGATTAGCGGGGCTCCCGGGCTCCGGTGCCGCCCCTGGATGATTAGCGGGGCTCCCGGGCTCCGGTGCCGCCCCTGGATGATTAGCGGGACTCCCGGGCTCCGGTGCCGCCCCTGGATGATTAGCGACACCTGCGCTACGCTCGCGGCTGCCGTGAATTAACAATTAGTCGGCATAAAAGCCCCGGCTTTCCACCCACGGGGTTCGGGCCATTGTTAATGTTATGTTGTGTCTTGTCGGTTTCCACATTACTGGTTGTTGTTAAGTCGATGGACTACCCGTTTGGATGCCTACCTGCCTGTCTGTTCCTCACCTGCCTACCTACCTACCTACCTACCTGCCTGTCCCTCACCTGTCTGCCTACCTGTCTCACGGTAATTAAATACATTTCTGTTCAGCATAACCCCGAGTCCTGAGTCTTGCGTTTGGGTCCTCCTGCCCCACATCGTGACAAAAGCAATATCTCAAATATAATCTAAACTTTTTAGTTGTTGGTATTGTTGTAGCTTTCTCCGAATCAAGTAGACCATATATGGGCAATCATTTTCTGTTAAAATGATTATAATATTATATTCAAGATTTCTTTGTTGCAATATCAAGTACAATGGAATGCTTGCTCCCCATTCACTCCTGCAGTATTCTTCTAAGCAAATTCTAAACAACTCTGAACAATTAGTAATATAGTACCTAATATGTAAAGAATAAGTACAGTAATATTCTTATCGTAGCATAAACATGGAAACTAGATAGTACATTGTATCTAGTACTAGTATATCAAATCAAATCAAATCAAGTTTATTTATATAGCACATTTAAAACAACCACAGGATGACCAAAGTGCTGTACAGTGAAACATAAAAGCAGTCAACAATAAGAACAAAGGCAATAAGATCATATACGTTAAAACAAATAGATAAAATAGTCAGGAAAACTTCACAGACATTCAAATGCCAGGCTGAACATATGTGTCTTAAGATTGTTTTTGAAGAGTTCAATGGAAGGGGAACATTTGATTGAGTATGGTATGGTGTTCCAGAGCTTTGGGGCAGCAACTGAGAAAGCGCGGTCGCCCAGAGCCCTTAACCTCGACCGCGGCACTGACAGGAGGAGCAGGTCGGAGGATCTGAGTGTCCTGGGATTGGAGAGTGGGTGAATGAGTTCTGAGATGTACTGGGGTGCCAGGCCATGTAGAGCTTTAAAAACAAATAGTAGAACTTTAAAATCAATCCTGTACTTGATGGGTAGCCAGTGCAGGGATGCCAGTACAGGTGTGATGCTATCTCGTTTTCTAGTCCCAGTTATAAGACGGGCAGCTGCATTTTGCACCAGTTGTAAACGGGATATATGTGATTGGTTGATACCTAGGTATAGTGAATTACAGTAATCTAATCGTGAAGTGATAAGTGAGTTGGTAACGATTTTTAGATCGTTTCGTGTGAGGAATGATTTTACTTTGGCGATGTTACGTAGTTGAAAATAGCAACCTCTCACAACAGAGTTTATTTGTTTGTCGAACTTGAGGCATGGGTCAAAGATGACACCAAGATTTCTGGCATGGGGGTGAAGGTTGGGTGCCAGGGGTCCTAAGCAGGCAGCAGTGGTCATGGTGAAGTTGGAGGGGCCGAATAGTACCACTTCTGTTTTGGCGTCGTTTAGTTGGAGAAAATTTCTAGCCATCCACGCTTTGACCTCTTCTAGGCAGTTAAGGAGGATACTAACTGCGCTGTTGTTCTTATTACTTGTTTCTATGGGGAGGTACACCTGGGTGTCGTCAGCGTAGCAATGATAAGACACATTGTGTTTTTGAAATATGGAACCTAGTGGGAGCATGTATAAAGAAAACAGAATTGGCCCCAGGATTGAGCCTTGGGGCACTCCGCAGGTAATGGGAGCTGACGTGGATAGAAGGTTTCCAGCCTCTACAGAGAACGATCTGTCAGATAAGTAGGAAGTAAGCCACTGGAGGGCGCTTCCCTGTATACCGACCTGGTGCTCAAGACGGCTTAATAGGATATTGTGGTCCACAGTGTCAAAGGCGCAGCTAAGGTCCAGGAGAACTAAAATGGCACATTGTGGCACACATATTGTACTAGTATCTAGTAGATAGTATATTGTAACATTATAATATTATAATACATACAGTATAGTGAGAATACAATGATAACAAATTTGATCACATTGGATAACAGCAGCAGGAGCCATCAGTTGTGTGTGGGGCTCTGGTGGGCTCGGAGGTGGTCTGAGGAACAACCAGACATGATTCAGAGTGTAGGTCTTCAGGCCCCGGACAGCAGTGAGGTTCCTGTTCTAAACACAGGAATATCTTCCTCAGTCGCTTGAACAAAACATGAGATGGTAAACACAGATTAGTAGACGTTTTTTGTGTGACTTACTTAATCACTCTGCTGCCAGTAGCAACGTCCAGAGCATTTTTATATTTAGACTCACTGTAAATTAGTATTGGTTTTATTTGTATTATTCTATTGTTTATTTCTCTATTGTTTATTCTATTGCTATGCAACCTCTGGCAGAAGAATTTCCTTCAGGATTAATAAAGTTTTATCTTATATTATCTTATCTTATGAGGATAATCAGGAAGTCAGCGGTTGCCGAGCCAACTAGAACCATGGAAACCGTTCTGGATTGTGTCTCTTATTGGCCATAAAAAAAAAAGAGAGCTCAGGAAAATGATTCAATACACAGTTGAAATGAAATGAGTTTTGACTGAGAATCACTGACTTTTTTACGCTACTCACTTGTCACTGTAAATTGTTTTTCATGTCCTCCAGAGACAGTAATTGCAATATATGTTATGTTTATATATGTATATATGTATATATGTTATGTTAAAAGGGACATTTTCTCAACATAAAAATAAAAAACTACCAAACTTTTGCTGCATATGTTCTTTGCGCCATCTTTGGATGCTACATTGTGGTTTAGAGTCTTGTCGTTTTGAACACCTTTTATAGGTGGTGGCGTGGACACAGGACAGCTCAACCTCCCCCCTCTGAGCTCATAGTATCTGCACAAGGAGCACATGCAGGCTGCCTTAGGCCGACACTTAGAAACACAGCACCTGTGCATAGCTTCACATTGGAGATGATGGAGCCTACGACACTGAACAAAAATATAAACGCAACACTTTTGTTTTAGCTCCAATTTTTCATGAGTTGAAAGCAAAGATCTAGGACTTTTTCTATGTACACAAAAGGCCTATTTCTCTCAAATGTTGTTCACAAACTTGTTTAAATCTGTGTTAGTGAGCACTTCTCCTTTGCCGAGATAATCCATCCACCTGACAGGTGTGGCATATCAAGATGCTGATTAGACAGCATGATTATTGCACAGGTGTACCTTAGGCTGGTCACAATAAAAGGCCACTCTTCTAAAATGTGCAGTTTTATCACACAGCACAATGCCACAGATGTCGCACGTTTTGAGGAAGCGTGCAATTGTCATGCTGACTGCAGGAATGTCCACCAGAGCTGTTGCCCGTGAATTGAATGTTCATTTCTCTACCATAAGCCGTCTCCAAATTAGTTTCTGAGAATTTGGAAGCACAGCCAACCGGCCTCACAACGCAGACCAGCCACCCAGACAGCTGATGCCAACAATTGGTTTGGCATAACCGATGAATTTCTGCGCAAACTGTCAGAGACCGTTTCAGGAAGCTCATCTGCATGCTTGTCGTCTCACCGGGGGCCGGGACCTGACTGCAGTTCGTCGTCATAACCGACTTGAGTGGGCAACATTGCTCACCTTCGACGGCGTTCTGGTGGGTTATGGTATGGGCAAGCATATGCTACGGACAACGAACAGGTGCATTTTATTGATGGCATTGTGAATGCACAGAGATACCGTGACGAGATCCTGAGGCCCATTGTTGTGCCATTCATCCACCACCATCACCTCATGTTGCGCAAACATGGCCACTATTGCACGCTCCTTCAAAAACTTTGTGAAATCTGTGGGCATTGTCGCTGTGTGATAAAATGACTGGCCACATTTTAGAAGCAGTGGCCTTTTATTGTGGAAGCCAGCCTCAAGGCCACACCTGGATGCAATAATCATGCTGTCTAATCAGCGATCTTGATATGCCACACCTGTCAGGTGGATGGATTATCTCGGCAACGGAGAAGTGCTCACTAACCCAGATTTATACAAGTTTGTGAACAAAATTTGAGAGAAATAGGCCTTTTGTGTACATAGAAAAAGTCTGAGATCTTTGCTTTCACTTTCAACTCATGAAAAATTGGAGCTAAAACAAAAGTGTTGCGTTTATATTTTTGCTCAGTGTACTTACCCAGGAAGGCAGTGTCCACACTGGGCGTCGCTCATGGGGTGCATGGGGTGGTAAAAGTACTCAAAAGTTATACTGGAGTAAAAGTATAGATACTTAATAAGTAAAAGTAAAAAGTTGTAAAAAAAATAAATACTCAAGTAAAGTACAGATAACTGAAAAATCTACTTAAGTACAGTAACGAAGTATTTGTTACTTCCCATCACTGCCACCTAACCCCTAAACCTGTACCACCTGACCCATAAACCTGTACCACCTAACCCCTAAACCTGTACCACCTGACCCATAAACCTGTACCACCTAACCCCTAAACCTGTACCACCTGACCCATAAACCTGTACCACCAAAGCTCTAAACCTGTACCACCTGACCCATAAACCTGTACCACCTAACCCCTAAACCTGTACCACCTGACCCATAAACCTGTACCACCAAAGCTCTAAACCTGTACCACCTGACCCATAAACCTGTACCACCTAACCCCTAAACCTGTACCACCTGACCCATAAACCTGTACCACCTAACCCATAAACCTGTACCACCAAAGCTCTAAACCTGTACCACCTGACCCATAAACCTGTACCACCTAACCCCTAAACCTGTACCACCTGACCCATAAACCTGTACCACCAAAGCTCTAAACCTGTACCACCTGACCCATAAACCTGTACCACCTAACCCCTAAACCTGTACCACCTGACCCATAAACCTGTACCACCTAACCCCTAAACCTGTACCACCTGACCCATAAACCTGTACCACCTAACCCCTAAACCTGTACCACCTGACCCATAAACCTGTACCACCTAACCCCTAAACCTGTACCACCTGACCCATAAACCTGTACCACCTAACCCCTAAACCTGTACCACCTGACCCATAAACCTGTACCACCTAACCCCTAAACCTGTACCACCTGACCCATAAACCTGTACCACCTAACCCATAAACCTGTACCACCAAAGCTCTAAACCTGTACAACCTAACCCCTAAACATGTACCACCAAAGCTCTAAACCTGTACAACCTAACCCCTAAACATGTACCACCAAAACTCTAAACCTGTACCACCTAACCCATAAACCTGTACCACCTAACCCCTAAACCTGTACCACCAAAGCTCTAAACCTGTACCACCTAATCCCTAAACCTGTACCACCTATCCCCTAAACCTGTACCACCTAGGCCTAATCCCTAAACCTGTACCACCTAATCCCTAAACCTGTACCACCTAATCCATAAACCTGTACCACTTAACCCCTAAATCTGTACCACCTAACACCTAAACCTGTACCACCTAGGCCCTAAACCTGTAACACCTAACCCCTAAACCTGTACCACCTAACCCCTAAACCTGTACCACCTAACCCCTAAATCTGTACCCCCTAAACCTGTACCACCTAACCCCTAAATCTGTACCACCTAACCCCTAAACCTGTACCACCAAAGCTCTAAACCTGTACCACCTGACCCATAAACCTGTACCACCTAACCCCTAAACCTGTACCACCTGACCCATAAACCTGTACCACCTAACCCCTAAACCTGTACCACCTGACCCATAAACCTGTACCACCTGACCCCTAAACCTGTACCACCTGACAGCTCTAAACCTGTACCACCTGACCCATAAACCTGTACCACCAAAGCTCTAAACCTGTACAACCTAACCCCTAAACATGTACCACCAAAGCTCTAAACCTGTACAACCTAACCCCTAAACATGTACCACCAAAACTCTAAACCTGTACCACCTAACCCCTAAACATGTACCACCAAAGCTCTAAACCTGTACCACCTAATCCCTAAACCTGTACCACCTAACCCTAAACCTGTACCACCTAACCCCTAAACCTGTACCACCTAACCCCTAAACCTGTACCACCTAACCCTAAACCTGTACCACCTAACCCCTAAACCTGTACCACCTAACCCTAAACCTGTACCACCTAACCCCTAAACCTGTACCACCTAACCCCTAAACCTGTACCACCTAACCCCTAAACCTGTACCACCTAACCCCCCTAAACCTGTACCACCTAACCCCTAAATCTGTACCACCTAGGCCCTAAACCTGTACCACCTAACCCCTAAACCTGTACCACCTAACCCCTAAATCTGTACCACCTAACCCCTAAACACCACCATACCTGCTCATAAATTTCACATACCTAGAAAAAAACTAAAAACAAAAACAAATAGTAGACTAGTATCACTATGAAAAAAGTCTCGGTGCAATGTTCTCCAGCACCTCTGAGTAGCAGCAAAACCACAGCATGAAGAAGAATGCCACAGGAACAGCAAATTACATTTGTTTGGATAGTTATCGGGAGAACATTGATTAAAACCACAAATCAAATATTGAATTGGCTTGAAACATACAAGTGCCTCTTTAGATACAGTATGTACTGTACGTACACACACACATATACTGATATGTTGAGAGCGCAGATACAAGAGAGACGTCCTCAATGCTCACCCTATCCCAAGACCTCACCTTGAGAGAGAGAGACACAGACACACAGAGAGAGAGAGAGCAATAGGGAGAGAGAGAGTGAGAGAGAGTCACAAGAAGCACTCACGGTGCAGATAAATAAATGTATATGCCATCGTTATTACTCCATTGAACTGTTTAATTCTTTTTTTTACAAGAATGCCATATTCTATACAGTCTATTATCAATGTGGTAATTATTATTATTAGTATCTATGGATATGGATAGGCAGAACTGTAAACAACTATCTTTTTGCAAAGGCCAAGCATTGTAATGGAGTACAACGATGGCAAACTAGCTGGGAATGTGTGTGCTCAACAGGACATCAGATCACAACATAACGTTGCTCAATACTTCCTTTTTTTAAGCTTCTGTCTTCTAGAGAATTTATAAGAACTAGGAACTTGGCCAACAGGATACCACCACACGCACAGCAAGCTTAATGTGCCACTACAACACCAACAGTTCATGTTGCCGTGATATAAGTAAGAACAATTTATTATATACTGTATATATATATATATATATTGAAGGTATTTACTTGCTAAAATGACATGTACTGTATATGACTGGAGGCAGAGTTTAGAATGGAGTAGACAGAACGATAAAAAATAAAGTAACGGATATGCAAATGACAGTTAAATATACAAATATGTGGGCAAGATGAGATATTCCGACGGCGAAAACAATTTTGCATCGATGAAGTGTAATATTATTGGACACGACGTTAAGAATATTGCACATGTTGATGAGAGGTAGTGTTATAGATCATATTTATAGACAACATGATGATAATAATAATAATAATATAGCACATGATGATGAGAGGTAGTGTTATAGATCATATTTATAGACAACATGATGATAATAATAATAATAATATAGCACATGATGATGAGAGGTAGTGTTATAGATCATATTTATAGACAACATGATGATAATAATAATAATAATATAGCACATGATGATGAGAGGAGGTGAGAGGTAGTGTTATAGATAGTATTTATAGACAACATGATAATAATAATAATAATAATAATATAGCACATGATGATGAGAGGTAGTGTTATAGATAGTATTTATAGACAACATGATAATAATAATAATAATAATATAGCACATGATGATGAGAGGAGGTGAGAGGTAGTGTTATAGATAGTATTTATAGACAACATGATAATAATAATAATAATAATATAGCACATGATGATGAGAGGTAGTGTTATAGATCATATTTATAGACAACATGATGATAATAATAATAATAATATAGCACATGATGATGAGAGGTAGTGTTATAGATCATATTTATAGACAACATGATGATAATAATAATAATAATATAGCACATGATGATGAGAGGTAGTGTTATAGATCATATTTATAGACAACATGATGATAATAATAATAATAATATAGCACATGATGATGAGAGGTAGTGTTATAGATCATATTTATAGACAACATGATGATAATAATAATAATAATATAGCACATGATGATGAGAGGTAGTGTTATAGATCATATTTATAGACAACATGATGATGATAATAATAATAATAATAATAATATTAGCACATGATGATGAGAGGTAGTGTTATAGATAGTATTTATAGACAACATGATAATAATAATAATAATATAGCACATGATGATGAGAGGTAGTGTTATAGATCATATTTATAGACAACATGATGATAATAATAATAATAATATAGCACATGATGATGAGAGGTAGTGTTATAGATCATATTTATAGACAACATGATGATAATAATAATAATAATAATATAGCACATGATGATGAGAGGTAGTGTTATAGATCATATTTATAGACAACATGATGATATAATAATAATAATAATATAGCACATGATGATGAGAGGTAGTGTTATAGATCATATTTATAGACAACATGATGATAATAATAATAATAATATAGCACATGATGATGAGAGGTAGTGTTATAGATCATATTTATAGACAACATGATGATGATAATAATAATAATAATATAGCACATGATGATGAGAGGTAGTGTTATAGATCATATTTATAGACAACATGATAATAATAATAATAATAATAATAATAATAATAATAATAATAATAATAATAATATTGCACATGATGATGAGAGGTAGTGTTATAGATCATATTTATAGACAACATGATGATGATAATAATAATAATAATAATAATAATATTGCACATGATGATGAGAGGTAGTGTTATAGATCATATTTATAGACAACATGATGATGATAATAATAATAATAATTAAAAAAAATCTATAAATAATAATAATAATAATAATAATAATAATATAGCACATGATAGAGGATTGCACGTGATGTTGGACAGTAATGTTAATATTGCACGGCATTATGGGACATAGGCTATCGGCAGCATTTATTACCAGTGATTAATGAGTAACTCAAGGTAGGAGGAGGGGGTGCTGTGGTCTGCTTCTGGAGAAATTTGCCAACACTGAGGGCTAGAAGACGTATGGTTTCCAAGAAACAACCTCGAACGGTGACTCGGTCATTTGTAAAGATTTCATCTGTTTGACAGATTGAGTCAGATCAAGAGGAATGACACAGGTGAGTAGTGATATTTAATCGTCGAACAGAACTGAGTGACCTTACTGAGTCCTTAAGGAAGGGAGCTCGGTGGGGCAAACAAGCGATTTGTGTTTCCTTCACTTTTATATGACTTTTGTTGATGGTAACCCATGATATTTTTTTATGTGCTTCCCAGCCCTGCCATGGCCTTAAGCAGAAGTCCACCCGTTGTAATGCTTTGGCTGTGTTTGCAGTCTTCCATCTATCTCCAGGGTTCAAGTATGCATATGCTTTTTTTAAGCTCTCTGTCTATGATCCCACATCACAGACACACACACACACACACACACACACACTTTCAAACATATTGTTGTTGTTGTAGTATTGGCTCAAATGTATTGTGGTTGTTTGTTGTTGTTGTTATTATTGTGATGAAGAAGTATGATCAAGTATTTTGGACCAGTCGGTCTTCAGTCAACACCCTGGATGAGACGCTGATAGACTATCTTCAATGTTGGCAGCAATTTTAATGAATGCACATTACTCATGTGTTTGTTGTGTGTGTGTGTGTGTTCTAAGACGGCCAGGCGACCCCCAGTCTGTGGGGTAAGAAGGCCGTATTCAGCAGCAAGGCGTGCATGTGGCAGCTGAACCCAGAGGTGGCAGTGCCGGCTCTGGACGAGCTGAGCGTGTGTGTTCAGCTACGCTTCCAACTGAGGACCGCCTGGACCGCCTTCGCCTACAAAGCTCCCGGGGGGGGCCACGCTGTGGAGCTGGGCTTGCATGGAAACAGCAGTCACGTCATGGTGGAGCTGTTTAGAAGCGAATGGGCCCTGAACCTAACGCTGTCGAAACTCGACTGGCACTCGTTGTGTTTGACCTGGTCCAACACCAGCGGGAAGCTCCGGCTCTACGTGAACGGGACCAGGCGCCTGGACGCCAACGTGGGCTCCTCCGTGGCCCGGCGGCTGGCCACCAACGGCACCCTGACCCTGGGCGTGTCGCACTCGGTGGACGAGAATGGGGTGGTGTGGCGAGAGCACGGCGGGGGCCTCATCGGGGACATCTGGCTGTTCAGGATGTGGGGCAGAGAGTGGCGGGCCGAGGATATGAGTCACCTGGGCTGCGTGGAGGGAGACGTGGTGCGCTGGGACTACAGATACTGGTTATACCAGCCGCCCTTCGACTGTCTGCCCCAAGCCGACCAGAGCCTGCACTGTGGTGAGCCCTTCTGGGTGGTTGTTGTGTCGTTGCCTTGTTGGTATTATTGTGTCATCGTGTTGTCCTCTGAAGTAAGATAAGATCATTGTTGTGCCAGAGGTTGCTCAAACATAACAACATAACAACATAAGAATAAAAACAATAGAATGCTAAATGTAAAGTGTATACGCCTAATAGAATAACAATACATCTCAAACATTTGGTAAAAAGATAAATCAAGGTAAGATTCATGGGTTGTAAAGAGAGCGAGTGCCCCAAAGAGCAGAAGAGAGCAAAACGTGGCAACTAAACAGCCCCCCCAAAACAACCCATTGAGAAAGTGTTGCGTTTCATGCACTTGTGATTGACAGGTAAGGTGGATTTCCTGAACTGATTGGTCAGAAGTGAGTTGGGGCCTGAGTAAGAGGCATATGCAGTCAACTCGATACAGATATTCCCACAGTGGATATGCCAATTTCTACGAATTACAACTAATTACACAGAAATTGTAGTTCTTAAATCACTTTGTTATATCAAACCAAAGCTTTGTTAATATAGAAATACCTGCACTCATGTACTGTGGTGGTTTTCTGTCAGGGAAGGCATGAGGTAACGCTGATATTGAGGAACTACAGGGTGGTTGCACAAGTGGTTTACCCCAAATGACGCAGCCTCATTGTAATACCGCATGTCACAGTGGAAAGTAAACAATTCAGAATTCCTCTCGGAACAATGAATGCCGATATCTATCTATCGATGAAGTTGCCAACTTGTTGCATGTGCTATTTCTTCTTCTCTTTCTTTGTTTCTTTCTTTCTTCCTGCAGATTGTTCGAACTACAAAATTGAAATGTGGGCAGATGTTTCAGACTCTGCTACAACCAACAGCAGTCTGGAATCTATCATCGCCCACTGGGTATGGAGAGGAAAACCCTGCACACGTATCTGCTGCACTTATAGTCATTCATTTATTATTGTTAATATATATATAATATAGATGTACAATGTATTTATTTTTCCTCATTAGATGAAAAGCATTTTCTCACAGACCATTTACGTACAGAACATCGCCGTGTCCTCTCCAAGGTAGATAAACACGACTCAAAAGTCTTGAAAGCGTCGTCACATAGAGACATACTGTATATCTTTGTTTTCTCTGTGTGTTGGTGTTTGTTTGTTTGTTTGCGTACATGCTTCCGACGAATAAGTGGCTGTTCCTTGTCTGTGACGTCGCGGGCCTTATCTCCGTACTACGGGTAGACTGGGGATGAGCACGTTCCTGTTTCTAATCTCTTGTTATTTGTGTTCCCATACAGCCGCCCGCTGTGCCACGCAGGCAATAACCCGGCTGCACCATCCATACGTCCTGAGGTACACCGTAATGGAAGAAGCACGTTTGGGTTTCCATCGGGGAAAGACGGCAGTATATCAAACACGCGTGATACGAGTGCATGTGCTAGCGTTGGGGATTTTTGTGTAATATCCCCGTCATATACAGTAAGATGGGTGTTGTATGAATCGAAGATGTATGAATCGTAAACAGTTTACGCTTTTGGTTTGTTGCAATCTAAATTGGTGCGAGTGATTTCTGAACAAATCAAAATATGTATTTATTTTTCATCTTTTTTTTTCTCTCTCTTTCAATGCAGGAGCCAAAAAGACTTGGGAACGTAATCTTTGATGGCTGGTAAGAATAGACCGTCACAGTGTCACCTTCTTAACTGTCTTAAATGCATGGATCCTGCAAATCATACCTGTTACATTAATGTTCAGTATAAATTGATTCATGTCTATTAGCATTTGTATCATCAGGGCTATCAGCGGCCACTAAATCCAACAGACTCGGATGAATATGCTCCCCAAATGTAGCGAGCTAGAGCCATCTACCCAGTTTTTAGGGTGTTGCTGTGATCATGACTGGATACCTGGCCACCCCACCTGACAGCTACCGGCTTTCTCGCCAGCCAGCACCGTCACCCCATCAAAATATTACTATTCCATTTATCATCTGCACTTTGTCGCTTATAATTGTAATGCTTTGTTAACCCCCCCGTATGACACCCATTGCACTCCGAGCCATCCCTGCAAGGAGGGATCCCCCACTCTGAGTTCCTTCTTGTTCATTCAGGAAGTCGTTTCTTGCCCTTAGGGGGGCGGGGCTAGGGCTAGGGGGCGTGTCATGATCACACGACGCACAATCATATGGCCTGTATAGAAGTAAAATTGACTTGACTTGACTCGACTGCCTACTGTAGATACCAGTTACCAGCTGTTGCTGCTGTGGTGTGTCCCTAGCTTCTTCTCTGAGGTATACGTGAGCGTGAGCCCCAAGAGGAGTGTTGACTGGGTGCAGGCTTACATCTCAGAGAAGCTGAGAGCAGAGTTCTATTATCGCAGCCTCACCCTGGAGACGGACATGTCTAGGCTGAGCATACAGCCAGTGGGTGGGTGTGGTACACGTAGTACACATGCTGAAGACGTACAGAGTACACACACATACAAAGTACACACACACACACACACACACGCATACATACATACATACATACATACATACATACATACATACATACGTACATGCATACATACATCCATACACACACACACACACGGATGTGAAGTACACACAAGCATCCAAAGTACAAACACACATTTCATAACCTGGATGTATGGATAGCAATTCAAATGTTTATTCAGACACACACACAGACACACACACACACACACACACACACAGCAGTGTGCATTATTTCATTTTTGAAACGTGATTGTATATGCAATTCTGTTATATGTTTTGGTTTGTTTTTTTCTTATTCATCTTAGTTTTATGTGCTCATGTTCTATTTTCAGGGCTGACCTTGGTCACAACGACCAAGCCTCCACCTGCAGGCTCAGACTCCCCTGCACAAGGTTAGGTTCTTCTTTTTTCAGGATTAATAAAGTTCAGTTCGATGTCAGCCATACAGCATTGTTTACAACTCCCCTCTGATATGTATGATATGTTATGTGCTGATATCATGTGTCATGTATTATATATATATTATATATATATATTATATATATATATATATATATATTATATATATATATTCGGGCACGGTGGCACAGTGCTTGCACTGCTGCCTCACAGCAAGAAGGTTCTGGGATCAATTCCCACCTGGGGCGCTATTGACTGTGGGGTGCCCAGGTGGGTGATCTCCCAGGAGGGTGATCTCCCAGGAGGGTGATCTCCCAGGTGGGTGATCTCCCGGCCTTTCTGTGTGGAGTTTGCATGTTCTCCCCGTGCTCCGCGGGGTCTCCTTACGGAGTAAAAGAACCCCAATTAAAAACATATGAAGATCGCCTCTCCTGTCCTGTCCCTGACCAAGATGTGGACGTAAAACCTGGAGCTGTTGGTCCCCGGGCGCCGTCGAGATGGCTGCCCACTGCTCCTGACTGCCCCTGGAGGGGCAGCAGGATGGGTCAAATGCAGAGGACGCGTGTGTGTGTGTGTTTGGCGGCCGCCACTTCCCGCTGTGTGTTGTGTGACCACTATGTGTGGACTAATGAAGATCTTCTTCATCTTCATCTTCTTATATATGTGCCGATATCCATCGTATATTGTTCAACAGACCGTATATTGTTCAACAGTTCAACCAGATTTGTTCTTCGGAGTAAACCTGACCATAAAGTTTAAAGAGCCTACGAACCCAGAATACATCGTCGAGCGCTGGGTAAGAGATTAAAAAGCATATTTCCATCAACAAAAACGGGTTTGTCATTGTATATTAACATACCCCTCCCTCCTGTTCGGATCCCAGCTGAAGGAACGCCTGGCGGTGAATAACATGAATATGCTGAACTTCAGGATAATGGTGGCTGTTTCCGGGTAGGTGTCATAGCAGATGCCATATCTACCACACAGCGTGCTAATGATCACACTGATGCACTCTGTGACCATGTTTGCTTTACTTTGCTCTGCGATCTCTCTAGGTTCTTCACGCTTTTGATTCAAGAGGTGAGTGCTGAGTGGGATTTTTCTTTTTTAATCGGATTAACATCGGCATTATGGAAGGTTTCAACAGACTTTCGCAGTATATCAAACAGATATACTGGGAAATTCCTTTGGCACCTTTTTAGATCTTTTTTTCTATAAACAATGACAATTTAATATTTTAACTATTCATTGTGTGGCAAAAGTAGTCCTCGCTGACAACTGATTTTTGTACAAATGTTCTTCTTTCAGGTCTTTAAGTTAAGCAAAACGTAGGTAACTCTAAGGAGCCATCTCCAGGATTGCCACTTTGACAGAGTTCACCTATGGTCATTAACCAAGGATGTCTTCCACAGTTATCACTGCACCTTCCATGTTCAGGGGAATCAGTCGGGGAACGTTACAGAACTGGAGCTTCTCATCCGTAGCTCCCTGGACCGAGGGTACACGAGCGAAACACTCACCATTTTGACAGAGGAGCTGAGTATACGGCACATCGGTAAGACAGAGGCTATTCAAAGAGACCAAAAAAATACATCCAGCTACATTTTTGATTGTGTACAGGTAGGTTTTACTGCAGACATTTGGGTTTTGCCCCACAACCTTTCAGATGGTACAGTCCGAACCACTGGACCGGGACAATCCTGCATCCAAAAGACCAAATGCTCTTTGGTTGTGATGATGTCGCTCATTGCTATGTCTGTCCCTCAGTGCCGCAGAGCTGTCCAGAGGAAACCCTGGATACTATCTATGGGCAGTACTTGTGGGCTAAGACCTTTCCTCAGCAAGTGCAGGTCATGAAATGTCAGGCTCCCAAATCCGAGACATCCTACCGGTTTTGGTGAGATAATACTTGTGTGTTTGTATGTCTTGGCACTAAATAATAGTGCTTAGCATTGTTTAGCATCTTGCATGTTCTTTGATGTAGGTATGGCACTTAAAATGGTCCTTAAAAATGGTACTTCTGTATCTTATCCAAGCTATCTTGCTGTCAACCTAGCAATTATGAGAACTTGAGACTTGTTCTATTAACTAAGCAATTATGAATGCTTGAAACCTGTTCTATTCTAATCTTTATGTACCTCCAGTGTGATATATGTATATTGCTGTCTCTCTTTCGACAAAATGTACTTATTGTAAGTTGCTTTATAGAAAAGCGTCTGCCAAATGCCTTAAATGTAAATAATACCTCTGGCTCTCTAGCCATTAGTATTGTCTTTGCATTATGAATATGAAGAGACATAAATGATGTGTACTGAAATACAGAACAAAAACATTTTTAGTTGGTCTCTTTCAGAATTTTAGAGTCGCTGGAATATTCTTGTGGCTCTAAAATTACGAGGGATATGTTTAAACGAACCCAAAAGACTTGTTTTATTGGTTTGTCACCGTATTCAACAGCTCCTGTCAGCTGTGTGCCCAGCACTAATATAAGACAATCTGTTTCCATAGCGACTGTTTGAAAAAGAAATCCCCAAATTGTTGTGCTCCTCCTCTTCCAATCTGCTCTCTGCATACAAACTCTGGCGAGCTGGGATGGATCACAGACTGCCAGCAGCTACCGTATATGATCGGAGAGGTGGCCTAACACATTGATCAAAATCTAAACCAATTTCCTCCGCGTGAAATATTAGTGTGATGAAGGGTTCCAATGTCCAGTTCATCAGAAGCCACAGCTCTGATGTTAATATTGCTCACGGCGACTGAGAAATAAGGGCTATCAGTTTTATGATTGGATAATGAAACATTCTTATCTGTGCTAAATGATGTCGGCAAACAGGGTTCTTGAGCGCTGGTGCAGAGAGTTTGCCACTGCCGCTCAAAGCAAGCATGTTCAGACTGTTTTCATTGTCCATTGCAAGACTATTCTTGTACAAAGACACGAATCAAAAAGCCACATTCTTGTATTTTCTTCTGTGTCCCAAAATGTAAAATTCTAAATGACTTCTTCTTTGTTGTTGTTGTTCGTCTTCAGTCAGTTAGATGTCACCGACACGACCAGCTGGGCCGATCCCAATATGACCGCATGCCATGTCCTCGTGTACATCTCTGACCTGAACAACCTCACCGTCACAGCGGGTAGGAGGAGCCTGACCAGGTTACACAGTCACAGGGGGATGCTATAACACTGCCCCCTTGTGTACACGTTAACGTTACGTGTACACAAGTGTCCAAGTAGGTCAAAGCCTACGTGTCTTGTCGTGCTGATGGAGAAGTATAAGTGTAAAATGTCTGCATAGTAACCTTTGTGCTGTGTGACCCTGCACCTTTTGAAATCCATTGCTGACCTTAAATCCCAACAATTGAACGCTTAAAGGGGAGCTGCCACACTATACGCTGCATGTATAGTCAATGTGTCATTGGTCCAAAGGATTTGCATTCTCCATTGGGCCAACAACTTCTCAGCTCATTTTTCGCCGGAAACAGAATTTATGTGCAGATTGCAATTTTTTTTTTCTCTCTTCTGAGTTTCGAGCGAGAGAAAAGCACGAAAGAAAAAGAGCTATATATATTACGTGCAATATTAATACTAATATTACTGTCCAACATCATGTGCAATCCTCTATCATGCGCTATATTATTATTATTATTATTATTATTATTATTATTATCATTATCATGCTGTCTATAAATACTATCTATAACACTACCTCTCATCTCCTCTCATCATCATCATGTGCTATATTATTATTATTATTATTATTATTATCATCATGTTGTCTATAACTATTATCTATAATACTACCTCCCTCTCATCTCCTCATCATCATCATGTGCAATATTCTTAATGTCATGTCCAATAATATTTCACTTCATTTATGCCAAATTGTTTTCGCCGTCGGAATATCTTATCTTGCCCACATATTTGTATATTTTAACTGTAAATTTGTAATCTGTTAGATTATTTGTATCATTCTGTTGTTTTCCATATTGTTTTATTGTACTGTATCGCTATGCAACCTGGCACAAGAATTTCCTTCGGGATTAATAAGGTTCTATTCTATTCTATTTTATTCTATTCTATTCTACAGTGAGCTAGATGAAACACTTGACATGCCTCATTCCTGATGTCTTTGATCACAGACAATGGTGCTGACGTGGTGCAGATGATTAAAGAACTGATCAACTTCAAGCTCGGAGCGGTCAACGGGGGCGACGGAGAGCTCAGCGCTCCAGAGTTGATCAGCCTGGTGGGGAAGCTGGACGAGGTCGTGGACGTCAGCGTCGTCACCAGCGATCTCTGCAGCAAAATTGTCGACGTGATCTCGGACCTGCTGATCTCCAACAGTGACATGAATTCAGTGGATACCATGTAAGAAAACAATTGCAGCCTTTTGTTCCTGTTCTTCATTTTTAAAACACAAATATTGATGATGAAATGCATACAAATGATACCAAAATATGTATTTTTCTTTTTTTTTTAAATCTGTCAAAAAAAGGGTGATCAATCTCACAGAACGAATTGGGGACAAGGCAGTGTTACCAGGGGATTCGTTAACCCTGGCGACCCCTGCTCTCGCCCTGTCCATGATAAACGTGCAGCCAGATGACTTCAGAGGCATGACCTTCTCCGTTTCTAACTTTTCTGCTGGTAAGATCCCAGAGGTAAGTTACCTTAGAAACACATACAGTACAAATTATAATCCCAGAATTTCACTGTAGCAGGGCTTCCTTCTGCAATGCAATGTAAAGTGACTTTGTTCCTTCGGGCCTCCTCCAAGAGCAGGGTGGTGTTGAAAAGTCTGGTTTATTGCAAAAGGTTTGGTAAAATGATATGGCATGGAGCAGATGGTCCTTAGCTAGCATGCTAGAGCCCCCTGAGTGTGTGTGTGTGTGTGTGTTGATGGCTGACTTGACCTGTGGTGCGCTGATTAGCTAATGCATCCAGACTCTAACTGGGCCAGGTGAGGCTGCAGCCGCACCCACCCACCCCAGACTCTAACTGGGCCAGGTGAGGCCAATTAAGCCAGCCACCAAACACACACACTCCCACATTGACAGTTCTGTCATTTGTCATTATAGTTGAACTTGGATTGCTCACTCTTTTTTTTTATCTCGATCAATAGACTGTGGTCAACCAGAGCGTTGCTGACACCGTGGGCACGGTTGCGGGCATCTCCCTGCCCCCGTCGCTCCAAAACCTCCTCGTGTCGGACGGAAACAAGAGCCGAATTCAGTTCCAGTTCTATGGAATAAAAGACCTGTTCAATGTAAATGCTCTCTTGCAAATGATGTTCCGCCTGCATGGAAGTAGTGCGTGGAGGAGCTCACACACACACACACACACACACACACACACACACACACACACACACACACACACACACACACACACACATGAACGTTCACTGACTTGCGGGGACCTACAATGACCCTCATAAAGCTGACAAACTGCAAAAGGGGTTTCAAGTGGAGCAGGTTTATAATGGCGCCGCTTTCGTTTTAGTGGGAACTTAACTTCCTTTCCTCCTTTCCTTTCCGTCCTTCCTTCCTTCTCTCTTTTTACTGTCACGCTTTTGGCGGTTGTTACACAGGACACAGACATTAGCGTCGGGGCCGAGGGTAACTGGACGCTCAACAGCTACGTCATATCCGCCAGCATCACCAACAGCACGGTGAGAGACCTCAGGCAGGAGCGTGTCTCGGTGACCCTCAGACACGACAGAGCCATGAAGGTGAGCCCGCGCACGCCGCCCGCTCTCACACTCACTCTCGCCAGCGGTGCTCAGCGGCTGTAGGCCCGCAGGTGTTTGCGCTTTTTAATTGAATGTTGACTTGTTCTCTTGCTGGTTGCTTGTTGTCCACAAACAGGAACTTGACAACGTGATGTGCGTCTTCTGGGACTTTAGTGAAAATGGTACATTTCTCTCTCGCTTTCAGGTAAAAGGTGATGTGGGTGAGATTTGAGAGTTCTAGCAAGAGAGAGTTCTAGAGAGAAAGAGACTTCTAGAGAGTTCTAGAGAGTTCTAGAGAGGGAGAGAGAAAGAGATGTTGAAAAACAACTCACTCTCCGTCTCTATACTCCCTATGGCATTGTCCCTATACAATGGCTCTGGCATTTCTAAAATAATTACACGACAATGATAGCTCTTAAATCTTCCCTACAGCACCTTTAAACAGAGTTGCGTAGTAGTATCGGTGATACAAGTACTACTAGATTCTGTTAATAACTAGCATTGTGCGTGTGTGTACATGTGTGCGTCTGCGTGTGTATGTGTGTGTGCGTGTGGCGTGTGTGTGTGTGTGTGTGTGTGTGTGTGTGTGTGTGTGTGTGTAGATGGTGGCGGTGGCTGGAACAACCAGGGCTGTGAGACCCGGGTCATATCTGCTAATCAGACAAGCTGTCTCTGTGATCACCTCACAAGCTTCGCTGTGCTCCTGGTGAGTCCCCGTGTGTCTCAACAGCATGGACAAGAACACTGCATTAACCAATGGATCCTATGAAGATGTGAGCATTTGAACGTTGAGCTGGTGTGGCAGTGATTTGTGTCTCTCTTCCAGGACATAACCAGGGAACCCCTCAATCCGAGAGACAGTGCGATTCTGACGGTGATCTCGTATCTGGGCTGTGGTATCTCCTCCCTCTTCCTGGGCGTCACATTCATCACCTACCTGGCCTTTCGGTGAGTCCATTCCAACTGCTGCTGCTAACTCGCTCGTCACACAACCAACACGAATTCTAGATGCAAATGATCCACTTTTATCACTTCGAAAATCCTCTTTATCGCTCCGTTTCTTTTTTATTTTCTTTCTTATTTTCTTTCTCTCTTGTTTTTGTTTCCTTCTTTCTCTCTTTCTTTGTTTTATTCTGTATCTCACTCTATCTCAATGAACACCGAACTTACACGTCTCTTTGGATTTAAAACATCCAACACTAAATAAAATTACCGTATTTTTCGGACTATAAGGCGCACTTAAAATCCTGTAATTTTCTCAAAAATCGACAGTGCGCCTTATAATCCGGTGCGCCTTATGTATTAACCTCGAACCGATTTTATGTGGTACACGGCGCTCAAAAATCTGTCAAACCGCACCGCTTGATGGATTGTCGGCGCATTACGGCTACCGCGGAGTAATACTTGATGGATTGTCGGCGCATTACGGCTACCGCGGCGTAATACTTGATGGATTGTCGGCGCATTACGGCTACCGCGGTGTAATACTTGATGGATTGTCGGCGCATTACGGCTACCGCGGAGTAATACTTGATGGATTGTCGGCGCATTACGGCTACCGCGGTGTAATACTGATGGATTGTCGGCGCATTACGGGCTACCGCGGTGTAATACTTGATGGATTGTCGGCGCATTACGGCTACCGCGGAGTAATACTTGATGGATTGTCGGCGCATTACGGCTACCGCGGAGTAATACTTGATGGATTGTCGGCGCATTACGGCTACCGCGGAGTAATACTTGATGGATTGTCGGCGCATTACGGCTACCGCGGTGTAATACTAGCCTTGCGGAGTAATACGTACTGTGCTTCAACATACCGGTAATATTATGGTGTGTGTCCGGTGCGCCTTATGTATGAAAATAGACCCGTTCATTGACAGTGCGCTTTATAATCCGGTGCGCTTATGTATGAAAATAGACCCGTTCATTGACAGTGCGCCTTATAATCCGGTGCGCCTTATAATCCGGTGCGAAAATACGGTAATTAAGGTACAATTAAATACAATTTCATTAAAGTTAAATTAAATGAAATAAAAAAAAAAAACTTATTTTTCCCATGACAAACCACAGCTCACAGACAAAAATTATGAAATCAATACCTACAGAGCTACAGTGGACAACTAACTCCTCCCCCTCCCTCCCTCCCCCCCCCCCCCCCCCCCCCCCGGCCTGCATGTGTAGAAAGTTGCGTCGGGATTACCCGTCCAAGATCCTGATCAACCTCTCGGCGGCGCTGCTGGCGCTGAACGTGATGTACCTGCTCAACACCTGGCTGTCCTCGTTCCGCGGGCGCGGCCTGTGCGTGGCCACGGCGGCCCTGCTGCACTACGCGCTGCTGGCCTCCTTCACCTGGATGGGCCTGGACGCGATGCACATGTACTTTGCGCTGGTCAAGGTGTTCAACGTCTACGTGTCGGCCTACATCGTCAAGTTGTGCGCCGTGGGCTGGGGTAAGGAAGCACACTGAGAAGACAGATAGTGTCCATACAGGGTGGGGATCGGTGGGGGTCCCGGGTCTTATTAATGAGGCCAGTTGCCGTGGGGGAAGAAGCTGTTCTTGTGGGCGTGAGGTTTTGGGCCTGATGGACCACAACGTCCTGCCGGAGAGGCACTTGTATTTGTATTGTAATGTATTGTAATTTATCGGTTTTTATTTCTATGAAGCATTCTAGTTGCCTAATTCATGGATTGTATGATTCCGATGTGATATGTATATGTTTATGTATATATGATAGGAATCTACATCCCTATCCCACGGCATAATAAAGGCTAATAATAAAGGTTTGTTCCTTGTCTCTGCAGGTGTTCCCCTGGTCATCGTAGGACTGGTGCTGGCCATAGATTTAGACGCCTACGGCAACATAACTGTGGGGGAAGACCACACGTCTGTAGCATTGTAAGAACTGTAAACAACAGCAACAACAACAACATTACAACATTATTTTACATTACAACAAACACCTCAGATTCTCACTGGCTTAAGACAAGACAAGGCAATGTCTGCTCGCATTAGGCAATGAATAAACCTGAAAATGATCAAACTTCCTGTCTCCTCCACCACCTTCCCCTCCTCCACCTCCTCGACCACCTTCTCCATCTCCACCACCTCCACCTCCACCTCCTCCCCCTTCTTCTGCTCCACCTTCCTCCTCTACCCCCACCTCCACCTCCTCCACCCCCTCCCCCTCTTCCACCTCCTCCTCCACCTCCACCTCATCCTCCTCCACCCCCTCCTTCACTAACTCCTCCTCCACCCCCTCCCCCTCTTCCACCTCCACCTCATCCTCCTCCACCCCCTCCTTCACTAACCCCTCCTCCACCCCCTCCTCCTCTCCACCTCCTCCTCCAACCTCCTCCACCACCACCACCTCCTCCTCCTCTACCTCTGGGCAGCTGCTGGATCCGCAGTAACGTGTACTTCTACGTGACGGTGGTGGCCTTCGTCCTGCTGGTCCTGCTGTGCAACGTGGTCGTGTTCGCGGTGGTACTGGTCCAGCTGCGGCGCATGCGGGGCAACAACTTACAGGGGAAAAAGCAGGGTGCCGGCGGCTCGCCGGCGGGCATCACCGTGCGGGACCTGCGTGCGGCCGCCAGCCTCACGGTGCTGCTGGGCCTCACCTGGCTGCTGGGCTTCTTCGCGGCGGGGCCCGGCCGCACGGCGATGGTATACCTGTTCTGCGTGTTCAACTGCCTGCAGGGTACGGAGAGACGTGGTCGTGGTCGCTGTCCCGTAGTCTCGGCACACTGATTCTGTTGTCCTCTCTATGCTTCTGCCGAAATGCGTCAGGAAACCGTCTTTCGATGCTTCTGTTGGGTTCTTTTCATTCGTTTGGCAGGCTGGGGGGGTCGATGCAGTTCAGAAAAGTCACTCTCCGAATCCGGTGTATTCGGAAAAAGCCCTCCTGGGCCCGCCTCCCTCCTCAGCGATAGGGTAGACTAGTGGGGGTATGAAGTGACTTTTCCGAACTGCATCGACCCCCCAGCCTGCCGGGGGGTCTTGAGGGGCTTGAAGGCCGGCGCCAGATCTCAGTAGGTTGACGGACAGCCTCCTGATGTACACTAGTACCGCCCCAATATTGGCCTGTTGTCAATGGTGACACTTCTAATGGATGCAGAGTCTGCTGTATCGTCAATATGATGTTCAATAACAAAGACTGCCAAGTCCTTGTGGATACAATTGTGTGTCTATATTATCTGCAATAGTTGACAATATATGCATTTTTTTTCATTTTCTATTTTTATTTCAGTATTTACAATATTTGTCAATCAATAATGACACCAACGTTCAAATAATACATTCATAACTATGTATAACAAAACGAGTGAAAGTGGATCCAAAGCATCTAGAACACAATTCTATGATTTTAAAATATCTAGGATTTAAAAAAAAAAATGTCACTCATTAATTTCTCCTTGTGTGTTTGTAGGTTTTTTTATCTTTGTGTTCCACTGTCTGATGAAGGAGAATGTGAGGAAAGAGTGGTGGATAAACTGCAGCTTCCAGTCACTCAAGCACAAGGACTCAGGTACTTACTGTAATGGTCAGGGTTCACTGAGTGCATGTGTGCCTGCGTCCGGCTGTAGTACAAATGAATAGCACCTCTGCGTCATCATGTGACTTCCTTATGTTCATTAGTGTAATAGTAATAATAATATAATAATAATAGCGTAATAAATCATTCATAAACCAGCCTCATCGTATGTTTGGATCTAGCAACAAGGAAGTTGTTTGTTCTTCCAGATGATAGCTTCTGAAATGGTACCAATTAACCAGCTGCATAGGGTGGACAGAAGACTCATTATCAATATTGTTTTCTATCCATTATCTTCAGTGTTCGAAGTCATTATTTTTATTATGCTTTAAGCTGTTTTTTTAAGGGTTGTTTTTTCTTTAAAAGGTGCTGAACAAATAAGTCTTATTTATTATTTTATCTTATGCATTTATTTATTTTTATGTTTTTATCATTTTTTATTGTCTTCTTGTTCCAACTTTATCTTAACTTTACCGTGATCTTGTCTTGCTTTTGTTTGGCCTTTCTGTTCTGCTTCCGGTTGTTATATTGTCTTCTGAGTAACCTGTTTTTGCTTTGTCTGTCAAACTTTGTAAACTATGTTTTTAAAGGTGCTATATAAATAAAGGTGTTATTATTATTATCATTATTATTGTTGTTGTTGTTATAATTATTATGATCTTTCCCCCTCTTATAGACTGGAGTCACTACTTCACTTCAAGCGGTCAGCCCAAGAACAAGAAACAGGAAGCACACTCCATGGGCTCGATGGACACGTCGTCCGCCGTCCAGGTCTCCCACTGCTCCACGACCACGGTGTCGGCGGTCTACTGGTCCACGCAGACAATGTGACGCGACGCCCAGGTGCAATGTGGCGTCAAGATATACAGCTTATAGGCAGCGGGAGTAATGCTGCCAGTTATTTGCTTCTACGTGTACATTAGTGTAATGTTACGCCGGTTATTGAGATGATGCATACAGTAAGACACCCGCTATTATGAGGGCTCAACGGCTTTTAATGGTTGCAAATACAAGCGGTTATACAGTTTCCGAACGAGTGGGTTTATTCATTTTTAGAGATATATATTTTTCATGTTGAATATGTACCGGCTGTCTCAGGCACAATAAACGTTTTCAATCAGATCTGTATCGAGGTGTTTCTCGATTGAATGCATTGTTTGGGGGAATAAATAAATACATAAATGGCTGTATGGGTGGCAGCCGGCCGCATCAACAGTGTGCCACAATATCAATACAATGCAGTAGGAGGGAAAAGTTCACTGAGCTCAGGGTTTGGTACGGTACGGTTATGGTTTTGATGCCTACATGCCGGCATATTTCTTTATGTATTTAGATTTTCCATGTATTATCATAACAGTAAAGCACATGGAAAGCAGCACATGGCAACATGAACAACAGGGTATTTATTACCTGCGTTATATACTTATATACGTTATATATATGACGGCCTCTTGGCGACATCTGGTGGACAGACTACAGAATATAACTGACTAACTATGGCTGCATGAGCAAATACTAAGTCTTTCAGTTAAATGCCAAATACTAATAGGCACATACAGTACGTCAGTACTTTAACAAACAAAACAAGATCCCACAAGCATTGGAACATGCTCAATGTGTAACTATAGAAGATTATATAGGTAGACGAGGAGGCCTGTACACAGAAAGGTAAGGTAAAGGAATGACTATTTGACCTGGAGATGTCTTTATCCAAGTCTCTCTGTTTTATTAGATGCATGGTGTACAGCTAGTGACAGTGTGGAATGTCACGTCCATCAATCATTGCAGTGGTTTGGCACGGCAGGGTTTTTCATATTTGTTTAGTTGGTACATATAAGGTAGGCTACACTTAAAACTGCCATTGTTTGTCTTGATTGGCTTATGGGTCCTGTCTGGTTTAAAATGACACATGGGAACAGGATTGCGTGATGATCAGACGGGAATCTTCAACCCTATACGCAGGTGTTGTGTACAAAACCATGAGATGCCCCCCGTGGGGATCAGTCACCCGGAGCTTACATAGAGCTCAAGACCTCTTCACAAGCAGTGCTCTGAAGTGTGCACGCGCGTTTTCTGGCATTGTGGTGTGTTGCAGGAATGCTCTGATAAGGTGTCAGTCAGGTTACGGCCTAACTCGCCGGTTGGCATTCTGTTCATTCCCATCTCTGTTCCTGAACGCTCACACACACACACACACACCCTCAGACGGGAGGAACACACCGTGCCGTGGCCGCTTGAGAGAGGCCGTCGCCTGCCTTCGCTGCTCGTGTGCTACAGGACTACAGGCAGGAAGAAAACAGCCAGCTGTGTGTGTGTGTGTGTGTGTGTGTGTGTGTGTGTGGGGGGGGGGGGGGGATCTGATGGATGTGTATGCTATCTGCGACGACATCAAGCGATAGATAATAGTTTCGATTTTAGGATCATCTTTTGGCTATAGATGTAGGCGACTGCATCAGACTTGTTCTCATTGATTGATCAGTCATTCCAAGGACTTGTTCCTTGGCCAGCGGCAGGAGAAAAGTAAGTACAAGTACATTTTTAATTAAAAAAACATGGGAGACAGGTTTTTGGTTTGTGAATATATTTGACATTTGACATTTTGACGTGTGATGCTCAGAACTGATTGCAAAGGCAGTGATTTGATGCTTTAGTGGGATTTAGGCTTTTTCATAAATGAATAAGGTCACATGGACCCACAGGATGTCATGGAGAACATTCTGATATCTTTTGAAGAATATGGAAGATTATTGTGTATATTTTGAAGAGTTACAATGAACTGAAACATACTTCGCTTGTTATAACAAGCGAAAAATGTGGTTTGCTCTGTGAGACATGGCATGTCGTTACTGTCGTGTGACATGATTGACTGGCATAGCCCCCATCAAACCATTCAAGATATTGAACTGAGATATTGACCTATTTTGAATCAATCTCAAGCACATTGACTTTTGTAACTTTTGAGTTTTGTTCCTCTGTACTGATAAACTGCAATTGACCCATTTTATAATAATTACGTAAAGCATGAAGACAAAGGCAAATAAACAAAAGCACAAAGGGAAAATCGAAATAAATATAATTTAAAAAATGAAATGAAAAATAAACAAACCCCCCAAAAAAGTATAGAATAAAATAATATATATATATTCTGTGAATTAGAATACAGGCAAAGAATATAGGATCCGTCCATCCAAACTCCTGTGTCTCTTCCCCAGTTTGAGGTGAGTGATGGCGGACGTGGCAGGAAGCCCGATCTCAGTGAAGGTGGAGGAGACCTCTCAGAGCGTCATCCTCACCTACTTCCAGGGGGACATCGGCAGCATGGTGGACGCACACTTCTCCCGGGCCCTGAGCCGGGCCGACCGGGCCAAGCCCCAGCTGGCCAAACCCAAGAGGAACCGCAAGTCCCTCAAATCAGGTATGAGTCGGCCCCGACGAGGTGACGAAAAGTTGGTGTGGGGGAGAGGGGAAGGAAGCGTTCTGTCCATAAAAGAAATCCATCTGACATCTCTCACTCTTGTGTGTGTGTGTGTTGCCCCCCAGAGGATTCAAACTCCTGCCAGTGGATGGCCACCTCCTCCAGCTCCTACCCGGAAGCCCAGTTCCTCAGCCCCAAGGAGGAGCACGGCGGCCTGCCCTTCAGCCCCGTGGACGAGTCGCCCTCCGGCTGGCCACCCTTCCCCGTCAGGCAGGCGGGGGGCCTGGCGCTGCCCGCCATGCCCTACTCCCTGACAGCGGACGGCCTGAGCCTCACGGGACACCAGTACGCCAATTCCCTGCTCAACCTGCTGCACAGTGACCGCAACGACCCCGGCATGGGCCCCGGTATGGGCCCCAGTATGGGCCCCGTAATGGGGCCTGGTATGGGCTTGGGTTCCAAACCTGAGCTGCTGCCCAGCTGGACGGCACCTGGCGCTTTCAGGGACTCCTTGGATCCCAGCTTTGATCACGGTAGGCTTGTGGTTCCACACACACTTAAAATAAAGAAAAACGGTTTTAACAGGTTGCTATTTTAAGCCGTGAAAGAGGAGAAATGTATTTGCTAAAAATGTATTGACTGTATGCACTGTATTGATGCTGTGTAAAGTCTTTGTTATCTTGAGTTATGTCATACTTTTCAACAGTCCCACACATGTGCTTGCCCATCTCTTGCAGGACGGAGTGTGGACAAGAAGGACCTCTACTGGTACTAAGGGAAGATTCTTTTGCTGCAAGACAAGGAGTGGAAAGGGGGCGTGTGTGTGTAGAGGGGTTGTTCAGACTGGTAACAACACATAAGCCCCTCTAAAGCACTGCCTGCCACTGATCACACTCCCTGCAAAAAAAAAGAAACTGTCCGTTTGACAGACGTTTTCTCGCCAAACCGGCCGCTGAGCTGCCACTCACTTCCTGATCTGAGTGTGTGTGTGTGTGTCTTTCTCTCTCTCTCTGTCTCTCTCTCTCTCTGTCTCTCTCTCTCTCTCTTCCTCTCCTTCTCCCTCTCTCTGTCCCTGTCTCTGTCTCTCTCTCTCTCTCTCTAGAGGGATGTGGCTGTGGATTATTGATAGCGCCGTGCTAATATTAGCCTTGTTCCATCTGTTAGGGTCGCTAACCAGGGCTTGTGTGTGTATTTGTGTGTGTGTGTGTGTGTGTGTGTGTGTGTGTGTGTGTGTGTGTGTGTGTGTGTGTGTGTGTGTGTGTGTGTGTGTGTGCTGAGAGAGAGAGAGAGAGAGAGAGAGAGAGAGGGAGAAGGAGAGGAAGAGAGAGAGAGAGAGACAGAGAGAGAGAGAGACAGAGAGAGAGAGAAAGACGCACACACACACACTCAGATCAGGAAGTGAGTGGCAGCTCAGCGGCCGGTTTGGCGAGAAAACGTCTGTCAAACGGACAGTTTCTTTTTTTTTGCAGGGAGTGTGATCAGTGGCAGGCAGTGCTTTAGAGGGGCTTATGTGTTGTTACCAGTCTGAACAACCCCTCTACACACACACACGCCCCCTTCCACTCCTTGTCTTGCAGCAAAAGAATCTTCCCTTAGTACCAGTAGAGGTCCTTCTTGTCCACACTCCGTCCTGCAAGAGATGGGCAAGCACATGTGTGGGACTGTTGAAAAGTATGACATAACTCAAGATAACAAAGACTTTACACAGCATCAATACAGTGCATACAGTCAATACATTTTTAGCAAATACATTTCTCCTCTTTCACGGCTTAAAATAGCAACCTGTTAAAACCGTTTTTCTTTATTTTAAGTGTGTGTGGAACCACAAGCCTACCGTGATCAAAGCTGGGATCCAAGGAGTCCCTGAAAGCGCCAGGTTGTGCCGTCCAGCTGGGCAGCAGCTCAGGTTTGGAACCCAAGCCCATACCAGACATACCATCGATGTCTGAAGGCCCATTACGGGCGGTCGATTATGACCTCGGACATACTCCTGGGCTGGCGCCACGCTGACACAGTTGCCAGGGCGGGGCCTATGCCACTCTCACAGGGGGGGGGGTTCGTTGGCGGTCACTGCTGCAGACGAATGTGATGTTGGCATACCGGGGCCCATGCCGGGGTCGTTGCGGTCACTGTGCAGCAGGTTGAGCAGGGAATTGGCGTACTGGTGTCCCGTGAGGCTCAGGCCGTCCGCTGTCAGGGAGTAGGGCATGGCGGGCAGCGCCAGGCCCCCCGCCTGCCTGACGGGGAAGGGTGGCCAGCCGGAGGGCGACTCGTCCACGGGGCTGAAGGGCAGGCCGCCGTGCTCCTCCTTGGGGCTGAGGAACTGGGCTTCCGGGTAGGAGCTGGAGGAGGTGGCCATCCACTGGCAGGAGTTTGAATCCTCTGGGGGGCAGGGGATGACTGTGCGGCAACCTTGACCCCCACTAGACCACACACACAAGAGTGAGAGATGTCAGATGGATTTCTTTTATGGACAGAACGCTTCCTTCCCCTCTCCCCCACACCGACTTTTCGTCAAACGCGCCCCACAATACTACGACACCGCGTCAGGACACACCGACGCCCAACTACACACGGCAATCAACCTCAATCCATATGTAACACACACAGAGGACCCTCATCGCCACCACTCACACACACACACACACACACACACACAGAAGCCATTAAGCATTCGTCTTGTTGTGCGTGTGTGTGTGTGTGCGTGTGGCTGCATGCGTGTGTGTGTGTGCTGTGTGTGTGCGTGCATGTGTGTGTGTGTGCTGTGCTCTGTGTGTGTGTGTGTGTGTGTGTATGGGCGTGAGTGGGCCCGGGAGAAGTGTGCGTCCACCATGCTGCCGATGTCCCCCTGGAAGTAGGTGAGGATGACGCTCTGAGAGGTCTCCTCCACCTTCACTGAGATCGGGCTTCCTGCCGTACGTCGAGTGTGATTGTTCAGGTTGAGGTGAAACAGCGGCTCCTGTGGACCTCCTCCCGGGAAATCACACGTAATAAAATCAGACCTGAGGAATGAGAGTCTGCCACACATGTTGTTTTTATGTGTGTGTGTGTGTGTGTGTGTGTGTGTGCACGTGTGTGCACGTGTGTATGTCAAATAGTTTAATTGTTTTACTCTTTATTTCTACTTTATACTTCTCCTTCTATACCATCCTTACCTTTTGGCTGTCCTACCCTTTCTGTCTATCTCTCTCTGTGTTCTCTCTCTCTGTCTCTCTCTCTCTCTCTCTCTCTCTCTCTCTCTCTCTGTCTCTCTCTGTCTCTCTCTCTCTCTCTCTCTCTCTCTCTCTCTCTCTCTCTGTCTCTCTCTCTCTCTCTGTCTCTCTCTCTCTCTCTCTCTCTCTCTCTCTCTCTCTCTCTGTCTCTGTCTCTCTCTCTCTCTCTGTCTCTCTCTCTCTCTCTCTCTCTCTCTTCTCTCTGTCTCTGCTCTCTCTCTCTCTGTCTCTCTCTCTTGTGTCTCTTCTTCTCTCTTCTCTGTGGCCAGAAGGCCCAGAGCGGCCATTCTCTCAGCATCAAATCAACCATCGCCGCACCTCGTCCCCTGCACACACACACACACACACACACACACACACACACACACACACACACACACACACACACAGGCACACACACACACACACACACACACACACACACACTCACACACACACACACACACACACAACCACACCACACTCACATACACACACACCAACACACACACACACAACACACACACACTGGCGCACACACACAAACACACACCTACGCACACAAACACTTGCACACACACTGATGTTTCCCTGTCTTTGCATGAGTATGTGGCTGTTGCCATTGCATCAAACAATATTTCACGTGGAACAAATTGCAGCGTGCGGCCGTGCCGCAGGGGGCCGACACAACGCTCGCCGTTTCTAAATCAAGGTGGTCTCCTTGTGCGATTGTGCTCAGTACACTCCCTATGAAAGCCTCCTCTGTTTCGTCTCTCTCTCTCTCCTCCCCTGTGTGTGTGTGTGTGTGTGTGTGTGTGTGTGTGTGTGTGTGTGTGTGTGTGTGTGTGTGTGTGTGTGTGTGTGTGTGTGTGTGTGTCGGTTTTGGAATGACTTCAGAGTCTTGACACGCAAAAACTGCAAGCGGCCACGCCTCCAGCGGCACAGAGGCCTTGTACGGTTTCTCTGACGAACCTGTTCTTCCACTGCATTCACCTTACCGTACGTCGGATCACCAGCCACAGAGTTGTGACTTTTGAGACATGAGAAGAACAAAAAAACCAAACAACTTACAATATACTGAATCTCTCTCAGTACAACCGCAAGGAGGCCAGTATTAAGGTGTAGGCCAAGCTGTAGTAGTAGTCGTGGTAGTACTCTGAGTGTACGTTTACTCCTAGTCCTGAGCAGTGATTTACAGTGAATTTTCTTTTCAAGCTGTAGTAGTAGTCGTGGTAGTACTCTGAGTGTACGTTTACTCCTAGTCCTGAGCAGTGATTTACAGTGAATTTTCTTTTCTTTTGATATATATATGATAATGTACATGAATGTTGATGTTGGTGTTTTCTTTGAGGCTGTTGGATAAATATATAATAAGGATATATTATATATTTTGTTTAAATAGCAATACATAAATGTAGGATTTCATGGAGGATAATCTGGACTCATCTATCCTCTTAACACATGAATAAATAATAATGAATATGAATAAATAATGAATACAAAATAATGAAAAATAAAAAAAATTGTTTATACAGCACACAGGGGGGGGGAGGGGGTCGCGAGTTAAGCGGCGGGCGCATTGGGGGGACGCAGGGGCACAAATAAATATGTACATACAAAATGTTATTGAATCCGACTTTCAATAAATATTACAACGTCAAATCTGTCCGCAATGTAACGAAGGCGTTGTAATAAAACACTATTATTATGTCGGCCTAATCCGCACAACAGTGACACCTGACGGCCAATGTAGGTAATTATAATTGTAATGAAACGCTAAATGTCACAAGTCAGATCCGAAGTGATGCATCACCATGACCGCACACACACACACACACACACACACACACACACACACACACACACACACACACACACACACACACACACACACACACACACACACACACACACACACACACACACACATACACATACACACACACACACACACACACACACACACACACACACACACACACACACACACACACACACACACACACACACACACACACACACACACACACACACACACACACACACACACACACACACACACACACACACAGAGATACAGGGAGAGACATAGACAGAGACAGACAGACAGACAGACAGACAGACAAAGAGAGAAATATAGAGAGATGCTTGCTGTCCATTATTGGATCATTATTGTGTTCAGAGAGGTCACATCTTCTGTGGGGGAGAACACATGAACATCATCGCTTTTCAGGTCAAGAAGAAAATTCTTCCCCAAAATAACTAACAAGGTCAAACTCTTGATCCTTTATCCTTGACTCCGTTCTCTTCTCTTATCCTCCTCCTAGATGCTCACCTCAACCTCAACCTGTTCTGTTGTGACGTCAGGGTTGCTGTACAGGAAGTGTGAATGTGATCTCTACGCTATGCCGGCGTGAGCAGACCCAACTTGTTCATTATACAGCAATGAGAGGCCTGGGAGACATAGATGTACAGCCACAGGTGCCACCCACACATGTTGCTGGCTGTGGATTATTGATAGCGCCGTGCTAATATTAGCCTTGTTCCATCTGTTAGGGTCGCTAACCAGGGCTTGTGTGTGTATTTGTGTGTGTGTGTGTGTGTGTGTGTGTGTGTGTGTGTGTGTGTGTGTGTGTATACAGGAAGACAATGCTAGTCCGGTGGCTGTTGTGGGAGACTGCGTATGTCAACATGTGATAACTGAAGCCTTCAGGGGCGGTGGTGGTGGACTGTGTTGCTGAAATGACATACAGCAGGAGAGGTTCACACTGTGGAGGATAGAGAGAATGAATGAACGAATGACGGGCTGGGTGGATGAATGGATGAATGGATGAATGGGTGAATAAAATGAAAGAAGGAAGGACAGAAATGAAGAAATACATTTTCAGAAAGAAAAATCTCGACAGACAGACTGACAGATTGATAGATTGATAGATAGATAGATAGATAGATAGATAGATAGATAGATAGATGGAAAGATAGATATGATAGATAGATAGATAGATAGATAGATAGATAGATAGATAGATAGATAGATAGATAGATAGATAGATAGATAGATAGATAGATAGATAGATAGATAGATAGATAGATGGAAAGATGGATAGATAGACCACGACCACACCTCATCTGCATGTGATGACAAAACAATGACTCAACTTCTTCCAAAAATCAGAAGTCCCAGTCATACAATGCATGTTTGAGGAATGAATGTGTCAGACAGAGGCGTTATAAGCGTGTTCTGGTGACATTTGAGCCAACGATTGCGTTCTAGCTGTCGTCTATTCTCAGCTAATAACTTTCTATTGATTCAACCCTCTGTGGGACCTGAGCAATCTCTCGCTGCAGCTTTTGTGGAGCGTTTGCCGAGGAAGGAAGTAAGGAAGTAAGGAAGGAAGGAAGGAAGGAAGGAAGGAATTGTGGGAATTGTGGTGACAATCTTCGTGTGTGTTCTGCTACGAATAAATATTAGGCTTATACACTGTACATTTATAATTCTATTGTTATTGTATTATTATTGTTATTATTATTGTGATTATTGTTATTGTTAGAGAGAGAGAGAGAGAGAGAGTTAGTATTGTTATTGTTAGAGAGAGAGAGAGAGAGAGATTTAGATTTTTAAAATGCTTTTATTTCCTGTACAAAGGATAAACGGGATGAGTAAATGGTATGCAGAAAGGCAACATAGATAAATAACATTAATCAATAAATCAATAAACAAATACAACACAGTTGTATGCAAGTTTCATAATATACAAAAGTACAAAACCATCAGAAAAGTATAATATATAAATGCATCAGTAAATAAATAAATAAATAAATAAATAAATTAAATAGGCTGTCAGGCTGCTTCTGTATATAAGAATTTGTTCTTAGTTGCTTGCCTGGATAAATAAAGGTTAAATAAAAAAAAATACAAAAATAAATTAAATAAATTAAATAAACCAAAACAAAACAAGAAACATAGAAAACCCAACTCTAATTTCCTTTCACAGAGGGCTGGTTGAAAACAGGTTTCCAAACACGAGTTGTTGCTCCTTTACAGAGCACACGATGCCCTCATACGCCCACTTCTCTGTGAAGGCCTCCAGGTCTCCCATGGCTTTATTTATGAGAGAGAGAGAGAGAGAGAGAGAGAGAGAGAGAGAGAGAGAGAGAGAGAGAGAGAGAGAGAGAGAGAGAGAGAGAGAGAGAGACAGACAGACAGACAGACAGACAGACAGACAGAGAGAGAGAGAGACAGACAGACAGACCGACAGACAAAGAGAAAGAGAGAGAAATAGAGAGATGCTTGCTGTCCATTGGGCTGGGTCGAGCCTAGAATAAACTACAGTGCTGAAGAAAATGCCACCCAGCTCTGCTATAGGTTGCTGCAATCTGGACGTCGTCACGCAGCACCCTGATGAGATGAATGACTTTTTCTTTGCTGCTCATTAATCTTTTGGCTTGAGTGACCACCAGCTGCTGGACATGCGGCCAGATCAGATCAGATCAGATCAGATCAGATCAGTCCGTCTATACCTGTACGTTACAGATGATTACAGGCCTATGTACTGTATATATAATATTGGGAAGTTATTTGCAGAAGTTTGATTGACTGACTGACTGACTGACTGACTGATTGGTTGATTGATTGATTGATTGGATCCGAGGAGGAGCGGAGAATGGTTGTGGTGGCGGTAGACTGGAACAACAACAACAACAACAACAACAACAACAGCAACAACAACAACAACAACAGCTTCAGCACCACGGACAGCTCCAGCCGCGCCGCCGCCGCCGCCGCCACCGCCGCCGCCGCCACCACCGCGGGCCACACGGCGTTC
>PIJE02000782.1:83108-90608 GCA_002895965.2 Coryphaenoides rupestris | reverse complement strand
AGTTGTTGGCTCCTATTTGTTGTATATAAATGTTCTAAATAAATGTTCTATATCAAAATATGCATGAGAGTCATGGATCAAAAGAGGAAGGGGGCCCACAGAGATTGTTAATGTATAGGGCCCAGAATTTGGTGGCACGCCCCTGGTTGTACGCCATTTTTGTGGTCGTTGCAACGTTGCAACGTTGCAACATTTCCTGTGAGATTCTTTTTAAATATACTGTATACACATATAGAAATATCTTTTCTTTACTTTGCAGTTCAATGCGTGCTTCGTTGCCCTGGTAAAGTGTAGCGACGAGCCTCTCGGCTTCCCCACCCAACCCCAGCAGCGTCTGCCACCAGCACCAGCACCACCAGCATCACCAACACCACCAGCGCACACCCGGCTTCTGACTCCCCCCCCCGCCATGATGCTCCTGATTACCGGAGTACCTGTCACGGCCGCGACCGTGTCTCCGGGCTCCCGGGGTTGGGGGGCGTGGCTCCGGGCTACGGTGCCGCCCCTGCATAATTAGCAGCACCTGCGCAGCACTCACGGCTGCCGTGAATTAACAATCAGTGCGAGTATAAAGACTCCGGCTTTCCACCCACTGGTGTCGGACCATTGTCTTGTTGTTGTGACAAACCTTGTTACACATACTTGTTGCATGTCGCTACTCTGTGTTACAAGTCCTGTTGTGGATCCTACCCGTATGGATGCTTACCTGCCTGTCTGTTCCTCACCTGCCTACCTGTCTGTCCCTCACCTGCATGCGTGCCTGTATGTCCCTCATCTGCCTACCTGTCTCACGGTAAATAAATACCACTCCGCACTGCAAAACCGAGTCCTGAGTCTTGCGTTTGGGTCCTCCTGCTCACATCGTAACAGAATGGTCCGAAATGGACCCAGCAGGCTTGATCAGCCTTTGGTAATACATTGTCGACCGGCTCCCGGTCCCGGTTGGACCGCAGGAGTGCTACCGGGGAACCCGCCTGGCCAGGGGGGCCCCCCGTAGTTTCCAGCTGGCGCAGAGGCGTCAGGACAAGCAGCCCTTGCCGGTCCCGGCAGCACCGCCGCAGCCCCTGCCGGTTCCTGCGGCCAGGTGCCAGCCGTCCCGGTCCCGGCTGGACCGCCGCAGCTCCTGCCTGTCCCTGCTGCCAGGTGCCAGCCATCCCTGGTCCTGGTCCCGGCTGCACAGCCGCAGTCCCTGCCGGTTCCTGCTGCCAGGTGCCAGCCATCCCTGGTCCCGGTCCCGGCTGCACCGCCGCAGCTCCTGCCGGTCCCTGCTGTCAGGTCGCAGCCATCCCCAGGCCCGGCCCCCGCTCCGACGGCACCAGTGTCTCCCGCCCAGCCTCCAGGTCGTCCACCGGAGGGTCCCGGCCCGGCCTCTGCCCTGCCTCCAGGTCGTCCGCCTGATGGTGCCGGCCTGGTGATCGTGGGTCGCCTGGAGGCTCCCGTTGAGGGGGGTACTGTCACGGTCGCGACCGTGTCTCCGGGCTCCCGGGGTTGGGGGGCGTGGCTCCGGGCTCCGGTGCCGCCCCTGCATAATTAGCGGCACTCACGGCTGCCGTGAATTAACAATTAGTCACTGCATAAAAGCCCCGGCTTTTCACCCACTGGTGTCGGACCATTGTCTTGTTGTTGTGACAAACCTTGTTACACATTACTTGTTGCATGTCGCTACTCTGTGTTACAAGTCCTGTTGTGGATCCTACCCGTATGGATGCTTACCTGCCTGTCTGTTCCTCACCTGCTTATATACCTGTCCCTCACCTGCCTACCTGTCTCACGGTAAATAAATACCACTGCAAAACCCCGAGTCCTGAGTCTTGCGTTTGGGTCCTCCTGCTCACATCCACACCCCCTTGGTGCCCCCTAACGTTCACCCCCTACTGCAGCCCATAGACGGCGGAGGAGCCCAACATAAAGCCTCATAGTCCATTATACCGTGTGAGGGTGATCGAGAACATGAAACGTGACTGGATCAAAGTCAGTCTCTGCCACAGTGACTCGTTCCGTGGCTTAGTTCGGGGTTCTTGACCGGGAGGGAGGGAGACTCGAGGGTCGAGGTGATGACGCGAAAACTGCTTTTTATTCAGCAAATAGGAGAAACTATAATTGTATTCCGTCGGCGTCTTGTCAGACCCTGGCTCTCCATCCGTACCCAGCCTCCTACTCCTATACTGGGAGAGCAAACTAGTGTCCAATATATATTACGTTCCTAATCAAGCTCATCCTCTACAGCTGAGTCAAGCTCAGGACTCCGGATAGCAGATCAACATGGGAAGAGTCCCTATGCAGACAGACCCCACTGCATCCTGCCTATATGTACATTATTTTAAAAGTGGAGACTGGATATATTGGATTGCTCAATTAGAAAAAATATTACTTATTTGTGATACTTGTGGTTGGAGTAATATATACATTTTAGGGTTGTTTTTTTTACACACACAATATACTAGAGTAGAGTACACAGTGGATCGTGTGTGTAGTGTATGTAGGTTTACTCATCATATAGAAAAGCAGTTTCAAGCAAACAATGGAATTCATTCTGTTTAACCAATATGAGTTGTCTACTACCACGTTTGTACCACTAGAGGAGGCATTATACACATCAAATTACCACGTATAACACAATATAGCCCAGACCCTTGTTTTCTACAGGGGTCTGCATGTAAATACCATACGGTCACGGTTAATAGCCTACAAATAGCTTACTATGCTTTTGCTTTGCAGTAAGCCTGCTTTCCAGCGGCTCAACTGAACTTCATGCAAGTTCAAAATGAATAAAGATGACATTCGTTCAAGTCTCAGTATAAGTCATTTGTTGTAGTGAGTTGTGCTAGTTTCGTGCACGTAATACCAAGAAAACCATTTCAAAGGAAGGAGGCATTCTTGTTTTCTTTGTTCATGACAGCGGTGTTGTGGTCGGATCTGTATCCAGATGCCATAACACACAGGTTTTGTAGACTTGTAGCAGCAAATGTTTAATATTACCAGTGTTCTGTTAACATACAATTTCATAAACATTACTTGATGGATAAAATAAAGTGTGAAATAAACCATGTAAAATATGCCCACATAGTGGGCATATTTTGCTACACATGTCATACATGTGTAGCAAACGTGTGAGAAATGTATGAATGAATGTAATCACACATTGAATCTTCAGTGATGCATACATTTGTATATTTCCATACCAGAGTAGTATATATTGGTAGTTTGATGTGGTGTTGTGGTGGTGGCTGAGTAACGTTTACGTTTTCCACACGCACACACACACGTGACAAACGATAAGCTTCAAGGAAGTAGGTGTAGGAGTCGGAGATCTAACGGGTGAAGTCAGAAGGAGCCTGGTATGTCACCCCGCCACAGAGGACCTCTCCACCACCGCCACCATGATAAACACCTACAGCACCAGCAGCGCGTATCCACCCACGGTGCCGCCGCGCCACAGCAAGTGGGACCCAGAAGCATCGGCCTCGACACGGGGCCCCCGCCGGGTCTGGCTCTGGGTGCTGTTGGTGATGATACTCTACCTGCTCCTGTCTGTCGCAGGATTCCTCTATCTCTACATTGACAGAATGGTATTTATAGTGTTTCTTTATTGAGATAAAGCTGTTTAGCTCAGGGGACAAGTTTAGCATTGATGTCAATCAATAGGTTTATTGCCTTTATTATTGCATTATTCTGATCTGTTGTTAGGCCTGCTATTTTAATTCAAGCAGCAAATAAATCATGAAATAATTAGGGGTGAAACAAGGAAACAATTAGTTTCAAGTTTCAAGTTTCAAGTATTTTATTGTCACTTCACACTTCTCTTTTTGTGCAAAACGCCCGACAGCCGACAGTAATTATCAAGAATACAAAATAGAAATAGAACTATGCAAAATAGAAATAGAACTATGAATATAAATTCTCTGTAAAATAAGTAAATGAAATATAAAATGAAATGGAATATACAGCAAGAATGTCCAGGTGAGCAATACACATATAAATCAATGTACTAAAATATACATTGTTATATGCTGACATTCACAGAATGTCACAGAATACCTTCCCAGACAGTCGACACAACACTAGCACCAGCAGTTGGCACCAGGACTAGCACTAACACCAGTACTAGCACCAGGACCAGCACTAACACCAGTACTAGCACCAGGACTAGCACTAACACCAGTACTAGCCCCAGGACCAGCACTAGCAGTAACACTAGCACCAGGACCAGCACTAGCAGTAACACCAGCACTAGCACCAACACTTAGCACTGCTACCAGCACTAGCTCCAGCAGTAACAACTTATCACCAGGACTAGCACTAGCAGTAACACTTAGCACTAGCAGATATATAATTAGAGATATACATGAAATAATTCTAGGTTTGGAAAGTGGATTCATATCTTTTTTTCTTAAGAGAAAAACGACTATTACTTCCTTAAAAATCTAATTGCTGTTTAAAAGAAAATGCATCTTCTCATTTCTGATCGTTTGTTGCATCCCTCAGCCGCCTGCGGTTCTTAACCACGAAGGAAAACGTATGTCACCTTGGGTTTTTCTGAACATCATGATAGTTTCCATGTCTGAAAACTTTCTAAACCTGCCTCGGGTGTAACAGAACATGAACACTGACTGTGTGCTCTCCTCCGCAGCTTCTGCACTCTCTTCCCCAGAGAGGCGCTCAGAGAGGCGCTCAGAGAAGGCCTCCCACACCACCATGGCCAGCATGACAGTCAAGCGGCCGCCGCACCAAACAACAGATAAAACACAACGTAAGAAACCAAATGCATTATTTAAACTTGGATTTATAAAATCAAACTTGGATTTATAATATTATTTGTCATCAACTCTGAATCTGTGCTTGACCCGTGCAGTGGGATACCTGCAGTGGGAAATGAAGCACTCCACGCTGAGGAACATGAGCTACTACCATGCCAGCTGGGTGAGGGTGCATCAGCCCGGGGACTACTACGTCTACGCCAGGGTCAGCTTCTCTGGCGGCGGCGGCGGTGCAGCACAGCCGGCCCGGCCCCTGGTCAGCGTGATCAGGGTGAGGCACGACCAGCACCACGAGACGAGCGAGAACGCCATGAAGGCTTATTGCACCCTGGGGAACCACAACGCCGGCCTCTGCACGACCTCGCAGGGACAGTTGCTGCAGCTGCAGGCGGGGAACCTGCTGGGCGTGTGGGTGGAGAACACCACGTGGGTGGACTACGAGATAGGAGCCACCACATTTGGAATGTATAAGTTGTAGGCAGTGTTGTAATGTAACGAAGTACAAATACTTCGTTACTGTACTTAAGTAGAATTTTCACGTATCTGTACTTTACTTCGTTATTTATATGTCTGGCAACTTTCACTTTTACTCCACTACATCTCCAAAATAAAATGTATACTTTTACTCCGATACATTTCTCCTAAGCATCTTCGTTACTCGTTACTACAAAATAAAATCATTACAAATGTGTTAAGACTGCAGGTTTGGCGAATCACGCGCGAAACCAACCAGACGCGCAAAGCGCACGCGCACTGCTGCGGGTGTACGCGCTTTACTTCCGCTCCCATGGTAACGCATGGCGCGGTTCATACTGCGTCCCTGTGCGCAATCTCATAGAAATACATTGTATATGCACAATATCTGCATCATATTCAGTTACATTAAGTTAAATCAAGTCATACATTTAGCATACAACCAAAACAACATTCTAATAATAATAATAATCATTATTATTATTATTATTATTATTATTATTATTAACATTCTATATAGTTTAGATATTTGTTTTAATCACACTAAAGTATGATCATAGCATCAATATCAATCAATTCCCGCGCCTGGTAACATGGGAGTGCGCGTGCGCAGCAGTGTGCGTGCGCTTTGCGAGTCTGGTGGGTTCAGTCCGCGTCTGGTGGGTTTCGTGCGGAAGAAGTCCCGGATGTCCCGGATGTCAGTAGAATCAACGACTGATGCCACTTTTTTTTGTACTTTTACTTTTACTTCCAATACTTAAGTACATTTAATATCAGAAAATTACTTTTGATACTTAAGTACAGTAAATATCAGATACTTTAAGACTTTTACTCAAGTACATTTCTAAAAGGTGACTAACTTCTACCAAAGTCATTTTCTGGTAAGATACTTGTACTTTTACTCAAGTATCGCTTTCAAGTACTTTATACAAGACTGGTTGTAGGAGAAGGCTTGGGGGTGGGGTAGTGTTTGGATCCAGAAGCCAGGATGTCATCTCTCGTGTGTGGTGTGTGTAGCCGGACTCCAAGAGGAGAGGATAGACAATTTTCACAGACCTGTGATGAACGCTATTGGATGGCTGATCAATGTAGGAGCAGTTCTGCCATTAGCTTCGTTCCTATGGCTAATGTGCTTGGGTGGGTTATCCATTGAAAATGCACGGTTTGTTTTTACAGCAGGTATGATGTCATCTAAAAGAGGAGAGGCATGAGTCAATCGATGTTGTTTGTCATTTCCTTTTTTTTTTATTAAAAGAATGGAAAAAAACACAAGCCAAACAATACTTGTAAGAATAGGATTTGCATAGAACATTTGCATACATTTTTCCAAAAGTTGCACGTAGCTCTGTCCGTGACTCATGGAGTTCTTGATAAAGAGGGTAGACATCGCTATACACCCCCCCCCCTCTCCTCTGTTCCACTGCTAAGTGACTACTGAGGATTTGATCTTGAACACAACAGCAAAGGATAACAGCTACGCCAGTGAGAACAGTTGAGATACAGGAAACGGGAGCTTTATGTAACAAACGCTTTGATTGACAGCTTTACAGGTGAAAAAAAAGGTGGACCTTTTTCTGGGAGCGCTGATGAACAGCGTTTTGTGTGACTTCCGCACATATTGTCTGCTGCTGGTTCAGCATCTTCTCATGAATATACAGACGACAAAAGGTGCGCGCGAGAGTGTGTGTGTGTGTGTGTGTGTGTGTGTGTGTGTGTGTGTGTGTGTGTGGGAGAGCGGGGGCGGGTGTAGGGTCAATTCAGTCTAGCCTCGATACAGAGGCCGGGGTTAAAATGCGTCAACAGTCAATATTTCGTCAACTTTGTTTCAATGGCATCTGGTTAACGTGCCCGTGAAGAACACAGCGGTCGGCCAATGAAAACAACCCTTACTAAAGAAACAAAATAATACAAAAACCTTGGAGGGGCCCAGTGTGCGCGTGTGATTCAATAGCATCATCACAACGCAAAAAAAAAAGAGGTCCCGGATGTCCCGGATGTCAGTAGAATAAACGACTTGTACTTTTACTTTTACTTCCAATACTTAAGTACATTTAATATCAGAAAATTACTTTTGATGCTTAAGTACAGTAAATATCAGATACTTTAAGACTTTTACTCAAGTACATTTCTAAAAGGTGACTAACTTCTACCAAAGTAATTTTCTGGTAAGATACTTGTACTTTTACTCAAGTATCGCTTTCAAGTACTTTATACATAGTAGCATCCTGAGTACAACCCTGGGATCGTTTCGCTCAGGGTCACCTCCACA
>PIJE02000782.1:22500-81935 GCA_002895965.2 Coryphaenoides rupestris | reverse complement strand
CACAAACCTCGCGTTCCCTTTCCTCTCCTCGGGGTCTGGGAGAAGCCAGAGTTCTGTCCGGTGCAGTCGGGGCCCGTGTCTGAGTCCAGAGAACGCTTCCTGACCGTCTATATGTTTACAATTCCTCTGCATCACAAGTCCTCCTCCTCCCCTGGAAGATCTGTGTGTGTGTGTGTGTGTGTGTGTGTGTGTGTGTGTGTGTGTGTGTGTGTGTGTGTGTGTGTGTGTGTTTTCATGTGCGGGTGCGACGAACACAGTGTGGCTCTCTGTTCTGCAAAGTTTTGTGTCAGTCGTCTGTATCAAGTCGTCTTCCCGCAAAAGCGCGTCATACTCGCGGGTGGGTCGGGCATTGGATGCAGAAGGATCTGTGATGGGGGGGGGGACCGTGTCAAGAGTCAAGAGAGGGGACGGGGACGGATTGGCCCCGCCCCCACCCACGTGACACCATGCGAGGCGTAACGAGGAAGAACGGATGGACAGACAGACCGGCCCACCCTTTAGAAGCGTGCTTACGTATACATATATATGTACCATCAGCTGGACATGGGGGCGGTGGTGGTGGTGGTGGTTGTGCTCAGTGGCTGGGGTCGTCCCACGCCATGTCGTTCTTCTGCTTGGACAGCTTCCGCACGGCGCGCTCCAGGTCCTTGCGTGCCTTCTGCTCCTCCTCCAGGAACTGCTTCATCCACTTGTGTTCCTAGCGCCACGGTGGGACATAATAATGCCGACATCTTAGTAAGCGATGCAGTGCAATGCAACGAACATCGTGAACCATCCCATCACGGTAATAGACGAGTGCAGATATACGTACGTACGCACGCCCAACATATGGAATGGGTATCTGTAACTGATACAGTACATCGCTGGCTTGCCCCTCTACAAGCTATTGATGCGCCACAGGTTAAACCAGCCATCACTACACACACTCCGGGAGTGCCAACATGCTAGTATGTACCATCTACTCAACATGTGACTACAATTTCTGCTATAAACTGGATAATTCCCATTCCTGCCTGTGCCCTGCTGTTGGGGAGCACTAAAGAAGCCACTTTGAGTTGGTTGATTACAATTACCTTTTTCAACTCATGAACCTCGTCCTTTAAAGCGTACACGGCATCCACCAGGCTTCTGAAACGTCAAAGAGAGAAGAACAAGTTTATTAAATCACACAAGGTTAGTCCTGGCCTGTGTGCCGTTGAAATGTATTAGAGGGGGGGAGTGGGGTGTTTTCTCAAGGTCATCCAGCAGCCAGGCCACACATAAATGGACCAATACTACATTGCTCTGTAATATATATGTATGATAAGGGAGCCGGACAACGTAGTCCAAGGCAATGTAAATAAGCACAAAGTACCAGGTCTGGACCTGGTGGGTCCGCTGATGACATCAGGAAGCACAAGAGCTTCATGGGGGGGGCGGGGCCTTAAGAGTGACGAGGGGGCGGGCCTTGAGAATCACGAGGGCCATTGAGTTGCAGTGAGGGGGTGGGGCCTTATGAGTGGCGAGGGGGCGGGGACTTGAGAGTAACAGTGAGAGGGGGGCGGGGCCTTATGAGTGACATGGTCTTACTTTTCCTCGATGACTGTCTGTCCGTTGCTCCTCGTCTCCTCCACAATGATCTTCTCCTCCTCTGGCAGCAGGACCTGCGGCACACATTCCTTCCTCACTGGCGAACGCAACACACAAACACACACACACACACACACACATTAGACATAAGGCACATTTTGTTATATATATATATTTCAATCCTGTAGAAGAGCATGAATCGTGTCCCCTACCTGAGGAGCTCTGGTGCAGGCTGGCTCCTGTGCAGTATGCCTCGATCACCTTCAGGATCTGGGCATCCTCCTCCAGTGCAGCCGTGCCTGCCGGTACCACACACACACAGATGATGATGTTAATTAAGACATTTGGTTACTAACTGAGCCACCCCCACCCACCCCAGACTCTAACTGGGCCAGGTGAGGCCAATTAAGCCAGCCACGAAACACACACACACACTCCCACGTGCAGTAGTCTGAGACGTTATTGTCGATTTCCCAGGGGAATCAATGCAAAGAACAAAAGCCGCACTTTTCCGGAGGAGAGTGTCGTCGTCGGACGGCTTGCGATCCTTCTTGCGGTTGCCGGGCAGGAACTTCTTCATGGGCCGCGGGCTCTTGCTGGAGTCCTGCGAGGACAAGGGCCCAGGGGCTGAGTGTACGGAGCCAACATCATCATCATTCATCAATAATAAGCCAACATGGTCAACATGGCGCTGCACAGACAGCATCAACGTGGCAAGCTCACATGGATGCACATAACCTGGTCAACAAACCAACAAGCCACAAACAACAACAAACAACAACAAAAATGAAGACAAACAAGTTCATAGTGGAGATCCGCTATGATACGGCCATCTCAATATAGTCATCGGACAGAGGAACCAGTTTTGTCTGCAAACTTGTTATGTGAAAGCATAAGCACTTTATGTGTTTATGCAAGCGTTGCACACAATAGAATGGACAGCACATTGATTGGCACACATCTGCTACTTTTGGCATTCAAAATATGTACAGAACACTGCTAATCATCGGGCTATAATATCTATATATATATAGATATAGATATATCTCACTGTAATCAAAGTGTTCTTACACAGACACCCATGGCAACTCCTGCTATGCTTAAAGGCTGAACTGATCGGTTGTGATTCTTGACTTGTGATTTGTGATTAATGGACCTTCATTGCAAACACCGTGTGCTGCCTCTGTGTTTACAGTTCCACTGTTTTGCCGACACCATGGCAGCAAAAACGAACTAAGTAAGATCGCAGGAAGAGATCATCGGTCCGACAACACCCTGTGGTGTCAACAGCCGATGCAATACATGATAAAATAAAAGATACATAGGCGAAATAGAGGGTGGCAGTGGCTCAGGAGGCGGAGCGGTAGTCCGGCAACCGGAAGGTTGCTGGTTCAATCCCTGGCCAAGTGTCGAGGTGTCCCTGAGCAAGACACCCTTACTGTAACTTCTCCCGATGAGCTGGCTGATGCCTTGCATCATGGATGACACCGCCGGCGGTGTATGAATGTATCTATGTATGTATTTATGAATGAATGTGAGGCACCAATTGTAAAGAGATTTGAATGAAAGAGTTATAGATACATTCAGTCCATTGACCACGATATGAAATGACAAATGTCTATAGTAATTGTTGTCAGTATTGGAGTCATTCACTGTGTGGCGGTGGGAGGAGGGAACAGGCGAGCACGATGACCAGCGAGGGGCGCACAGCACACAGTGGCGCAACAAAACGCACGTGCACGCGGCGCCGCACGCACACACACACACACACACACACACACACAAGCAGGAAGAGGGCCAAGAGATCTAACCTTACCTTCAAAATATAAGACATCCTCTACAAGAGACGGCAGAAAAAAAGGAGAGAGGGAAAGAGAGAGGAAATGTGCATGAAAAATGACAAGGTGATGTCATAGAATGGAATGTAAACAATTTAAACAGACCCCCATCCACGCCCACTTGGTGTGTGTGCAATTGCATGTGATGTAGATGGATTAACATATATGTACAAGTAAAAGACGAGAGACAGATGTGCAATTCAACAGAGAGAGAGAGAGAGAGATAATGAGGAGGTTATGCATGCAACTGTCAGCGTTCATGAAAATAAGAAGAAAAGAAAAAACATGACCCAGATTTCCATTTGGCGGTCGGGTTTCTGTGGAAGAGTCAATGTGCAGTTGGTGCACTGAGATGACACAGCAAACCCCATTATGTTGCTGCTGCTGGTGTTGGTGGTGGTGGTGGTAGTGGTGGTCAAGCTATGACTACTCTGCTCCGCTACGAGGCATGCAAAGGCATGCAAAAAAAATGGGTCGCGGGAGATGCGGAGGAAACCATGACCGGGAAAACAAGGAATTTACCGACGTCCGATCGCAAAACGAAATGAAACATGTGGCGGCAGTGGAATTATCAGTCTCCGTCCAGCATGGGGCTCTGGGGTCGACTCAATCTACAAACATGGACTACGTCCGTCCTATGCTCAGAAGGCACAAGGCCCGGAGAGAAGATGCAGTGGCGCAGCTGTGAAGTCTGATCTGACCGAACAAACCCCTTTTGCAAAAGCATCGTTACCAAGGAAACGGTGCGACGTGGTGACGATGTGCAGCCGCGCCAAACATTGAGAAACCATGAAAATCATGAATGAAAAACCGCGATCGCCTGGGTACCTGGTTTCGTTTGTCTTGTACTCCACCTAGGAGGGTTTTCAGTTTAACATGCTGTTCAAGTGCTGCTGGTTGTGACCTTTTGAGAGCAAATTAACTGAGGGTTGATTTGTGTTTGTATGACAGTGTTTGTATGCCTCTACCTAGTTCCTGTGAAGGGGGAGGCGTTCACAGGAGACCGCATGGGCCACGGGTGAGGCAGTGGAGGTGAAGGAGGCGGGGGCACAGGGGTATGATTCTTGGAACAAGACGAGTTGCATTCTGCATTCTGTGTGTGTGTGGCGGTGTATGTGGGTAGATGCATGTGTCACAGTAAGGTGTTAGGAGAATTAACTGTGTGTGTGTGCGGCGCACACACACACACACACACACCCACACACACCCACACACACCCACACACACACCCACACACACACACACCCCCCCACCCACCCACCCACCCCCTTACCTCCTTGTATCCCAGCGCGGCGGAGGGCTTGAGGGGGGGCGCGGGGCGCAGGCAGCTGAGGGACCAGGGCTTGCTCAGCTTGGGGGGCTCCAGGGGACTGCGGCTGCCCGTGCTGAAGCTGCCCAGGTGGGACAGGTGGGAGGACGTGCCCACCATGCTCAGAGGCTTCCCCTCCGCCGTCTGCTCACACACACACGGCAGCAGCCGAGAGAGAGAGAGAGAGAGAGGAGACAGAGAGACAGAGAGCGATAGAGAGATAGTTAAACAGGGAGCATGGAGCCCTCAAGCCACTATGGGGATTATGCGAGGCATCCCATAATCCTTTGCCCCACGCTATGGCACGTCCAATACAAAGTGAATGGGAGGCTTTGGCGGTCTCAAAGAATCCTGTCTGGTTTGGGGTTTATAATTCGTCAGCGTCCATGTGAACATGTGTGATTATAATGTGGTGACGAGGGAGACCATTACATACAAAATAGGTTTTCTCTCCTTGAGAGGGAGAAGGCTCAGGCACCGTGCTAGTGATTTTGTTGACATGTCCGTTGAAATAACTGCAGTATTGCCTTACTACTTATTGCCAAAGTCTACATGACTTAGGCTTGTTTACTCTTGTAAATCAAAATGAGCTTTTTCACTTTGTCAACTCGTTTCCAGGCATATTCAAAGTACATAAAAAATTATTAAAAAAACTTTATTCGTTATCTTACATCGAAACATTCTATCAACGTTTACTTGGATTTACCTCAAATCATGACAGCAAACGAGTGTACACTCTTACTTCACATCATCTTCCCAAGCTGCTAAAAGTCAAGCTTCACACCTCAGCTTGATGCAAGATTGCTCACCACACATACACACATCCTGAGCCTGAGCCCGCCCCCCTCCCCCCCCCCCAAACCACCACCCCCAACCACAGCCAGTGTTTATGAGAAGACAACAGATAACACATAATCTAGTTCTATTTATATAAAGGCGACATATTATATCACCAGATATGACGATATATATGACATATGAATGACCCATTCCAAGCTGTTTTCAAAAACCGGTTTCAGAATCTCCAGTTTTGGACATCAGAAGTAGGAGTGAGTGTCCACCGCTTGGAAGGGCGAATCACACTTACACCTGGTGTTATAATTCAACCACATTGGAGTCCTGTCAAAATGTCGGTTGGTTGGTTAGAGTCTTCATGTCTGTAGGACCACTGACCCGACAGCAGGCAGGACTGATAGTCAAGACTCGTCGTGTAGTGCAGTGTAGCGTAGTGTAGTGTGTACTGCTAAAGTCGGTCCCCACTCGTGTCAAGTCAGTCAAGTCAACTTTATTTATATAGCACATTTAAACAACCAAAGTGCTGAACAAGCTTAAAAACAACAACAAACAATAAAAGAAACAAAAACAAACAAAGTCAAACTATTAGAGCATAACAGTAGAACAGAGTTTGAGCACAGTAAGTGAGAGACAGGGAGCCTAAATGCAGCTCTAATTGAATGCCAGTGAGAAGAGGTGGGTCTTCAGCAGCGACTTAAAGGTGTCAATAGTCTGGGCAGATTTTAGGTGTATGGGTAGCTTATTCCAGAGGTTGGGGGCGACCACAGCAAAGGCTCTGTCACCTCTATTTATGAGCTTGTTTTTGGGAACCGTTAGGAGCATCTGATTTGTTGACCTCAGAGCTTTAACTGGAATATGTGGGTGTAGAGGTTCCGTTAAATAAGATGGTGCCAACCCATTTAAAATTTTAAAAACAAGCAATACATTTTTTAAATCAATCCTGAACCGGACAGGAAGCCAGTGGAGGGAGTCAGGACAGGAGTTATGTGTTCCCGCTTTCTAGCTCCAGTTAAAAGACGAGCTGCCTCATTTTGTACCAGCTGGAGGCGACGGAGAGATGACTGATCAATACCCATATACAACGAATTACAGTAGTCCAAGCGAGATGTAATAAAAGCATGAGTGACTGTCAGGAAGTCTTTGGGGGAGAGATATGGCTTTACTTTTGATAAAAGTCTCAACTGGTAAAAACAGTTTTTTACCACAGAGCTTATCTGTTTGTTGAATTAAAAAGAGCTGTCGAAAACCACACCCAGACTTTTGACAGAAGTGCGGTTGTAAGAGGCTAGTATTGCATCATAATCAGCCAGCTGATCAGGACGCCCAAACATAATAATCTCAGTTTTGTTTTCATTAAGGTTTAGAAAGTTGAGATCCAACCAAGTTTTGATGTCCTTTAAGCAGTTTAGCAGTGGCTGTAAGGACTCTTTGCTGTCGGCTTTTATGCGTAAATAGATTTGGATGTCGTCGGCAAAACAATGAAAGGAAATGTTATGTTTCTTGAAAATGGACCCCAAGGGCAGCAGATAGAGTGAGAAGAGGATGGGGCCTAAAATGGAGCCTTGAGGAACCCCACAGGAAAGTGGGGCTGTGGATGAGGAGCATTCGCCTAATTGGACTGAGAAGCTCCTGTCTGTGAGATAAGACTGGAACCACTGGAGGGCATTCCCTCGGATGCCGACACACTGATCCAGGCGAAATAAAAGAATGTTATGGTCCACAGTGTCAAAGGCAGCCGTCAGGTCTAGAAGCACAAGAATGGCAGGGTTTCCTGAAGTTGGAGAGAACTGGGGTCCAGATTTTTCTTTTTGATAAGAGGCTGTACTACAGCATGTTTAAAAGCAGCTGGAACACACCCTGAGCTGAGAGAAGTGTTTATTATTGTGGAAGGTAGTGGAGGGCAGCCTTAAAGTGCTCCTATTTTACCACCAGGGGCAAGTGCGATCAGCCATTCCAAGCCGTTTCAGAAACTCTGGCTTATGACGTAAGTGGCCGTGTGTCCACCCAGATGCATGCTGGTGCTAGATCAGCCTACCAGCCTGCCCGGTGGACTGTAGCAGCTTGTACAAATGGTACATCTGTGGGTCCGTACCTTCAAGATGGTGCCCACGGGACTGCCTCCTTTGGTGTAGGGCTGCAGGTGGTCCAGCCACTCCTGGAAGTCCTGCAGGGTACTGCAGAACACGGCCAGACGCTCGATCATGCTCCCTGTGAGGGAAAGAGAGACAGACACAGTATTATGTTACTTTGTCACTTCACCTATAACTGGTGAATTGACAATTATGGGTTATAGTGCAACATTCCCTGGAAGGATTGACTCGTGGAAGGGCGGGTGTTATATTCCTGAGAAACGTCCTGGTTCCGATATTTGTTCAAATATATATATATATATATATATATAAATAAAAGTGACATAGTGCAGGTTTAAGGTAAAGCAACCAACTGGACTGTACTGATCACATGCTGGCAGTAGTGGTCATGGTGGTGGACAAACCTGTGATTTCGAAAGCATAGTGAGCATTCTCAGACTCTTCTGGCAGTCTGGTCACTGTAGCGCCCATCAGAGGTAGTCTGCCCTGTAAAGAGAGTGGTGAAAAAAATACAATATTATTATTATTATTATTACGACTATTATTAATGTATCACTCATTACTATTGTAACTGACAAACCAATGTAAAAATTATACAGTAAGTATGTTTAATTCCATTATATTTGGAAGGTAAAATTGATACACTGATTATCCACTTAAGACGTATGTAGTTAAAGGTACTCGATGTAAGAATCATGAATTCCTTGTCATTACTGACCCCTCTGGCTGGTAGGTGAACTGCAGCCTGCTGGAGCTCGCACATTCAGAGCACTGGAGCGCGAGCTCCGCGGGTTGAGACAATAAGGATCATAAACTAATATTTTATGACGAATCATTAATAAACATTGTACAAATTAAAAAGCTTTGAAAGAACAGAAATGTTTGCCATTATGCACGTTTAGACATCACTTCCTTCCTTTATAATACAAATAAGCCTACAGGTTGTTCGACACAATGCTTCAGGGGAAGGTCTAATTTGTTAAGTTCAAATCACAGCCTGTTCATATAGTGGCAATTTGAAGAGATGTGTGCATGTAATGTGTGAAATCCTACATGATTCTTACATATTGGACCTTTAATGAAGAAACTAGGGATGCACCGATACCACTTTTTTTCAGACCGAGTACAAGTACAAGTACTTACATTTGGGTACTTGCCGATACCGAATACCGATACCGAGTACTTAATAAAACCATTACAGTTCTAATGACTTTGAAAACATGTTTTATTTTCAATCAGATGTTCCTCACTTTCTGACTGTGAACAAATTAAACAAATATAACTTCAATTAATAATTTAATAATTAATAATTTCAATTAAATGTAACCTATTCAGAACCATCCAACATACGTCAGTCGGATATTCGGTACCAAGGACGTGTTGTTGTTTAGGACATTGGTGGACATCACAGATGTTGCGCCAAGGATGCGCAATGATGACGCTCCCGTGAGACGCTGGGCTCCGAGTCAGCGTCTCTGGTGGGGTGGGGGGGGCTCCGTTAATTCGCGGTTCTGATCTCATGCGCAGTTTCTATTAAACATCCATAAACGCCAACTCGGTTGCATCTCTTTATTTCAATATTCCTTGGCTAAGAATATTACAACGTTAACGTTGCGTTGCCAAAGTGGTATCGGTGCGGTTGTATCGGAGTAGTTTAACGAGTACGAGTACGAGTACATGAGCACAGTATCGGACCGATACCGAGTACTGGTATCGGTATCGGTGCATCCCTAGAAGAAACACAAACAAAGTAAGAGTCTCGCCCTCCACCTGGTAGATGAAGCCACTCATGCGGGGGCTAGCGGACAGCATCACCAGCAGGTTGGGGAAGAGCATCAGGTAGCACTCCTCTCGGTCCTGCAACCACAATCACGACAACGTGTTCATTTCAATGTAAAAGGTAATGGACAGTTGGACACGTTTCACATACAACTGGAAAGCACATTGTAACCCGAGGGAATGCGTGTCAAGAACGTCATTTGAATATCGGGGATCTCACTTGGGCACACAAATCAGACTTTGGATTAATAAACTATTGTCTGGTAGTAAAGTAATTCATTGGCGATCAGCAAACATTGCATGTAAACCTGAGCTAAATACATGACTGAAGTCTATGATTATGGCAGCGACTTAAAAGGACCAAGGATATCTTTAATATCCCTGAGAACAATTTTGTTATACAGCCAGCAGTAAACCACACAAGGCTACAAGTACAATACGAAAATCACATTGAACTAATTAAATGGGAAACGGCAGCAAGGACAAAAGTGTTTTCGTCTCTTCTAGTGGTCCTGCACCTTGGCAGACTTTAAATCATTCATTAAAAACATATATTTTTTAAATCTTTAATTTCCTTGTTCAACCATTTCTAACAGATTTGTTCCGATGGAAGTAGTTCATGACTTTAGCATTCACTAAAACTCTGGCATCCACATTAGGACGGTCATATCAGCATTATATATTTGTGGTTGATGCATACAAAACCTTTTGTATTTATGTATAGAATATATATATATTATAAAATGACGTGTCTGGGACACTCATCATAACGGCTGTCATCACAGAGAGCCGGTGTGAACTGAAACATGGCTTAACATGACGGTCTATTCAATGCTTACGCAATGCTCTTTGTGGGGTTATGCGTCATATACCGCCTCTCTGGAGCACATTTGTTAATTATAGATCCTACACACGTCTTTGGATAAATGCACTCATAGTTACGTCCCTTTGGACAAAAGCGTTTGCCGAATGCCCTAAATGGAAATGTACACGCACAATATCATGACGGTTACCCAAAGAAAATCTACTTATGGTCGTGAAAGCTACACCCAAAGGTTGCTCTAGCAAAGTCAATGTAAAGACCCTTTGACAGAAGTGATTGAACATTTCCTGGCCTTGTTTAAAAGGAGCATGAGAAAAATCAGCTTCACACCTTCTTTCCTGGCTTTCAACCCTGGCCAATATCTGCCCTTTTAACCTCCAACCCCCTTCCCAATGTCAATAAACTGATTTCTCCATTCTTCCGTGTGCCTACTTCCTACACATCTTGTTCTTCAATTGACCGGCATTCTGGAATCATGAGGTGTGCCGTGTAACAGAACAGCGTCACAGCGTCTAGTGTGATATATATATATATGTATAAAGGTGTCATTGCCTTCTATACAACAATGGCGGTGCTTTTGCTAACCATTGCACATTTATACTACATTCATCATATGCCACATGTTGATGCGTACCGTTACAATGGCGGATTCATGCGAGCAACGTGTGTGTGTGTGCGATCAGAAAGTACAAGATCAGAGTACAAATCGAAGAAATTGAATGCACGCACACATACACACACACCTGATTTAGCCCTTTTAAAAGGCAGGTAATGAAAATGACCCCAGATTCTGCGTTCGATTGCGGATACATACACACACACACACACACACACACACACACACACACACACACACACACCCCTTTTACACAGAAGGGGACGTAAAGGCTGTGCCACAAGGGAGGGGTGGGGGAGTGTCTCACCTCGCTGGCTCCGCTCTGCGTGTGGACTGTGGACATGTAGGCCACGGCGCCCAGGCTCTTCATGGCTTCCCCCTCCCAGCCCCGCACCGGCTCAGACAGGATCTGCAGCTCCAGGATCTTGCGCTTCCTCCGGTCCTGGCACTGCGTCTGAGAGGGCGGGAGGGGGGGGGGGGGGGGGGGGGCGCGTTGCCATGTGATGAATTTGAAAAATCAAAATGGCGGCTGAACATTAACAAGGTCTTTTTTGTCCCTCGTTAAAATAGAGACATGACTATTGCGCAAGAACATTACTTTGTGTGCGCACCTTGGTTGAAGCGGCCATGATTCTGCTTCAATTTGTCAGTTTGCTTTTTGAGCTCGCTGTCAATGTTGCCATGTTGGACTCTCTTTAGTAACAGACCTTCCTGATCGATCAAGGACATATGTTACTGGTTATGACTGCAGATAAGGTCATGGCTGTTTGACATCCCAGTGTGGGTACCATCTTCATTGTGGAAAAAACCTCTACAGGCCTATACTACTACTACTACAACTACAACTACTACTACAAGTGACACACTCGCAGAAGTTTCCAGAAGACAAATGGGGCTGTACAGATGCGAGATAGAGAGACCAGCACACCACCGGATACAGCATATTATTTTTTATGTTTTATTTCTACTCTACAAACATTTTTTTGGATGTGGATGGTACACTGCGGAAAGAAAGAAAGAACTGCCTGGTGGTTAACCTGGTGGTTAAGTCTTACCCACACACACACACACATGTTTTTATATTTATTTGTACTTAGGAAATAATGTGGGTCGCGGGGAAAACTACAGACATGGAATTAGTGGGTATGCAAATGTAACTCATCCGATCATGCATATTCAGTCCCTCGTTACGAATGCTTAAAAACTCACTTTGTTGTACTTCTCTCTTATCTAAATAAAACAAAGGATATCCAGACAATATGCAATGCAACAATGAAATTAATTGTGGTGTGCGGCAAATCGACAAATTCAAAGCTCACTCACAGAACCTCCATCTTTGTGAGTCTTGCGTGTACTGCAGTACTTTATGTTGCTCTTGTGTTCACAAACCCGTTTTCCTGCTCATACAAGTGGTTCTCCTCATTTCTTCGGGCTGTCGTGGTCATTATGTCCTCAAATATAACAACTGCCATTTACTGATTGGCCGAGGAGAGATTGACAATGTGAGACTGACCAAAACAATGTCTGTTGCCTCACGACCGTCAACTCAAAAGATGACAGACATGGCGATGACCACCTCTGCTGAATGAAGCCACTTGTTGTCATCGGCTCCCACGCATGGTCAAGCAGAGGGGCTGGAGAGGACTTACCACCAGGTTTTTAAACGCTGCCGTCCCCTTCACAATGTCGCCATAGTCTGGGTGGGTGTCCTGTCGTCAAACACATTCACAAAACAACACACCTCAATATTTACACACACAACCTAGAATTCGTATTTACTATTTTCTCATCGAATAGAAAATCGCTTTACATACGGTACATCTTTAAAACAACCTAGATCCCAAATAAGTTGCATATAAGTCAAGTTAGTCAAGTATTTGAGACTGTAACTGGGATTAAGGGCTAGACAAATTAAATTGATTTGACCAACATAATTACGAATGCTACGATGCTCCCAAAATGGCGGCGGTCATGTGGTCACGCAATGCAAGATCGCGCCTCACCTCCACGTGTCTCTCCAGCTCCTGCAGCAGCGTGGGGTACTTGTCCAGCCTCATGAAGGGCTTACTGAGGCTGGTGGTGAGAGTCAGGATACCCGGGCTGCTTGGCACCTCTGAACGTCCTCCATGGAACTTACTCTCAGCTACCTCACTTGTGGAGGACCACGGAGGTTTACACTGAGGACACCATTCACACACAACACACACACCAACACACACACACACACACTACACACACACACACATCTAAATAATGAATGTGTGACAGCCACTATACCACACTAGTTTCTGAAATATATTAGAGATTTATCGATTATAGTTATGTTGGCATTGTCACTGCTTAACACACCACTTAAGTGGACTTTTTCTGGGCTCCTCCCAATCAAGGAAGTACAGAGTGATGTTGAATTAATGTTGCCACACTCACACACAAATTCTGTGTTCTTTTGTAACCAGCACAGTAATAATCCAACTAGAAATGTTGAGGGTGCCTGCTGCCATATAAGCAAGCGATAACACACACACACACACACAGATGTGTAGGAGAGGAGTAGACACAGATGTGTAGGAGAGGAGTAGACACAGATGTGTAGGAGAGGGGTAGAGAGATACACGTATGTAATTTGAAGTAATGTTTCATTAGCACACTAACAATACCTAAAAATAAAACTGTACTTTTGTATTAGCAAGGTCATTACTAGGTCTTGATGTTAAATCAACAATTACATACACAAAGCACACACACAGCATAAACACAACATAAAATACATAGGCCTATACTCAAAAACACACACACACACACACAGTATACAGACAAAAAAATAGATTGTGTGTTATATGAACATTTTAATATAATTTAATATATTTGGTTTGTTTGAGACCAACGGAACACACTTATATCCGCGATGATGATGTCGTCACATACATCCCGTAGCAATGTTGTCGTTAATATTATATATATTATATGTATAATGTTATATACATGACACTGCCGCAAGCGTGCGCTCGAGACCGAGACGCTCATCTAAACAAACATGGCCGGTGAAATGGAAATGATGATTTCTCTGAGCAATTTACTTGTGTATCTTCAGTTACAACTCGGCACACTGTTTAATACATATTCGTTACTCCAACGCCGAAGGCGAGCGCTGTACTTGCTGTGCTTAAGCGATGAGAAAAAAACCGCAAAGACGCAACTTTTTACCTCAGTAAGTAACGCTATCAGCTGATCGCGCGCCTGTAATCTAAACAGAGAGGCGTGGCGGGAGTCGCATAACCATGACAACCACTGTTTATCAAAATCATTTCAGTGTGGAACGTGGATGCAAAACATTCCGTAAACAATATGAATACAATAGTGTGGACGGAGATCGTTTTCATTGCGAATGTGCATTTTTATACCCGGGTTAATGTAGACCGGGCCTTAGTCTGCACTTGTGTCGCTCCGAGGCTCATAAATCCAAAAGTATAAGTCTGTTTGTTTCCATAGTTACATATATGTGATTGTCACAAGTTTACCTACATGATGTATGTGGAGTTAATATTGTGGGCGGGATGGCAGTTTTAAAAATAGATTTTCTTTCCGTCTGCTCTACACTAACGTGACATCACCCGCTCTGACCGGCGCAATACACACCCATGTTAAAGTGCGAGGAGCTGAAAAATCAATTACATTTTAACTGTAATTGTGTAAAAAGTATGAATGTTATGACAATTTTGAAATAATGTGTGAATTCATCCAAGTGTCCTGAATGTTTTAATGGAGTTTCTACCTGAATGTATGAATGAATGGGAAGAGGTTGAATATGAGTGGTTTTGGATTAAATGGCAAGCTGAATTCATATTGCATATTGCTACAGCTATAGTTTTTTTTTTGTGATGCGCTGTGCAAAAGGCTGTTGACATGTCCCAGGGATAATTACAAGTTACTTGCTAATTATCCGTTTCCCCTGTAAGATACCAAGTCCTTTGTTACTAATCACACAGAGAAATGTCTACCTTTGTAAAGAACCAGACGTACAAGTTCAGTCAAGTCACACAAGCAGCACTTTATGCCCTTGACCCGGCTCACCCTGTAGAGAGAGTAAGCCTGACACCTAGTGGCCAAGCACCACTTTTCATTTCACTGCATATCCTGGATGTGTATGTGACGAATAAACATCTTGAATCTTGAAGCAAATGCAGCCATGGGTCAGATTTATGAATTCAGATGGTTAACATGTTCCCGAGAGTGATATAAACACATTTTTCAACAATGTACATATAGCAATAAAATGTGAAATTCTATGCATCACTAGTGCAGCCAATGTGGAATAACTATTGATATATGTTACTGCAACAACAAGAACAACAACCACATGCGTACGTATACAGACAGGCCGACTAGCCTAGACTATTATTAGCGTCCAAAAGGAGATGTTTAGCGTGGCGGTGTGTGTGTGTGTGCTGGTGCAAGGGGAGGGGGAGCTGACCTGTGGTCGGTGAGGATGCACACGGCTGAGGGGTGGCTGGAGCAGTAGGCCAGATACAGGTGTCTGATCTGAGCCAGCAGGTTGAGATAGCAGCCAGCCACGCGCTGCATGCTCTCTGGGATTCTGCAGCAGCGTAACAAGAGAGAGAGAGACAGAGACAGACAGACAGACAGACAGACAGACAGACAGAGCGAGAGATCATTACACTTTCATTATTCATCTGCGCCTCTGATGCAAATGTGACTTCTTCATAATAATGAAGTCCTTTTGCATTTAATTGAACTGAGAAAGGAGAAGAGAGAAAATGGGGCCAAATGGAGGAGCAGTAACAACACCACGACAGATAGGCACAGTAGTGTTGTGTTGTGTTACAAACAACACTGACGCTGCGTTCACATGGATTCAGACCGACGGTAGACGGCCAACCGGATACCATTTTATGTTATATGGGGGCGGCAGTAGCTCAGGAGGTAAGAGTGGTTGTCTGGCAACGGGAAGGTTGCTGGTTCGATCCCCTGGGTCTGCCTAGCTAAGGGTGGAGGTGTCCCTGAGCAAGACGCCACCTAACCTCAACTGCTCCTGACGTGTTGGTTGCTACCTTGCATGTTTGGCATCGCTGTCGTATGAATGGGTGAATGTGAGGCAATACTGTCAATTTACCATTTATATTGGATGATACCACACGGTGAGGCCGGCAAAACATACGGACAAGTGTAACAGTAGACAGCAACATTGCCGTCCAACGTTAAAACATTTAAACTTTTTGTCGTCCTCCGGGTCGGAGTTGTACAACCGGACGTTGCACAAGGGGAGAATATGGCCGACATGGACAACGAGAAACTAACAAAGCTGCATTTGATAGCTACACACTTTACTAGAATAGGCACAAAATAAATGCATATGTTCTTCCATTCTATATCCATCACCATAGCGACATGTACGCTTTGCTTATTTTTCCTGTGTTGTCTCGACTGCAGTCCACCTGAATCTCAACCTCTATATTCAATGACCACAAGATGGCGCATCAAAAGGCCACCGAACACAAACACACCACATAAGGTGCCAGTAGTGCAGTAGCACACACAAGAGAGCTGTAGGTGGACAGTATGTATGGTATAGATCAGGGGTGTCAAACTCAATTTCATCCCGGGCCACATCAGCATTATAGTTGCCCTCAAAGTGCCGGTTGTAACTGTAAGACTATATAAATATATCTACTCTTTATCATATTACATAATTGCTCCTGCATTTGATTATGATTGGTTTTAGTCACTACTGTCCAGTAAAGTGCACAGCCATTGTACAATTTAGGGCCAGACTGGGAACATCATTCAGGCCTGGAAATATAGTCCCAGTGACGGACATAGGGTTGGGAACCGAAACTCTACGGTTCCCACGGGTTTTGGGTACCCGACACGTGAAAAAAATTGAATTTCGATTCTGCTTATCGGTTCCTAAAAGAGATAAAAATTTTTATTATTGCAAACAATGGCTATATGTCTGCAAGGACGTGGCGGCTACCTGCCAGGACATTTAAAACAATGTATCTGCCAGGACCTGTCTACGTCACGCATCAACGCAACGCCGCAACGTGTCCATTTGTTTTGATACGCGCTAGCAGTTAGTCAGCAGTGTGGAAGATGGACCGCGGGAAATGGTCAAAAGTGTGCCTTCACTTTGTAAAAGAAAGCGACGACAAGGCTAAGTGCAGTAAATGTGGGAAAGGCTGATATGGTGATCTGTCTTCTGTACTGGGAGCGTACGTAAGCAAATTATATTCTTTGCAAGCTCTCGCGGGCCTTGAGTTTGACACGTATGGTATAGATAGAGCGAAGTACCCCTCTGTGGCTCAAGGGAGGGGGGAGTGTGTGTGTGTGTGTGTGTGTGTGTGTGTGTGGGGGGGGGGGCTAGGTCACGTGACTTACTTGGTGCATTCCTCGAGGGCCACACACAGGCCCTGCTGGAAAGTCAGGATCTCCTCCAGGTTCCCACACAGACATGCAGTGTCTGCGCCGCTCAGCCTACACAGAAGACGCATTATCAGCTAGCGTAGCGTAGCGCTCCGTCAGCCGGCTGGACTCGGCCGGCGGCCCAGAGAGCCCGCGGTCTCCAGGCTACCTTGTGTGACTCAAGCATGCAAGTCGGTATGAGGATGTTGGACGGCACATTCACTTTCAACATGAACACACAACGCATGTAAACAAAGGGATTGTGGGCAGTGCATGCACTCGGTTGTTCAGATTCCTTTGGGTGTACAGTATCATTGAACATCCAAACATTTAAAAGACCCAACGCTTCACCATAGATACATGTACACACATTGCAGGACTGTATGAGTGGGTAAATAGCCGGGCCATACATTAATCTTTTCATTTGATACCCTTTGGTTTACAGCATTCAATACAAAATAGACGCTACAAGGAGATGTTCTGTTCTGTTTCAACCAGTGGGGATACCAAAATACTAAAAATGAATTCCCGACAGTACACCAGAAACCATGCATGCATTCTAATTAGCCTTGAAGGACAGTGTGTGTGATTGTCGCACATGGCTGAGCTAGTCCCACCCCATCCTCCCCCTCCTCATTCATCGTACTTGTCACTGGCTTGCAGGGGCCGCAGATAGCAGCCAAGCACCGTCTGCAGCTCCTTCACAAACTCCCGCTCGTGCTCCAAGATGTCCTGGACCACCTGGGGAAGTGAAGTCGGAAGTCTAGTTGGTGCCCGTGAACACAACAAGTCAGCCAGGCAGCATCCTGACCATCCAGTGTACTTGGAAGCTGAAACGTTTATTAATATTAATACCACTGCAGCCATCACTTCTGTTCAAGATTATGAAATGATGAATTTCTGAATTCAAAATACCCAACTATAGTCTAACTAATTACACTGAAGTATATGGTATCAGACTAAAACTAGTTTTACGTTATCTCTGTTGTTTCAAACCTCATTTAATAATTTGAAGGACATATTTTTATCTCATCATAATTAATTTGGACTATAAAACCAGGCATCACGATAAGTTGATGAATTAAGATATCTTAACTTCAAGTTGGTACAATAGCATTCAAAGATGACAAACGATAATATATAATTATTGCCCAGCCCCATATGAAGTGTCTACGATGACCATGTCAATTGATGACACACTTTTGTCCCAAAGTGACTCCAAGGCCATTAGGGAGCAAAAAGCAAAAAATATTTTACGTTTATCTATACATGTAATGCATAACCAATGTCAAAAATGTATGCATAGAAAGCCTGAAAACATTACAAATAATAAGTGAGGACAAAGAAATAGGCAGCCATATTATATGTTTAACATATATATTGTTCAGCATATTGTATGTTCTTAGGTGTTGGTAATGCACTCAGAATGGCACTTCTGTTCTTATCCCAGCTATTATGCAGGCAACCTAGCAATTATGAAACTCGTTCTATTAACCTTGCAATTATGAAAACTGCTCTATCCTTATCTTTATCTACCACAGCCATATATTGTGGTCTTTCAACAAATGTACTTATTGTAAGTCCCTGTAGATAAAAGTGTCTGCCAAATGCCCTAAATGTAAATGTAAATGTCGCCCAACGTGGCCTACACAGGAGAAGCAGCCAGACACAAAAACTGAAAGCAAAAATGGACAGTAAAAATGTTGCCAAAGGCAATGAGGAAACAATGAGGAACTGAGCGCCGGGTAAAGAATGCAGGCGAGTTCAGAGCTGTGCGTCAGGCAGTCAGTAAGAGCGGGCGGTTCTTACTCACCACACTGTAGTAGTTCTTGGTCAGCTGCGTTGCTTTAGGAGACACTGGCTTCTCTGTGAGCGCAGAACACATATTAGAGACGCATTAGAGAACACATCATGAAAAACACATTACGGGGAAAAATATCTTAAATAAGTAATAAAGTAGTATAATGAACCAAGTAGAATGCAATGCAACTCATTGAAAGGTCATATATAATGCTCATTGAAAGTTCATATGTAATGATGATAACAATGCTGTGTCAAGAATTTCTCCAGATGCATGTAGTCCACGTGCAAGTTCCAACAAGAAAATATGGGCTGGAAAGAAGAAGAAGAAGAAGAAGAAAGAAAAGAAGAAAAATGAAAGGGCTAAGGGCTAAGAAGTAACGCAAATGGCTTCATGTCTGTCGGGCTTACTGAATAGAAGCGTTTAGCATGAATAATAGCATTGCCGTCCATGCCGCTTGGCTGTTTAGCGGAGCAACGCAAGACACCATTAGTCACTGATGCCATTTCCAAATTAGAGGGAGAGGCGCTTCAGACGGCGGTGTCAGATGGCATCACACCTTCACGTGATGTCCCAACTGGCTAAAACAAGACGCTGCGTGCAGAGCAGTCCGTCCAACCGCAACAACAACAGACACAACCTCCGAGGTTGTATCTGTTGTAGCAACAAGTTACCAGGGGCGGCGGGAACAACCACTTAGCATTAGCATAGCATCACTGTAGTGGAATCATGTAGCCTAAAGCACACTAGGCCCCATATTAAAAGAGGCCTTGGAGCCCAGCGCTCCATTGCTCAAACTGACCAGAGGGTTTGACCTCGCGGACGTAGTTGCTAGGGAACCAGCCCGTCCGGCCGCTGAGCGTGCCCTCCCACCAGCCGCCATCTTCCTGCCGCGTCACCAGGATGAGGTCGCCCTTGTTGAAGGACAGCTCGTCCTCGTTGTTCTGCTTGAAGTTGAAGCGGGCCTTCACCATGGCCTGCCCGCCGCCGCCGTTCTCCGACATCTCCTGTTCACGGCACAGCACAGCAACACGCAGCGCGCTTGTGTTTAGATCAGGGGTGTCAAACTCAATTTCATCCCGGGCCACATCAGCATTATAGTTGCCCTCAAAGGGCCGGTTATAACTGTAAGACAATATAAATATATCTACTCTTTATCATATTACATAATTGCTCCTGCATTTGATTATGATTGGTTTTAGTCACTACTGTCCAGTAAAGTGTAAAGTGCACAGCCATTGTACAATTTAGGGCCAGACTGGGAACATCATTCAGGCCTGGAAATATAGTCCCAGTGACGGACATAGGGTTGGGAACCGAAGCTCTACGGTTCCCACGGGTTTTGGGTACCCGACCCGTGAAAAATTTTTAATTTCGATTCTGCTTATCGGTTCCTAAAAGAGATAAAAATCTTTATTATTGCAAACAATGGCTATATGTCTGCAAGGATGTGGCGGCTACCTGCCAGGACGTTTAAAACAATGTATCTGCCAGGACCTGTCTACATCACGCATCAACGCAACGTGTCCATTTGTTTTGATACGCGCTAGCAGTGAGTCATCAGTGTGGAAGATGGAGCGCGGGAAATGGTCAAAAGTGTGCCTTCACTTTGTAAAAGAAAGCGACGACAAGGCTAAGTGCAGTAAATGTGGGAAAGGCTGATATGGTGATCTGTCTTCTGTACTGGGAGCGTACGGCCGGGCGCTGGGAGCGTACGGCCGGGCGCTGGGACCGTACGGCCGGGCGATGGGACCGTACGGCCCGGAGTACGGATAAGCAGAACCGGAAAGGGAATCAATAAAATTCAAACAATACCCAACCCTAGACGGACATGATAGTTTAGGTACCAGTATGTGCAAACTTGTTGAAATTAGACGGCCAGGCCACCATGAAGAGTCGCGGTTCTCCCGATGGCCAGCTGATTTGTACGGTAAGCAAATTATATTCTTTGCAAGCTCTCGCGGGCCACATAAAATGAGGTGCCGGGCCGAATGCGGCCCGCGGGCCTTGAGTTTGACACATATGGTTTAGAAGATTTAAGATTTTTTAATCATCTGGAATGTCGTTGGGGGAACTTGTGACAAGGAGAGCACCTGATCTCTCTACACCCAGGCATGTCTATGGCGCTATGCCTAGCTCCATGCACTGATGTAGCATTAGCACCGGGCTCTGACAATTAATTAAAAGTGCGTATGCCAAATACGAAATTAAATCAACACTAAATCATAATCATTGTTTTTCTTATCGTTTGCAGACTATGCAACTTGCTCAGAGCCAAGTAATTAATGTGTCTGAATGTCCAAAAGGGAAATCCTGTGTATTACTGTTGCCCAGTAGTCTTATTGATTTGTATACAATCCAGTATTTTGTGGTGTGGGCTAAACTAAGGTTAGTGGGTCAATAAAAAGGCACATCATGACTTTCTACATTCCTGGATGATGAAGCCACTCTTATCAATGAAAACAATGGATTCTCTGTCAAATAATTCAGTCCCATCTACGACTGATTGGACTCCATGAGTGTTCTTCTTTGGTAAGACAGCACAACAACAACAACACGGGTGCCTCCCTCTGGTGAGCCACAACAAATCATACGCAAATCAAATCAAAACACACCATCCGTCCAATTAATTCAAATCTTTGAATAAATTAACTTTTTTTAATCACTCCACACATATTGACTTTTTGCAACGTAAAGTCCATGTTTGTATGCGTATGCATTTTTCTCTACATGCCAGTCAGCAAAAAATGAAGAAATAGGCCTAGACATATGAAATAACAACATTGTGGTTATCGAAAGCAACATCATATATGTATATATATATTCTGTATAATGTGTGAGCATGTAGGTCCTATGGGGGGGGGGCATGTGCGTGCGTGCGTGCAGCAGAGGCTGTGTACCGCTGGTTTGGATTGCCTGCGCAGCGATCCTTTGGACTTGACAGAAGAGAGGGCGTGCGAGGAGCTCGACTGACTAGAGGCGATGGAGCCCGGCGGCGGACATGATCTCTCTGTGGCGCAGTCTGTGGGGAAGATCACCAAAAAACACAAAAACACAAAACACAGATGCAGTCCTTCAGTTATTTTAGCATCCGGCCTGTTGCTCCAATACCGAAACCAACTTATATTAAAAATCCAACTATCTGCAGCTAGACTGTGTGCATTAAAGATCACACAAAAGCACTACAATGTATTTCTTTAACCAACCATCAGACTTAAACACCAACTACCTTTCTATAGAATGGGTGCCAATTACCCATCAGCAGCAGGACTTGTCATTTACTGTTTTAGCATTATTATTATTAGGCTGATACGAACTAAATGGAAATCATTGATAGTGATTCAACTATTTTTTTATATTGCTCTATATATATTGCTCTTATGCTTAGACTCACTGTAAAACATTTTTTTTTCTTCTATTGTTTATTTCTCTATTGTTTATTAATCTATTGCTATGCAACTAGCACAAGAATTTCCTTCGGGATTAATAAAGTTGTATCTTATCTATCGACTCAGAATTAAAAAATGGATGTCGTGGACTTGGCGTCACTGTTCCTGTGGTGTTCTCTACGGTGGGGTTTTAGCGTATGCATTTCCACGAGTGAGACAAATCGGCCCTCTGATTTCACTGAACAGAAATCAAATGAAGATAACACACAGAGACAGCCGTTGAGTTTAATGCGATGCGTCGTTGTTCAGTGACACGTCGCATTGCTTTCGACAGGCTCTGTCAGGAACAGGCTTACAACCGTTTAGGCGCGCCGCACGTCTCTCGTTAGCGTGTGTCACAGCTGCACCTGTGGCATCCAATTATCTTTCATATCCCGTGATCACCGCAAACCATGAGGTGATCTTCATGAGATGATAAATGGTTCTCCAAATTGGAGTGCCGTATAAAAAAAAAAGGGGGGAATTCTGTACAAACTTCAGACTACATATCAGTCGGGCTTGGCATAAATCTTGAATAAAAATAATGAAATGCCATTTTGCTAAATGCACCGAACCATTACACCCCTGATTACACCGTTAATATTAGATTATATAGTGAGAGTATAAGACCTGTCTAATTGTCTACAATAATTGCCAGTGACAGTGTGCCTTGAAATGGGAGACCACCACAGAGAACCCCTGTGTCACGAGCAATTTTCCTTTAGTATTAATAGATGAAAAGTCATTTTCCTCTAGCATTAATAGGGAGATAAAGTAACCTCATAAAGCTGCTGACAGACATACATACAACATCTCCCAAAGACATCTCTGTTCCCCCCCACCCTTGCCCTCCCAAATGTCGTATAGACCTCTACAAAATGCAGAATCTCCTACCTTGTGTGGCAAAGTTGACCGCCAGCAGGGTGGTCAGGACCTTGCCAAAATGCTCCCCTGTGTACAAGGACTCGGCCTCAAAGCCCTGCAACAGAGACCAGAGGAGGAAAAAGATGCCTTTAGATTAGAAAAGCGAAACGCGCAACACACTATGTGCAGTACAACCTGGCACACAATCTGGCTCACTATCTCAATTAAAAGCAGAGAGCACAGTGCGGACGTTTGTGTTAATACAGATGTGCGAGAGAGGTGAATGCTGGCTGCTGAAGCAACAGGTGATGCACACCGGCAGGGAAGGCATACTGGGACTACTGGACGGCAGCAGACAGATGCAAGTGGTGTGTGATGTGATCCATATATTTTTTTTTTTTATGACCGAGTGGTTTGGGCTGAAATGGCTCAGCTACTCATTCCCGCTTTGATGTGTACATGGTTAGTATCTCACACACACACACACACACACACACACACACACACACACACACACACAATGTAAATGAGGTAGAGTGTAGGCATCTTTAAAAAGGGATCGCCATAAAATTATTTAGCGGTGTAGCAGCATGTTGCCTTATCAAGGTTCCAATGCAGATGCACAACACCATCGGCCAAGGCCTGACGATTCAATGACAATAATTGAAATAGTCAAGCCTCATTGACTTCTAGAGGTGCTGAGCGAAAGCCACACGCTCTCTTGTGTGGTTTTGCATGGGGAGCTGGGGCCCTCAACAGCTGCCACTGCTTCCCCTCTGCTAAACATCCCACAGCAGAAGTGAAAGTGGGATGACTGATCTCTTTGTGCCGTCACATGACAAGTGGGGCCGTGGCTACGAGAGCGAGGTGGGGAGAAAAAAAGAAGAAGAAGAAGAAGAAGAAGGAAAAAAAACCGTTGCTCACCAAGCATGATCACATCACTGGCCAAAGTACTGGGCAGGGCACCACAGAAGAAAGCGATGGAGGCTATATTTGACAGTGGCGATCCCAAGCCCTGCTGCCCATGAGCAATACCACAAAAAAAATAGTTATAATTATGGACTGGTTGTGGGATGGTGGGCGAAGGGACCTCCCAAACATAACAAACCGACCGGGCTGAACAAGTGAACCCACTTGACTCGCAGTGAGCACATCTTGCCGAGACGATTACTTGTTTTAAAAAAAGACAGAAAGGGCACTATTTATAAAAATGGGTGGAGAATCATCTGTCCAGTCTGGAAAATACAGGGGCATGGATACATGAAATAGAAAACATTTTGTGTGGTTGTTATTTGTGAATAGTCACAAAAATCGCTCGTTTTCTGTATATATATCTTTTCGTTTTAGTATATGCTTCAAACGTACATAGTTTTCAGGGCTGGAGGGTACAACATTTCTTGCCGGCTTATGCCGTCCTTAAGGTAGGCTACACATCCACCAAGTCTCTTTATTTGACATAATTAAAGTTATTTTACGGCACTTTAAATTGATGAATGGTGGGGGGGGGCGGAGGAGTCCAAATAGAAGAGGATGTGGAGTGTCCGGAGCCGTAGACCATTCACCTATGACGCACTGTTGAGACATGTTGTGGTGTGGGGTTAGGACAATAACCCTTCGATGGAGAAGATTTGGAGCTACTTTATGTCAACGTTTGCTCAGTAATGCCTACAGACTGTAGAGTAATAATCCAAGGATAGGCGGAGGTGCGAACTTTCAGTGATTTTTTTATGATGCTGTTGAACTGAAGGGCATGTTAGAATCTAACATGCTCCATGGCAGGTAGGCCTACTATCAGCGAGGCAGCTGAACACAAACTCAGAGAAACCAGTGTGCTACCAGAAGAAGCACCAGCCACAGTGAATGTTGTATTGGTCAGCTGCGAGACTGGCCCCAACATATCCAGACACTACATATTTTGCTTGCAACACCACCATCCATGAAACCACAGGGTTTGCACCCTTCCATTTGATGTTTGGCCGCAATCCCAGGCTCCCCATTGATGTAATGTTCCAGAAGGTTGTCCAAGATCCAGTGGTGGTGGACAAACACATACTCCAGGACCCTTATCTCAAACTGGCTGTGATGTTAGGCAGCAGAAATCGCCCAGTCCAGTCAAACTGGCCTCAGGAAGATCAGGCAGAGCTGGGAAGTGACCATGCCTTTGATTGCATATGGCCGACCAAGAGTTTGGTCGGCCAAACAACTTTGGATCTGTCTGGATCAGAGAATGAAGCAGAGGCAGAAGCAGATGGAGGGTCTCAAGCCCCAAGCAGTCAGAGCCCCAGACTCAGTCGACAGCCATCCATCTCTCTTGCAATGGGTCCCATCCCAGTTGCTCCCCAGACACGACACACTAGTGAGCCAGACTCAGACTCATTGCCCAGTTCTACAGCCCAAGCCCCCCAGGGTTCAATTCCAGAGCCTGTAACTTAAATTGCGACCAGGGCTGGTAGGGTCATCAGGTCAGTCAACCGCCTGATATAGACCATGGTTCAGGCACCACTGAAACGGATCGGCAGACTTTCACGAGAGCGAGTCGAGGGGTAAATAGTGGGTTTAAGCCGGGTGTGGGTGGGTCATGGAAACGGATAGTGGAGTGGAGCAATGCAATGTGAGACCAGGTACTTTGTGGTGTAGGCTGCACAACGTCATTCCCCTGGGATAGAGGGCTGATCAGCCTCGTCTTCCCTGCCAATATGCTATACTGGTGGGCATATTCGCTGAAGAGGTGAGGTTAGATATTCAGAGATACAGTTTGAGGCACAGGTCAATTGTTATTTATGGTTCACATGCTCATAGTTGATGACATGTATGTATGTATGTATGTATGTATGTATGTATGTATGTATGTATGTATATATTTGTGGATGTATGTATGTCATATGCTATATACTGTATATGTTAAGATAGCCTATGCTATACTGCAGTCGGCTATCCTTTTGTTTCCATGTTTCTTCCAGGCTATTATAGGCTACAGAGTGGAGGTTAAATGGCATCACAATTAAGAAACCTTTAGATTCACAGTCACTGTTGAATGTTTGTGTTTGTGAACAGGGGCCAATAGAGTCTCCTGAGAACTGCCACACTGTCTCCTCAAACTGACACTACTACACAAAAACCATCATCTGCTGCCCACAACACAACTTCTTCCCATAATATTGGTCACAAGAGACTGCTAAAGAGTCCAAGCGGGGTCCAAGTGGGGTCCAATTAGAAGCTTGGCGAAATAATCAATGGAAAAATAATAGAAACGATAACTTACCTCGACTTTCAATGTGGTACATCCTCTCAAAAACTCCCGAATATTGGCTATGCAGTCCGCTTCGGTCCTCGGGTCTTGACAGTACTGGAGTACATATAAATATACATATATATAACATTAGTGACGGAGTATCGTGTATAAATCGGCGGTACAGCGCTCGTAGTAATTCGTATCTTAATCGATATGGAACGAGACTGCTGCTTCTTCTTCTTCTTCTTTTTCTTTTTTTTGGGGCGGCGGCACCAGCGTTAAGGTGCATTACCGCCACCTACTGGACTGTGTTGGGAGTGTGGACCACAGTTATCTAGTCCCATAACAAAATTAAATCAATTAATTAAAAAAAACAACAATAAAATACAATAACTAATCAAACTACTTAATTATAATAAAACACTGTATTTCACTGAAGACTACATTCTTTTGATCTGTGTTGGGAGTGTGGACCACAGTTATCTAGTCCCATAACAAAATTTAATAAATTAATTACAAAATAACAATAAAATACAATAACTAATCAAACTACTTAATTATAATAAAACACTATATTTCACTGAACACTACATTCTTTTGATCAGCTCAGTTTCAGTTCAAATACTGAAGGAGTCTTCCTAACCCGATGTCAAAAACATTTTTCAAACTAATTTCTTCCCCTCCAAGCCTCCTGATTTCTCTTTGTTAGAGTACTTTTGGCTGTGAAAAATGACATGCTCCACTGATTCCTTTACTTGACAGTGCTCACATAATCCCGAGGGGTGTTTGTTGTGTTTATTAAGTGCAGTGTTTTATTTCATCTGGTATGCCCTACCCTTATCCTTGTAATGATGTTTTCCTCTTTCGTGCCCACTTCTAGCTGTATTGCATGTATGGAATGGTCTACTCCATGCAGGACTATAGGTTGGTCTACTCCATGCAGGTCTATAGGTTGGCCTCCTCCATGCAGGACTATAGGCTGGTCTACTCCATGCAGGACTATAGGTTGGTCTACTCCATGCAGGACTATAGGTTGGTCTACTCCATGCAGGTCTATAGGCTGGTCTACTCCATGCAGGACTATAGGCTGGTCTACTCCATGCAGGACTATAGGCTGGTCTACTCCATGCAGGACTATAGGCTGGTCTACTCCATGCAGGTCTATAGGCTGGTCTACTCCATGCAGGACTATAGGCTGGTCTACTCCATGCAGGTCTATAGGCTGGTCTACTCCATGCAGGACTATAGGTTGGTCTACTCCATGCAGGTCTATAGGCTGGTCTACTCCATGCAGGTCTATAGGCTGGTCTACTCCATGCAGGTCTATAGGCTGGTCTACTCCATGCAGGACTGTAGGTTTGTCTACTCCATGCAGGACTATAGGCTGCATTATGAAGCCAGGGTACGAGCCTTCAGGGCGGATGTGACGACACACCCCTCTCTCGCAACTGTGTACCATTCTTTACATTCACAACTTCCTAAGTGTTGCAACCACCCGGGGTCTGGATTAATTAAAACGTCTCAGTGGTGGTTGAAAGTGGTTGATAGTCCAGATTTATTTGTATTTTTATGGCAATAGTTTGTTGAACAGTTACGAGATCAACCAATATTTATTGTTTTCCTCGAAACATTTGGCGGGTGAGGTTCGAAGAATGCGGAACGTCGGTCTTCACGTCGCAAAAAAAACCACACCACCCAATAATAATAATAAATAAATAAATAAATAGCTACTTCTGTGTCACACACACACTAATGGCACTAAATGTTCAACAGCTATTCAAACTAAAGTGATCGGATCAGAGGAGAACATGTCATGTGGTTGATTGGTATTTTGTTGTCCGTATCTTTTCGATCAAACCCCTCCCTTTCTATTGCGGGGACATTTGATGTCCTGATGTGGAGACATGTTACACACACACACACACTTGAGCCAAAAAAAACAAAACCAGAGCCCTACATTAGCCCACCTTTGCAATGAAGCCGGGTACGACTCGCTCGATTAGTTTGCACAAAACGACCCCATCCTTCAGCGACGTTTTCAGAAAATCCTCCGGGTCCGCTATGTTCTTCTTAGGAGAGCTGAGAACTCCCAGCGAGATCAGCCAGGTCACGGTTTGCTCTTCTGGATTCATAGCCGAGCCGAGTATTTAACCATCATCTAAACATGGACTGCAACAAAAAAAAATCACCACCAAAAAAAAATCGGACGACTCTTTTTCCGCATCAATGTATGCAACTCACATCCGCAATTCTGCAAGACAAAAAAAAAAAAAAAAACATGCTGCCAGACAACAGACTGATGATCACCCCCTACAGGAGAACAGGAGCCCTGCATTAAGAGAGCCATAAACATCCATAAAACGGTGATCGGCAGTACAAATTGGAAATATAAGTGTATCCAGGACTAATTGGCAACTTTATCCTTAAAATATGCATCCTTAAAAGCAAAGTTACTGGTCAATTAAAATATTTGAATTCAAATTGGGAAAAACTAGACATTTACAGCCATATGCAATCAACAGTAAATGAGTGCCCCACTAGAACAGAATGAGCTAATGTCTTTATAGGCTGCATAAAAAGTGACCAGTGCAATAAAAAGGTCATCGTTTTATTGTACTGTATTGCTATGCAACCTGGCACAATCATTTCCTTCGGGATTAATAAAGTTCTATTCTATGAAAGAATGTGAGACAAAACACTTTGAACGCCTTTATTTAAAAGAACAAAAACAACCGTATGAACTGTGTAATGCTCAATTGGAAAGTCTGCCATCCTTGCCACTGTGCTTTGGATGCACAAACGTTTAGGACATGCCCTTCGCCACTGGAACAGAGACCTACAGGCATGGCAGAGCACAGTTGACAATTGATAAGACCATTTCAATCTCACGGTTATGCAGCATAACCCGTGTTTAACCTCAATCACATTTACTGCATCCACAACACACATTTTATGTAAACTCAAAGTCAAGCACATGAATTTAAAAACACTTAACATTATGGAATAGCCGGTCCCTATATCTAACCTTAACTAAAAGGTGGTTACAAGATGCTCCCTAATGTAATTGCATGTCAAGTACATGCTACGACACAGCATCACATTGCTAATTACACAGTAGTTGTGCAATTACATTCACAGTAGGCCTACATTGTAAAGTAACCCAATGTTGACCACGACTTTAGAACATACCTATTGCAGTGGTTGAGGAGAGAGACTCCACTGGTCCAGAAACTGGAGGACTCAGGACAGATATGGTGCACAAACCAAGTTGTTTGTCTCGACATACAGCAGCTCACCCTGCAACAGAAGACACCAATATCAGCTCACTGGCAAGCAGCCCATCGGGTATTTCCAAGTTGTCTGAAAACAGTCCTGTCATCCACGGTCCGGTTCTGTTTGTTTTGCACTTGTGCTCGAGTTTCCAGTTTTGTCCTCAAGGAGTCAGCGCTGTCCGGGAGTCTTTGAATGGTCTTAGTTTTTGAATGTGCACGTTTGTAGGAAAGGCTTTGACAGTGATACAATCGCTTTAGTCTCAGAATGATAAAATTAGCACATAATCCATTGCCAACAAAATAAAAAAGTTCCTGTTAAAAAGGCTGTCCTTTAACTCATATGTAGTTTAGGTTGATTGAGTCGTGCCCTTCAGTAAATCGTGGAAACAGTTGGCAAGAGGGTGGATGTACGATTCTCATTGGTCGACAGAGGATGAGCTCTTCTGTTGACAATTTTAGTTGAAAGTGCTAGACTTAAACCCTAACTCAGTTGACCTACTTTTAATTTGAGATTTTCTTTTTTGAGGTATAGGGTGGCCATCAGCTTTGAGTAGATAGCATAACAGGACAATGAGAAACTGAGTGACAGAGAAACAAAGAGGTTTGCTTTGCTTACCAGCTGCTGGCTTATCAGTTGAGTTGCATATACTCGAGTTTGGTTGTTGTTGTAGTCTTTGGTTAGGGTTGATCAAAGGCCTTCATACTTTGACTATGATGCTGGATCCGTATCCAAGGAAACAACATTCTGAAGATGTGACATTTGCTTGTTCCCCATGGAACAGGAGGACCGGTTGAGAGGACATGTTGGTTTAGAGTTACCTCAGGTCAGCAGATTAATTATTCAGGTAGGAACAGTTTCAACTAAGCCAGTGAGTGCAGTTTGAGGAGCATCAACATCAGGATCTTACGAGGAAGTGTCAGGTTGACATTACTTGTGTGTCGTTCTCATAGGATAGAAATTGGCTATAAACAATGTCTGGCTAAAATCTTTATTGTAGGAAAGCAACAACTAAGGGGCAAAGCAGATTTTCACAGCTCTAGATGTAAAAAAAAAACAAAAAACAAAAAAAACAGGTGACTGAACCATTACACTGTCAGCCGAAATATATATATATAAAAAAAAAATTACACTTGACTAAAAACTAATGATAAAACTGAGGAAAGACAAGTGGACCTATTCCACAGAATTAGACATGGCAATGGGGGTCAACTTTGTTTTCCCCCCGTTCCAAATTTTTGTTCCACAACACATTTAGCTTTACAGTGAACACGAGCGGCGTGGTGTTTTTGTGTTTGTTTGTCCTTGTTTTGCTCAGTATCTGGTGCGGGCCATTCCTCTATCCACCCGGGCACCGCCGCTCCCGCCCCCCCGACCGCCCCGGGGGGCCCCACGACTTGAGCTGCCGTACGAGTCACGAGGAGGGTAGCCTCTCTCGACCGGGGGAGGCGGGCCCCTCTCGGGGCGGGCCATGCTGCGCTCCCCGCGGCTAGGCGGATAGGGCTCGCTGCGACTGCTCGGGTAACTGTCACGACTGCCATAGCCGTCTCGGGAACTGCCGCCATAGTCGTCATAGCGACTGCTTCCACTGCTCCCACCATAGGCGGGTGGGGGTCCCCTTGAGGGTGGGGCACTGCGAGAGTTACCTGCAGGGTCAATGGGGGTCAGGTAATTGGCATACTTTCAAGGTAGAAATACACTTCCTTTTGCACTGTCAAGTGGTCACTTTTTGCCAACAGAAATTATGCTTTTATGAAAAAAATGTATACTTCAGTTTGTTAATAAAGCCCATAGTGTCAGCACCATGGGGAACATTTACTGCGTAAAAATGCTACATATGCGACACAAGGGCACAATCTTTCCCACCTTAAAAGGAAAGTTACATGGAAAACAAGGCCTTTTTCAGCATGCCAGTGTTTTGAGTAGACATTCAGGTTTTTCCTTTTTATAGATCTCCACGAGCCAGAACTGCAGATAATCGTGGTTTTCAGGTTTGTCTTGAACAGGTTTTTTTGGGGGGGGAAGAGAGAATATGTACTCCTTGAGGGAGTGATTTGGAAAGCACAGAGAGCGGTCCAGAGGAGGTTCCAGGGACCTTTTGGGATTCCTTTATAGATGCAGACTCTGGCGGACACGCTTGCCTTGATGCGTTTGACTGACAAAAACATTTCTTCGCTGAGTGTTCATTAAAATGAAAAATATTAAATTATATCCATCCATCCATCCATCCATCCATCCATCCATATAGCTAAAAAAAAATTAGCTGCGTAGCTCTGCCTCCAAAAAGTTGTTTAGGAGGCCAGTACTAAAACGTTCCCTTTGGACGTTACGATCTTAAAGCAGCCTCTTTTTATTTGAGATGGGATATATGGCGTTTCTCTCTTTTTCCTTAAGTCGATTGAGCAGTCCTGGTTTGGGAGCTAGAGTCAGAGAAAGTTTCCTTCAGGAGACAAACGTGGTCATATCTTACCGTAACCATCATACGAGTCTCTGTAGGAGCCGCCACTCGGGCGCTCCATGTAGCTCCTGGGCTCCCGACCGCCACCGTAGCCGTCGCGCTCACTGCACACAAGTTGGCATTTTTATGTTAGCTTACCTGCCACACACCGCTAAAGCATCATATTATCATAGTGTAGAGCAGGGGTGGGCAATTATTTTGGCTCAAGGGCCACTTTTGGTTTTTAAAGTTGTCAGACGGGCCGGGCCATTAGTAGACGAGGATCACAGCGTCTAGCACCCCCCCCCCCCGGGAGACGCGCGACGGGCACCAAGTCAGTGTTTCCCAGCGCGGGGGGGGGGGCGCTAGACGCTGTGATCCTCATCTACTGATGGCCCGGCTCGCGCGTCTAGCTCCCCCCCGGGAGTCGCTAACTCAGTGCCGGTCGCGCGTCTCACGGTAGCGGTATTGCTCCGAATGAACGGTCTGCATATTAGTGTCCTCTGATCTAGTGGACCCAATCAAGATATCAATTGCAGGATGAAAAAAAAAACAGCGAAATGAATACTACAAATGTAAATGTATTATAGGACTGTTGTTAATGTAAATGCCCGACGGGCCGGATTAAACAACGCAACGGGCCGTAGTTTGCCCAGGTCTGGTGTAGAGTGTCCTTCGATAATGACGGGGCCTGTATGCCTGACAATGGACAGCAGGCATACGCGTAGTTGAAATGTCAATGCAAAGCAAAGACGAGTGCACGGTTTTGCAAAATTTGGAAAAGATTGGAAGGGATCGAATATGACTACATTGTGCGATTGTAAGAGAAATCCATACATGCGTTTGAACAACCGTCAGCCCAGACCATGCATGTTTTTCCCCACAATTATTAACTAACATGGAATATACAAAACTGTTACAGTGGCGCAATATAGAACAATAAGGCAGACATGTCAACGTATAAAAACAAAACATACTTGTATCCTCTCGACATTGAGCCATAGTCATCCCGGTTGCTGGAACTGTACTCTCTGTAAGAATAGTCTCTGGGCGGGGGTGCATAGTCCCTCGAATCCCTGGAGTTGTAGTCCCTACTGGAGTAGCTGTTGAGACAGGGGCCAATAAAATGTAAAGGTACAATAAAAACTCAAAGAAATCCTGTACTACAGGCATGCATATCATAATGGAAGAGTTGAAGGGTTTGTGTTGCTGGACTAAATTACCTGTCCTTGGAGTTGTAATGGTCATCCCTTGGCGATGGGTAGTCATCTCTCCTGGACATGGAGTCTCTGCGGGGAGGTGGTGGGCCGTAGGGATCCCGGTCCCTGGACATGGGGGCTGCAGCACACACAAAAATCATATGGAGCCATAATTACTGAGACGGTTTGACAAAGCAGTGCAGGGCACACATCTGCTGCGTGTGCCCTTGCATGGCAATAATAATATTTAGCATTAGTGGGAATTATTATTCTACAGTCACAATTGTCGAAGAAAAATCATGGCCAGGGCATCTCTGTAGCACTTAATTCATAATTTAGTTATACACTGTACATGTACACATTTTATCCTCATCAAAATAACTGCAGCTCCTGAGATTTGTATATTGCACTTGGCCATTTGGAAGCCCTATTCAAATGCACATACAATCCACATTCATCCATCAGTAAATCTCTTGTACAAGTGAAACAAGCCAGCAGGAGCGCTACTGCAGCAACGTAGATGGAAAAATAAACTGGCTTAGTGCGCACCCACACTTACCTCTGCTCATGGGACCCGATGGGGCTGACCTCTTGGGTGGGGGACCACCGTTGCGGACTGGGGGGCCCCTCTTCAGTGGAGGGGGGCCGCGGGATGACATCCCTTTAAAGAAGGGTTCTACATCCCCACCGTCATCATAATAATCTTTGGACAAACAAAGAGACACGTGGTACATGGTTAAAAAGACGTACAACAGAATCCAGGGTGCCTTTTGTCATGACTGGTGAGAGACAGGCAAATCACACATCACTGGACATACCTCTGGAAGGCGGGCCCCTCATGCCACTGGGGCCTCCCCGGGAGCCCCTGGGTCCTCTAGGGGGACCGCGGCTGCGGTGCATGGGTGGCGGCGGCCCACGCCTGCCTCCACTTTCAAACTGGGGCTTTGTTGCCTGCTCCACTTTGATCGGCTTGCCATCGAGCGACTATCAGAAAAGGAGGCGTTCAGCAACAAATTCTTCATTTTAAAAACTACAGGCCGACATGGGGTATTGTTGGCGGAAGGCTTTACCTTGCCATTCATCTCCCGCGCTGCATCCTTCGCATCGGCTGGACTTTCAAAAGTAACAAAAGCGAAACCTCTTGACTTGTGGGTCTCCCGATCTTTCATCAAGAGAACTGAAATGCATCATGGGACATTGTGTTGATACTCTATGCCACATTGAGGACTAAAGAGTTGTAGTAGTCATCAGTATATATGCATTAACCTCGGCGAATTAACTTTTGTTTGTTTTGCTGTGGCAGTTTCAATCACAACAATGTCTACCCACAATGACTTTAACACAAATAATGACCGAAAAAAACCCCACAACATTTCAATGCTCCCAAAATGGCGGCATTGATCGTTGTGCCGTCGCGTACAACTACAGTACAGTACAGCACAACACAAGCCTTATTAATAAGAAGGGTCGGGAGTTAGGGTCTATCTTTAGGGTGCAACATGTTTAAATTTTTTTTTATAATAATCTAAATGAAACACTGCACGATACAGTAGGCACATATGGTCGTGTCGAAATCCATGCCTCGCTTTCCACCGACTACGCCAAGTGGCTGGCATTTTTAGAAACCATGAACAACAGAGTCCATGCGGTTCAACTTAGAGTAGAGTCTCACCTTCCACGATCCTGCCGTACTTGCTGAAGTACTGCTCCAGGGCCTTCTCGTTGGTCTCGGTGTTCAGACCGCCGATGAACAGCTTCCCCGGTCGGTCCGCTTCTGCCATGCTGCACACCGTTATATATATCACGCTCAAATGACGTCTGCTGCTGCAACAACAACAACAACAACAGATTAGCCCGTCCGTCGATTAACATCAAATTTTTTGAATACATAAAATAATAAATATAACATCATCATCATCATAACATGCTTTTGAGTATCATCGTCGTCGTCCGAGCAGCGCAACGCAGCAGGGGTCTGTTCCGCTAGCGAGCATACAACCAGTGATGGCTAATGGCGATGGTAAACTCAACATAGCGCGCCAACGTTCTTATTAGAAACACAACACGGCTCACACACACAATTGCGATTTACACTAGAAAGGAGAAGAGAAGGGAAGGTGGTACCGTGCCAGAGAAACTCGTCCACTCGTCCAGCACCGCGGTTCCTCTTCTGGGCTAACTAGCTAGCAGCTAACTAACTAGCAGCGAGCAAAGCGCGGTGAAAAGGAACGCTTAACCCCGCCCCTTTCGTTGTCGTCGTCTTCTTCTCTTCAATTCAATTCAATTCAATTCAATTTAAAGAGCTTTATTGGCATGGGAAACGTACATTGCCAAAGCGAGTGTAAATAAAAAGTATACTTATAAAGAACTAAATATATACAGTAAAAGTAAACAAAAAAAGAAATATAAAAAATACAAAAATACGCCCCCGCGCTAATACGTAGCAGGGACGCCGTGTCCCTTTACTGCCCCCTACTGGTGAAATTACAGTATGGGTTCGTGGTGGGGTGACGTCGACGAAATGTATTATCGCGATAATAATGGGGAATCTAAGAATTTCAATCAATTTCAATTGATTGAAACCCATTACATTTAGTCCAGTTTTGAGATAAATTAGAATCTGTCTAAATTATCTTTTTTATAACTGATAGATATAGATGCAAATTACACATCTAAAGTACAATTTAGGTCATTCTATCCATACTATGACGTATGATGTACGTTTTTGGTAACCTTTTTGTATTTTAGACAAAGCTGGGAAGCACTTATCTTGACAAGATAAGATAAGATATAACTTTATTAATCCCGAAGGAAATGATTCTGCCAGGTTGCATAGCAATACAGTAAAACAATCGAGAAATAAACAGAGTAATAAAAATAAACTAACAGATTTACAAATGTACAGTCCTAGTAGAATAAAAATATAGGTGAAATATAAAATTATATAGGCAAGATTGAAGTGTAATACAACTGTGATGATAATCAATGCTAATGGTAAGAGGACGAATTAAGAATATTGCACATAATGTTGAAAGGTATTGTAGAAGAGGTATTCCACATTGCACATTAAGAATAAGAATATTGCACACGATGATGAGAGGAGATGAGAGGTAGTATTGCACGTAATATTTAGAGAACATATTCATAATATGAATATAATAATATAGCACATGATATTGAGAGTATTGCACATGATAGTAATGTTAATATTGCACGTAATACTGAGAAAAATGCACATGATGTTGAAAGGTAATAGTATATGTGTTGATTCTATTTTGCAGTAGTCTGTCTACTGCAGGGGTATCAAACATGCGGCCCAATCTGGCCCGGGAGGCAATTTCATAAAATGGATTGGACGGTTGGATGGATTTCTTCACTTTATTCATAATCACACAAAAAATGGTTGTAGCTCTTACAAATAACCACTAAGCTGCACGAGTTGTACGAGTTTCATCATGTATTTTCATGGTGTTTTGTTGTGTTTGTCCGGCCCCCGCTAAGTAGCATTTTGGTCTGTTCCGGCCCTCAACCTCAAATGAGTTTGACACCCCTGGTCTAATGACTTCACGTCCCAGTTTGGTGGTACTACGCAGTACGTATGGCATGGTGTGGTGTGGTGTGGACTGTCGCAAGTTGGACAGCAGTGTTTCCAGAATGTCCAGTTTGTCCTCTTGTTCGTTCCACGACTAACTACTTCCTGGAGGCGGGCCTTGTGGCGTTTAAGGCGGGCCGCTTCCATTCAGCCTCAGCTGTGTGACAGGCAGCAGCAGCAACAGCAGCAGCAGCCCCTGGCTAACGAGCGAGCTAACCCTTCCTAGCTGGTCGACGTTTCCCTTCTTCTTCTCTCGTGTGTGTGTGTGTGTGGTGTGTGTGTGTGTGTGTCGGGGGGTGGAAATATTCGCATTTTAAAACCGAATCCACCGCTTAAAACCGAGTTTAAAATGGAGACGCGAACGGACTTGGTGTGGTTGTGCGTGTTATCCGCGGTGTTGTGTTCGTGTTCAGCTTTCTATCTTCCGGGTTTAGCTCCAGTAAGTTTCTGTAAAGGCGAGAAAGGAGGCGATGATTGCCAGGTAAAGTGAAAGAACATTATTTATTTATTTGGATGTTGCTTTAGATGTTTAGATTAGATTATATATATATTTTTTAAATATGTACTACAAAAAAAAATTATATTCTATATGCTGTAGTTCAGGTAGCCGACCGTTGGGCCTGAGTGTCTTGAATCATGGAAAACCAACACAATTATTTCAATGTAAATTAATAAAAATTGGCTTGTTGTGTATCATGACTACAGCTGGTTAACAGTACCTCCATTCGTAGCAGATGAAGCTAACTGACTTAATTAAAGTGCAGGCTTATAGTGATGTTACGTTCGCTGAACGATCCGATTCTTTTGAACGGCTCTTTGGTACGAACGAAGGGAACCGAGTCGTACGTCTTGGTGAGAGACGTTCTTTTTATCGTTCGTTCACTAAATCCACTTCCCTTTACGTGAACAGTGAGAAACATCTGTTTTTGTCAAAGCAGCAAATGTTTTTTGTTTTGTTTGATTTGCACTCAAATCTGTTTTGCACAACTTTATTATACTTGTTTTTTTTATTGTGTTAATAAAAGGTTTTCTAATATTAAGAGTTGCATGAATTGCATTCAAGGCGAGGCAACTTTATTAACATAACACATACAGAGGATAAATTCAAAGTAGTAAATTCACTGGATATGGCCCCACCTTGATATTAAGGCCTGGCAATACAGTCAATCATTATCCTTTAATACAGTCAATCATTATCCTTTAATACAGTCAATCATTATACTGGTGATTATTTCGCAAATAAACCTAGTAACGCCGTCTTTTGAACGGCTCTCAGAAAGGAACGGAGCCGTAAGATCCGTCTCCCTTCAAAGAGCCGTAATTCCCATCACTACAGGCTTACCACGGGACACCTTTTTATTTTGCCGGGCTACATGTAGTACGTCGTTGTCCAAGTCAACACAGTGGGCTACTATTTGCATGTGTTGCCCGGGGTAGTGTAACACTGCAGACTGGATCAAGGTGCTTGTTGTCAGGCCACTGCTGTACACAGTGTCAATGGTTTGTCGCTCCACTGACTGACTGATCAAACTCTTGTTTCATTACAGACTGACATCCAGCTGTTCGTGAATAGGTTGGATTCAGTGGAGTCGGTCCTACCCTACGAATATGACGTGTACGTTGTGCTCAATGAATGAATGACTGACTGACTGTGGTGTGGGTTCACTGAATGGTAACTTCCTTATGTAGGCTCTGTCTAATGGTCCCACATCTCTGAAAAAGGTTCGACTTCTGCCAAGATGTCGTTGAAAGGAGACCGTCGGAGAACCTCGGGCAGGTGTTGTTTGGGGAAAGAATTGAGACCTCGCCATACAAAGTGAGAATCACGACAGGAACATATGTTTGTCCACATGGACAACGGAATCTATTCATGGAATACATTTCCAGACATGTTTTACACTTGCCTGACCACATTTGTTCTGTAATGTTAAAGCCTTTGGTTTTAAAGGGCGCGTTTTCTTTTCTTTTCACAGTTCAAGTTTGATGAGAAGGTTGAATGCATGGCAGTGTGCACGAAATCCTACATAAAGGGGGATAAGGTCGGAGCAGAAAAACTGGATTTCCTTAAGCGCGGAATGCAGCTGAACTACCAACATCACTGGTGAACCAACCTGTCTTCAACAATACTTTGGTTTAATTCGATTTAGCTTTGACTCAAGAATTTCCTTCAGGATTAAGTTTTATTTCATTTTAACTTATGACTTGATGCTTCCCTGTCTCTGAATGCTGCCTGAATAGGCAGGATTTTAGCTGTTTGGGACAGGCCCCGGTGGTAAAATAGGGTCACTGTAAGACTGAGGAAGCGCATGCAAAGCAGGTTGGCCTGACTTTTTTTTTTTTTTTCCCCACTTCCAGGATTGTTGACAATATGCCTGTCACTTGGTGCTATGATGTCGAGGATGGTCAGAAGTACTGCAATCCAGGCTTTCCCATTGGCTGCTATGTCACCCCTCAAGGCCGGGCCAAGGACGCCTGTGTCATCAATGTGAGTTGGCTGTATCTGTAGTGGTGTCACGGGTAAGCCACGCAATGGCTTCCTTTTTGTTAACGTGCTCTAGTGCAACTTGCAACGGGATGATTTACTTTTGGCTCGATTTCTATTGTTTTTTCTGTCTTGTCTGGTGTTCTGTGAATAACGCCTGTACTCCATGGTTCTAAACTTGTGCCCCATGTCCAGTTATAGTGAAGACTAATGCATTGCATTAGCAATTGAAGCGCTGCACATCTGTCCCATAATTGAGCTGGATGATATACCCTTGTTTACTATGATCTCTTGATAAGATCAGTTTAATCAAAGGGAGAATTTTGTCACAATTTAACTAAATTCAGTTAAAGGTGCAGTGTGTAGGATAGTGTCACCTCGTGTTGATGTTGCACATTGCAACACCAACTGAATGCCCCTCTTCATGCCCCCAGCCTTTCCAAGCATGTACGTCTACGGTGGCCAGCAGCTACCTTCAATGATCATCCACGGCCGCGTCGTGCAGCCAGAATCAAGAGCTCTTGAATAGATCGATTTTAGAAATTGAAGGAAGCTATTTAGTCTGTAAAACTATTGGTCATATCTTACATTTAAAATGGTGAGTATTGTTGTTGGTTGTTCAGCATTGTGTTATTGTTTATTGGTCATGTAAGCTAGCTGCTTTGAATGAGAGCCAATGCTGCCAAGGCAGCACTGCACCTTAAGACTAAATGGCAATTGCATTCAGGCAATTATGACTAAAGTAGCTATTAGTAATTGTTGACAACAGTTCCAAAGCTGCTTGGATTGAGATAGGCCAACTTTGGCCTAAGAGTCACGACTTTAAAATGTATGTAAATGTACTTTGCTTCAGTTCAACTTCACATCCTGCTCATGCTCAGCAAATATTGTGTCAGCAGTTTGTTTAAAGGCCCTATATAATGTAGTACCGGAGGTTGGGGTGTGACACAGCTTTACACCTTGACAGTTGACAGTAGAGCAATATAATTGGACAAAATACTCAATTTAACGCCAATGCGGGTATGTCATAACTACGTCATACAGCCCCATACACCAGAAGTAAGGAGGCGCAAATGTATGAAAAATGGCAACATTGAATAATTGTATGGGTTTTTTCTTTTCAGTCTATCTTGTGGTTATGTAATTCAACTATTGGCAACGCAATTTGGATCTAAGTGAGCCAATGTTTCTTCTTGTGGGGAACTTTAAATCGACCCTCTTCTTCCTCCAGTCGGACTTCAACAAAAAGCACATGTTCTATGTGTTCAACCACGTGGACATTAAGATCACTTACCACAGCGGAGAGTCAGAAGGATGGAGAGGCGCCAGGTTGGTGGCTGCTACCCTGGAGCCCAGGAGGTATGTATATCTGGCCTGGTCAGAACAGGTGACTGTCTGTCTATGGAATGACCTTGTAATGTAAAATGTGTGGTGAAGACTTAGGTGATCCATCCTTGTGAAAAAATAAAAGGATGTATGCATATGCCTTCTTGGCCAATGAAATTCAAATTCATCAAACAATCTCACAAGGATTGGCTATTTATTTATTCATACCATGGCAACTTAAGCTGCCAAAGCCATACACTTCCCCTACACTGAGTCAATGTAGACTATTATTTTCTTTGCTTGTGCTTGTGGTGTGACTTTTTGGATTTCATTTATTTGGGTGTCTCGAATTAAATTTGTATTATTTTTGTTGTGTTTTCTGTGGGACAGTATCAAACACGTGGACGAGAACAAACCAATGTGCGACGGAGGAGTGCCCATGGAGGTTGCCGGAGAAATGGACGGCGATCTGAAGATCACGTACACCTACTCAGTGCGCTTTGAGGTGGGCCTCGATGCCATGTCTAGCTAGAACCCCGTTTACACAGTGTGTAAAAGGGTTTAGTCGGTATGCTAGGCGATATGTGTTGTATCATATTGCTCGGTGACAACCCTTGACCAATAGCCTGAAGTGATCTGAAATGTGTTTCATAGGAGAACAATGCCATCAAATGGGCTTCCAGATGGGATTACATCCTGGTGTCCATGCCACACACAAACATCCAATGGTTCAGGTATGACGACATTCTACAAACCAACATTGTGTGTGTGTGTGTGACTCATGTGTTCAATAGTTGCTACTAACTGCTAAGTCTGCATTGTGAATGTGTGCCTGTGTCGTTTTTTTTATTTATTGTTTTTGTAACTGGTTGTTGATGCTGTGGTGTGACTGATGTGTTTTTACAGTATCATGAACTCTCTAGTCATTGTCCTCTTCCTGTCTGGCATGGTTGCCATGATCATGCTGAGAACCCTGCATAAGGACATAGCCAGATACAACCAGGTGGACCAGGTAAAGGCGGGCGCCATTTTGGGGCCTCTTCCCCTTTTATTTATTTTTTATTTTTTTGCTGCCTCTAACGATATATGTAATGGCTCGGAGAGTTTGAAATGGGATTGGTTGCAAACTGTTTCCTTGGAAAATAATTTGTACTTTGTACTTTGTACTTTATTGTACAATAGAATGAGAATACAAAGCGATGTAAACCTTGTATGACGTTCCACAGGACTTGATTAAGGTTCCAACACCAACAGGAAAAATCCAAATAATATACGTAAGACAGTTGACTGATCTATTTGCACACAGTGGTGAAATTGGGTGCTCTGGTGGGGGAAAGCATTATTATTGGTAGAGGTGTGTGTGTGTGTGTCTGTCTGTGTATATATAATATATAGGACTATTTTTAAAGAATATTTTCCCTGTGCTGCTTTTAGCACAGGAGCTAATGGGTTAAAGGTGCTATATGTAACGCATTGACTCTAGTAGGAAACATGCCAAGTTGAAATACTGGCTTCTGATAACAGTGCTACAGGCAGTATCTTCTCCTTTGTCATTCTGGGCCGGAAGGTGTGGTTTTGTTTTGTGTCTATGTCACTAATCTCAGAGGAACCCGATTTGCCAGATATGACACAAATTGGTGCACAAACACGGCGTGCTGCAGCCATGGAATCAAGCAAACTAATTGGCTCAACTGAGATTGTAATAGATTCTACCCAACCTAACCATATGCATGTGTATATACACGTGTGTGTGTGTGTGTATATAGTTGCTTGCTAAACATGCCACTAACGCTCGGTGTTATATCTGTGTGACCATAAACATAGCCAGCCAGGTATCCAGCAGGTATTGACAGTTATAAAATATTCACATGAACGAGTTTATCATTTGAAACTATAAATAAATTGCAACGATATACATTAGCGGATCAACTTACAATGTGGGCCAGTGTCTTTGCATGTCATTGTCACAGGAGAATACTTGCACTCCTCTTGTATGTATGTATGTATGTATGTATGTATGTATGTCGTATGTATGTCGTCTCGCAATTGTTCTTTCAGTGTCCTCAACATGGCAACAAATGTGAGCTTAGATTCGGCGGAGGGGGCGGATGGAGACAACTCTGTCCAATATTGTGAATTTGGACTGCAGTACCCATTTGAAACTCTCTGTGCCATTGTTACATACAGCACCTTTAAATGTTGGGCGAACCTCTCCTTCACACACCACATGCACATCTAGTTGCCTATGAATCACTCCCCTGATGGTCACCTGCGGCCTGTTCTGCAACCTAACCCTAACTCAGAGGTGACAGGGTTCCCATGAATTCCTTAAAAGTTTGTAAATTTGAGAAATTAAAAAGTCAAGGCCTTGAACTAGAAATGGGCCATTAAATGCTTGAATACGTTTTTTGTTCAAGTATAGACATTTATTAATGTTGGTAAATGGGCTACAGCTCAATTGAGAAGTGTTCACAGATTCAAGCCTCTTTTTAATGGTTGGTTGTGAGCTTCTCTAAAGCCTGCTAAATTGTGACAGTAATTAACCTTGATGCCTGTCTCAAACTATGCCGTGTTGGCTCCTTGAATATGAGAGAATTTGAAAGACCTTGAATTTGATTAAGAAGGTGTGGGAACCCTGAGGTGATCGGCTGGTCCGGCACTTGGTATGTCGAAGAACCCCCTCAGTGCTCTCCCTCATCATCTCTCTGCTGTGCCCCCCTCCCCCCCCCCTCACCTCAGGAGGACGCCCAGGAGGAGTCTGGCTGGAAGCAGGTGCACGGGGACGTCTTCCGCCCCCCCAGGAAGGGCATGCTGCTGTCTGTCTTCTTGGGACAGGGCACCCAGATCTTCATCATGACCTTCATCACGCTCTGTGAGGATCCTTGTTATGCTTTTTTATTCACTTGTGTTTGTTTATACATCAATTGCTTTGGAACGAAGCACACCACAAAAGCCGGATTGGCAAGTGTAGCAACATTTGACAGTCGTTAACTGTAGGAAAAGGGCAGCACCTGCCCAACCTGGATTTGAGGGCAAACTAGAATGGGGAAATGTGACCCTTGGACTATACTTGTCAGATTTTCTCTTTCTATTTTCATTGCGACTTCTATTTGACTTAATATGATCTCTCATTTTGAGTTGCCGTTTTATTTTTTTAAAGGATCCATCCATTAAGGCCAAATGCCTACCCCTAGTTGCCAACATGGCTTTAACTTGTCCAGTAAATGCTGTTCATTTGTGATTGTACGCCCCCCACCCCCCTGCAAAGTGATGCCTAGTATTTATCTTGGCACTTGCAGAAATTGACACCATGATGTAATTTATGAAGCTGTCAACGCCACATTTGCCTCACTACTTAAAGGTGGTATCCACTTTGCATGTCTAGTTTCAAGGGCCGGGTACGTTCTGAAGCTGACTTGCCAAAGGGTTGAGGGAGATGACATGAGGTCTCCAAGCAATTTTGAGTAAATCGGAGTCATGGTTTAAGAGTAGGTGTCTTTTATGTGTGATTTGGATTTGTGTTTATTCAAATTGACTGAACACCTAGGTGATAGGGTTGGGCACCTTCTGAAGTGGACATGTGATTAGTTGCAACTGTTCACTCATTAAAATGTTTTGATTTTCACACAACCCATTTTAATCCAATCTTAATAGGATTTTTAGCCATTTGGACTGGTGGGTTATTAAGAAGATGTATTATGTTTTGCAATAATGTTCACTGTACCATTGACAGCCTTGTAGGGCAGTACAAATGTCACACCACAGCATCAACAACCAGTTACAAAAACAAATAAAAGACACACAGGCACACGTATGCAGACTTGGCAGTTCGTAGCAACTATTGAACACACACAAACACGCACACACAGTTTGTTCGTAGAATGTCGTCATACCTGAACCACTGGATGTCTGTGGCATGGACGCCAGGATGTAATATCACCTGGAGGCCCATTTGATGGCATTATTCTCCTACGAAACACATTTCTAATCACTTCAGGCAAGTCAAGGGTTCACACACACGCACGCGCGCTGCGGCATTCTGGTTCATATCTGGTGGTTCATGTTGTTGAACACACCAAAGTCTGCGCTGTGGTTGGGTAGTTTTAATATTGGAGGTATTATACCAAATGGAGCAATAATGGAACCAGCCCGAACCTGCATCCCCAGTCAATGTTATGAAAATCTAACTCTCAATAATTATCCAGCGACAAAGTCCAAAACATGTATTGTAGCAATGTGGCGGCGGCGGCCTGTTTCCATTGGTCACATAATTTATCTATATCCTCATGAATGCAAGACCTTTGTCCACTAGACGCGGTGAAGAAATGTGCATTGAATTACATAATGCCTGGCACAGATGGACGATGAGTGCACCCTGTATCGGATGAGCCCCCCCCCCCCCCCCCCCCCTGAAAACTGAGATGTCGGCTGCAGGGAGTTAATATGATAAATATATGGTTAATTTTTCTGCGGTGGAGAACAGCGATAGGAATAGAGAGGTCATGTTACAGACTGAGCTACGGACTTGTAAAAGGAAAAACGTTCCCGGATAGTGAAAAGGCCTCTACCAACTATGTTAACAATGCAAACATGTCCTCAAATATATATATATATATGTGTATATAGATCCCTCAATGTTTTCAATGCACACATTTCATTGTCGACCCAGACGGTTGTTCTTAAGAAATCTCGCTTCCCGGAATGCCCTCTAGTTCCATCCAGTCCACTGCGTTGTCATGGCGATGCGCATCCCTTGAGCCAGCGAGACAATGGAGCCTTGTCAATAGCAATTCTCCCTCTCAGAATAGAGAATGATTTAAAAAGAAACCACTTTTCATGGAGCAAGGTTACAGGTGTTTATTTATATATATATATATATATATATATATAAAAAAAAACTTACTTGGTCAAACCAGTATTTGGAAATGTTCTTCATAAACACTTATTTTGTCCCATGAAGATAATTAACATGTTGTACTATTTCAATAACCGGGAGTCTGTATATGCAGGTGCATGTTATACATATTGTGTGCTGTAGCCAGTGTGAATCCTTTTTGTATTATTGTAGTGTTTTTATTGTGTTCCTCAATGCACGCTTACACTTTCTCATCCCCCTTTTCTAATTGCTCGATGTACTGATTTGATGCTTGTCGGTCTCCTCATTCACCGTGTTGTTAAATGCTGTCCCCTGGACCCCCATTGGACCTTCTTTATGACAGTTATGTGTGTGTCTCCCTCCAGTCTTGGCCTGCCTGGGCTTCCTCAGCCCGGCCAACCGCGGCGCCCTAATGACCTGCGCCGTGGTCCTCTGGGTGCTCCTCGGCACGCCGGCCGGCTACGTGTCCTCGCGCCTCTACAAAAGTAAGTCACACTGCTGTCGCTATCCACCCGGTTTGGGTTTTTTGTAGTTTCGTAGCATAGTGTCTTACCGATGTTGCCGTAACCCCATTGACTCTGTTCCTTGCAGCTTTCGGAGGTGAGAAGTGGAAGACCAACGTCCTGTTGACAGCACTGCTGTGCCCAGGGTAGGTGTTGCTCAGTCTTGCGCTCGCACCCCCTTTTCTCCTGCAGGTATCAGTGGGACGCTGGTAGGTGCGCCTGGCATGCCCTTCACAAGGCAACGGGGCACAAAGTTAAATAAACCCTTGATAGATGACTTGTGGACCACAAGTGGCAGCTAATGAATGAATGAAAGGATTGGTCATGAATGAGGCAACCTCAAATACTGGAGATAAACTCTACTACAATACTGACCCAGCATCAGTGTAGTTTTCTGAATCGGTCTTCATATCTGTCCAAAGTGACGCAGTAGTTCATGTAATGTTGACCTAGGGCTTGGTGTGGAGAGTCCTGTACCATCACCGCAGTTAAGTTAATATTTCACCACATAAAGGTATTGCGTTTCATGGGCTGCTTTTGCTTCCTGACCCACTTTCTCCCCCCGCACCTACAGGATAATTTTTGCAGACTTCTTCCTGATGAACCTGATCCTATGGGTGGAGGGCTCCTCTGCAGCCATCCCCTTCGGCACCCTGGTTGCCATTTTGGCTCTGTGGTTTGGGATCTCCGTGCCCCTCACCTTTCTGGGTGCCTACTTTGGCTTCAAGAAACCGGTGAGTTTGTCTCTCTCCCCCTCCATTTTGAAGAGCGTACTGAGCAGATCATTCATTTAATATAACCTTTCCGGTCTTCCAGGCCATCGAGCAGCCCGTGCGAACCAATCAGATTCCCCGGCAGATCCCGGAGCAGTCTTTCTTCACCAAGCCCATCCCGGGTATAGTCATGGGCGGCATCCTGCCCTTCGGCTGCATCTTCATCCAGCTCTTCTTCATCCTCAACAGCATTTGGTACGTGGGTGTCCGGGGGCCAGTGGGGGTTTGGTTGGTTGGGCGAGGGTGGAGGGACTGCTCCAACTACTTTCAGAGGCTTGAGTGCCCTGCAGCTGTAACACGTCACGTATTCAATGGCGATGTTTGTTTGCCTTGTGCGTGTGGGTTTCAGGTCACACCAGATGTACTACATGTTTGGCTTCTTGTTCCTGGTCTTCATTATTCTGCTGATCACCTGCTCGGAGGCGACGGTCCTGCTCTGCTACTTCCACCTGTGTGCCGAGGTGAGAGGCTCATGTTCTCACCCCAAGCTCGTAGACTCCACTGTGTAAATATGGTGGCGATTGTTACACAGAAAATAATCGGAAATAAAATTATTAGAATATAATTATGTCGGGGGTGGGTGCCTAGGACTGCTCAGAACCCAGCAGCCCGTTTCTACGAGGGATACTCTGCTGGTTGCACAACAAAAATCGATGTCCTCCTCTGCAGTCTTCTCAAGCACTCCCTTGCTCACATCGTAGCTTGTTATTGCTTTGTCATTACGTTGTGAAGCGACCACAAACCAATTTGCTACCAAGTTAGTACACTACTTGCCCATTGGTGATGCAACCAAATTTAGCAAACCGCTAGTTTGATGCTAGCTAGAGGTTACTAGGGACTTGGTAACAAAGTTGTGCACAGCTGCTACAAGTAAAACCCAGTCCTTTTCAAGAAGCCATCTTGCGTTAAAGATGCAGTGGTGGATCCACTTGTATGGATACTTCCACTGTCCACTTCTATTATGATTTCCCTTCAATTATTATCTTGTAATATTATCATATCAATAATATTATTTCATCATCATGTGCAATATTTCTCATGTGCAGTACTACTGCCAACTTGTTTTGCTGAACGAATATCTTGCCTAGATTTTTATATTCCTCTTAGGCTTAGACTTACTGTAAATTTGTACATTTCTAATTTTATTTTTATTCTATAGTTTATTTCTCTGGTTTATTATTCTATTGCTATGCAACTTCTGGCACAAGAATTTCCTTCGGGATCAATAAAGTTTCTTATATTTCCCATACACAGCTATTGTCCATTTCATCAAATTCATCTTTATTCTTTTAATATAATTGTGCGTTTTAATCAGTGTAATTGCTTGTGGTTCCCAGGACTACCACTGGTGGTGGCGCTCGTTCCTGACCAGCGGCTTCACGGCAGTCTACCTGTTCATCTACGCCATCCATTACTTCTTCTCCAAGCTGCAGATCATCGGCGCCGCCAGCACCTTCCTCTACTTCGGCTACACCACCATCATGGTCCTCATCTTCTTCCTGTTCACAGGTGAGTAGCAGCAACGGAAAGCGACGCCGTTGTGAAGAGCCTATCTGACAACGGCCAATTCTTATAGCGTATCTCAAAGAATCGTTTTGTTGTTGTGCGCGTTTGCCCGGGTGGAGAGGCAACAATGTTCTGCCTGTGGACTGATTGCGTGCCAATGCCGGGGTGGGTGAGGGTGAGGGTGGATGGGGGAGTGTGGGTGGGTGGATCTTTAACTTCAGGATCCGTGTCCTGTTCGTAAGAAGCACGAAAGTGTAACGCTGCTTTGTTGTGCAATGAGTTTGCTTTGTGCTTGCTGCAACAAAAAGAAAAAAATAAAGAGTAGATGTGTACTTTAGACACACGTTGTGTGTCAAATGAGATTGTGGCCTCTGCCGTTTAGACTCTCCCCACCCAGTCAGGTATCCACACATTCTTATTGATCTTGGAGATGAATCATGACCTCTAAACAAAGAGTGAGTGAGTGCTGCTTGCCCATAAAGAGAAGTGACTGCAATCTCCCCCCATGCGAACCACTTGAGCTGAGACGACACGGCTACAATTACGTTGAAACGGGGGCCGTAATGAGGCCCCAGACTGAGGGCCCTACCACAGTCACCCTTTCTCAGCCCCTGCTAGTGGCACTCCCTGACCTTGTGTACACACACACACGACTGCAGGTACACATGGCGCCAGGCCGCAGAATGAATAGAGGACCCTATGCTGTCGGACGGCGAAGAGGGAAATGGTTCAGGTGTCTGTGACTGTCGTAGGGCGTGTGGGGGTGGGGCAGGCAGATGAGATGGCCTATTGGTTCATCATCAGCAGGGGGAGGGGGGTGTCCTCCTCACTCCCAACGTGTGCGTTAAGCAGCACGCAAGAGATGCCACGTATTAACATCCAAGTCTCGTACTCCCAGCTCAGATCATGATGCTAAATCCCAAAAATCTTTTTCTTTTTCTTATGAAAGTGCGCACCCCTCACCTCCGCCTGCGGTTTGATCTGACAGTACGTTGTCTTGCAGCAGCAGTAGACCACATGACTCCCATTGAACAGCCACCAGGAACTCTGGGCTAATTAAAATGTTACCTGTCTCCCCAAGAGAGAGGAGGAGGAGGGGAGGGAGAGCTTTGGGACATGCAAGCATGTGCTCCCATGTTTTCTCTGCCGTGACATAATGAACCGTGGGGGGTTTCGGGGGGCCTCAGAGCTCCTGTCAGAGTCCCCTGCCGTGTCGGCACCCCTCTTTAAAAGGGGGGGGGGGGGCACGTCTGTCGGGCCTTTTAGTGGATTTAAGGAAAACCATCTGGCTTGCCTTGAGGTTTGACACTTGCTTGGCTTATCTGTGGCGTCTCCTGCGCTACCTCGACGTCCATACTTTCTCATTTTCATCGTCACATTCAGTACGTGGTTTGGATTCAATCAATTCTGATCCGTGCGCCCCACCCCACCCTCACACTCCCTCCCCCCCGGAGCTACAGGCTCAATGCTGTAATGCACCAAAGACGACGACGAAGAAAAGGCAGGATGTTTTAAATTCGTTTTTGTGAGTTGGTTTGATGTAGTTGCTTGGGTCAGGCGTTTGTCTTTTTAATTTGTGTTTTCCTGATATGGTCTCCTCTTCAACACTCCCCTAACCACCTTCCTCTTCCACTCCAGGCACCATCGGCTTCTTCTCCAGCTTCTGGTTTGTGAACAAGATCTACAGCGTGGTGAAGGTGGACTGAAGAGCTGGCCTGTCCCTCCCCCCCCCCCCCCCCCCCCCCCCCGCCTTTCCAACTGGCCTCTCCAGCATCGACCTCTCAAGAGGAACTCATGCGAAAAGACTTAAAAACAAATTGCTTATCTCTGTAACGGCAAGGGCGAAAAAAAAAAAACCCACACATTCTTGTTCTTTGAGTTGAATGTTCTTATATAGATATATATATATATATATATATCTTTTTGTTTTGTTTTTGCTGTTGAGCAGTATTTAAAATGATGCCTTGAAGATAAAGGTGACTTCCAAAGATCTGGTTGACTATTGTTAATAATTTTGGATGCAAGAGTAAAGCTAATGGGACTAATGAAAACCAACGTTCACAATTGTGTTCTTTCCCCCTTTTGTCTAAATATTATATTTTCATTTGTTTTCATCTGCTGTACTGACACAACATGCATCGAGATATATATATATAACATGCATTTCAACTTCATGTATATAGTTGAGTGATACAAGTTTATTTTGTTTCCGTTTTTGTGGAAGGTGAAGAAAGGGCCTATACAGACTCGACTATCAACAGCTTTTTATTGTGGTCGTTTCATAAATTATCTCTATAATCATGATTGTACTACAATGCGTTTCCATCCCTGCCTCTTTTTTATTTTGTATTTAAAATGCTGTCTATCATAGGTGTGAGAGAGAGAGAGAGAGAGAGTGTGTGTGTGTGGATTCTTGGTCAAGGACGTCATGGAGATTGAAGGGTAATGGTGATGAAGTAACCAACGGCACGGCGATGCCCACCTTGAAACGTTAGCAAATTGTATGAATTTGAGATTTCAACTACCGGCACACGAATTGCCGCGTCTTCTCTCGTTGTTAATAGCAGTGTGGGGTTATTATCGCTCCCTGGTGGTGACATTTTTACAAACGATAAATGCTTATTTGGAAATGGACGCTTTGAGTTTATTTTCTTGGACACGCTTTGAGCTGGTGATCAGTTTCTGGCGAGTGCTGCAATGCTAATCGCCAAGACAGTGCTACGTGGCCGGCAGACGTATACGATGGATGAAGTATAGAGAACTATTCTTGTTCTTTTATAGGCTACACGTAATGATTTCATTTTAATGAGTTCTATACAGACAACTGAAAGAAAATACAATTTTAGATATAACCCAAATATATATATACTATAAAAGTAACACTGGTAAAACTCCCAAAATGTTATATACAGTACATAAGCAGTGAAAACCAATATATCAATACATTGTATAGCGATGGAACTCAAAAAGCAAGGGTCTGTAGGATGTATGGAATAGTTTGGTTGTGGCGCAGGCAGTAGAATTTCTAGAACTATAATCTGTCTGTGCTTCAACCCTCTGGTTCATCTCCATAGAAAAGCACATTTTTGTTTTAAAAGGAATGATTGTCATTGTAGCTTGTTTCTGTTCCAAACTAGGACGATGTTAATGCATCCCCTTTCACATGTTATATTTCTTTAAATTATCTTTCTTAAAATAAGCAGTGCTTTTATTAGCATTTTTAAATACTTTTTCAGTGAACCAAACACAAAAAGAAACTAACATTAAAATGTCAAATATAGTTCTATTCGATGTTCATGGTTCATTCTGCGTCATCTTTTGCACTTTTGCACTGCGGCCTACGGCGCCCCTTTATTTACTTCCCGTTTCAGCCTCAGCAGTCAGACACGACATCAGGGCACACAGCACTTTGCTCTCATTCAAGCCAACCTGGCAACTACAACTTCAGTTCATTAGGTTGCCTTTCTCTCAAATGGACCTTGAGGTAATGGTATGTGTACTGTACATTAGAAATCTGTCATAAAGCGAGTTATGCACACAATGACTCTGGCTCTGCAAAGTAGAATAGAACACATATGAGGTATATTGAGTGATCTTATCTTTAAAAGGGATTCAGCATGGTCATGGAAATTAATTTGACTAAATAAACATCCAACCGCATGCAGACAGACAAAGAACTAGTAGTTAGGCTGTGTGGTGTGGTGGAATTTTCTTTCTCTTAATGTTTTCATTTGCATTTGTGTTCATTGTCAGTGTACTGTTGAAAGTCACAGGAGAGGCACATTTCATACCTCAAATAAACTTGAGAATGACTAAGGCAAATTCTTATCATTTCTTGTTTGCTCAGATAAATATTGTTTGGGGGGACAAAAATACTTCTCTGCTTCACCCAAACAATATGGCGGAATTAAATTCACATGGCAGTGTGACATTTCAGAAAAGATGTTTTCTGGCCACTTATGGCCACTCGACATTTGCACATTAATACCCTGAGTTTATATGCTTCACAAGTTTTGCTTGCTTTCAACTGACACAAAGATGGCGGATGTCATCTCTGAATCTCGTCATTCAAGTGTGAATATTAAAAATGATAAGCAGATGATGAGCTGGTGACGGATAATCTCTAGCTATCAGAAAGGCCCATATTTACAGCAACATCCGTTCACAATGTAAACGTGAGCCTGGATATAAACAACAATGCAACACACACATGTAACAGTCGGAAATGGAAACGGTATTGGCTTGGTCAACCGCATAAGACTGCATCTAAACGAAAAGATATAAAACATCCGAGTGATCCTTCAAGCTGTCAAGAGGCCCCACAAAAAAATTATGTACGACAAATTCAACAGCGGACCCATTGACACAAGCTCTTTCATATTCTGATATTCTTCTCATAATCATATCAATAGTAGAGGCAACTTACAACATAGAAATTAAGAAAGACAACATTACATTGATATATCCTGATGGTTGAGAATGCCTGTAGTCCTGGAGGTGTAACCCTCCTGAACCCCACATGGTGGCTGTTGTGGCTTCATTCGTCCCTCACGGGCACCTCCTTCTCCGAGCTTAGGCTGGTGGATGTGGTCTCCTTGCGGCTGTCCCGCGACTTCCTGTCCAGGGTGGGGGAGGAGGAAGTGGTCACCTCCTCCCACGTGTGCAGGGGGAAGGCGCTCGTCGCCAGATTGGGCAGCAGGTTGGCCTGGGTGCCGGAGCGGCCGTCGGTGGCCGTCAGGCAGCTCTCCGCGGTCGAGATCTGGTTGGCGGGCCCCCGCTTGCACAGCGGGCCGCACAGCAGCGCCAGGAACTCCTTCCTGACGCTGCGGTGCATGTAGCCATAGATGTACGGGTGGAGGCAGCACTGCACGAAGAACAGCACCAGCGCCAGCGAGGACAGCCAGGGCGGCACGGCGGCCCGCGAGCGCATGGACACGGTGTTGAGCACGCTGTACGGCCCCATGCTCACGATGTACGACGCCATGATCACAAAGACCACCCGCGCCGCCTTGCAGTGGTAGTGGAAGCGTCTGTGGCGCACTCGCACCGGGTACCCAGGCGGGGGCGGGGCCTGGGGTGGAGCCGGGGGCGGGGCCGCCGGGGGCGTGTCTGACCCGGGGGCCTGGGGAGGGAGGTGCTGGTGCCGGGGGCTGCCGGCGCCGGGAGCCGGTGGCGGTTGGGGCGGTGGCGGTGGCGGGCCCTCCTGTTGCTGGTGGCTGTGCAGGGTGTGGCTCTGCAGGGGGTGCACCAGGGCGTTCTGCCGGCGGGCCGCCCGGAACACCATCCAGTAGCAGCCCAGCATGATGAGGACGGGCAGCCAGAAGGAGAAGACGGCCACCAGCAGGGAGTAGGACAGGCTGGACGACCAGATCACCGAGCACACGTTGTGGCGGCGGTCGAAGTCGATGGCGCCCCAGCCGTAGAGCGGCGGCGTGCTCTGCGCCAGGCTCACCACCCACGTGGAGACGATCAGGTTGGTGCCCAGGTGGGGGGTCATGCGGGTGGGGTAGGACAGCGGGTGGATGATGGCCAGGTAGCGGTCCACGGACACCACGATGATGGTGTTGACGCCGGCGAAGGCAAACAGGTGCATGAGCACCACCAGGCCCTGGCACAGCCGGGCGTCCAGGGGCCACATGCCTGGCACGGTGGCGGCGATGGCGAAGGGCATGACCAGCACGGTCTGGAGCAGGTCGGCCAGCAGCAAGTTGAGCACGAAGCGGTTGGCCACGTGCAGCAGCTGGGGCTTCCTTTGGAACACCAGCAGCACCACCACGTTGCCGAACAGAGACAGACACACGATCACGGAGATCAGCGTCATCTTCACCACGCTGTTGACCACCGACAGCCAGACGGGACCGGGGCCACCGCCACCGCCGCGGCCGATGGAGCCCGGGAGGAGACCAGGGTCCCAGCTAGGCCCCTGGGTGTAGTTGTAGTTGTAGTTGTAGGGGCTCTCACCGGGGGGCTGAGTGCTGGCCATCGCTTGTCCCGCACGGGGCCCACAGCGGGGTGCATGCGTGACTCCGCGGGGCCAGCTGTCCTGCGGTGGTGGTGGTGGTGGTGTTGGTGGTGGTGGTGGTGGTGGTGGTGCTAGTCGGGTCTCATCTGCAACAGGTTCATATCGGTGTTAGTGTTTTCTAAGCCCTGGTGTATTTACATTTTCTCTGCATAAATACATACATGAATGAATAATAACCTCCCTATAATTGTGGAGTAGTATACAGTACAGGGCGCCTCATGAATTCAACAACGTATGGGCATGGATTGCATTACATATCACACACAACATGTGATCACACACACACACACACACACACGTGGATTTTGTGCATTCACGTTGAAATCATAATCAATAATTACCATAAACCATTGATGATGAATTCAACGTGAGCTACAGTAATAGGCCCCGCAGTACAGTACAGTACAGTACAGTATATATGCGGCTCTGGAGAATCAAAGCAGCGGCTAATGAATGAACGGAACCGAACACGAAAACCCAACTGAACGATGAATGGTTTGGGGTTTTTTTTCGGCCAGAACGTCACGTCGGTGCCGTCGTCATTCGGCGTCAAAAAGATCGAACACATGAGCGTCCTTCACGTCTCTCAGCACAGCCTATAGATTCCAACAATCACGCTCATCACACACACACACACACACGCACACACGCACGCACACCACACACACACACACACACACACACGGGGGGGCTTACCTTTGAGTCGTGTGCTGGTTTGTGATGTATGTACATTTTTTTGTTGTGTGGTCGCTGCCGCTGTTTCGCTTCAGTACCGGATCGCAGCATCCCCGGTGGTCGCTTTTCGCTTTTCATCACCCATTTTAGCTGTCGTCCCCCCTGTCAATGGCTGGCTGGCTGGCTGGTTGGCTGGCTGGCTGACTGGCTGACTGGCTGCCCCACCACCACCACCACCACCACCAGCAGCAGCACCAGCACCACCAGCACCATCACCACCCCCGGCGGCGGCGGAGGTGGTGGTCTCTCGGTGTCGGTGTCGCCTCACCGCGTCGTTCCACCGCTCTTGGTGGGATTTGGTTGGTGCTTGGGTCCGTTATCTAGACGTTTTATACGCTGACCTTGGATATACATGTCATTTATGATCTGCATTTAACCCCCCCCCCTCCTCCCTTCCAAATAAAGAGAAACATATATACAATAAAACGAAATTATTACATTTATAGTCATATGCAATATTAATATTACTACCCAACATCATCTGCAATATAAATATTACTACCCAACATCATGTGCAATACTCTCAATATCATGTGCAATATTAATTATTATTATTATTATTAATATCATGTTACCTCTAAATATTATATATATTATAATATTACCTTGCAATATTACCTCTCATCGCCTCTCATCATCATGTGCAATATTCTTAATGTCTTGTCACCATGATTACCTTTCATCATTATGTGCAATACTCTTAATATTCTTTATATCATGTGCAATACTTCCTCTTACCATTATTATTATGACCCTTTTATTACACTTCAATTATTTCCAAATAGTTTTTGCGGACTGAATATCTTATCTTACCTACTGTATATTTTTATACTTTTCCTAGTACTTAGACTTACTGTAAATGTGTAAATCTGTTATTTTATTTGTATTATTCTACTGTTTCATTTCTCTATTGTTTTATTCTATTGCTGTGCAACCTGGCACAAGAATTTCCTTCGGGGTTAATAAAGTTCCATCTTATTTTATCTTATTGTGATATTGTCTATATGCGGGGGATGGAGGAACACTGTCTACTTTAGCTTCATAATCTTTAAAACAAAAATATATTCTCCGGTAATTACATTGACATGCCGACGTGCAAAGTCGACACAGTTTAACCGTACAGGTGTGAAGATAAAAAGAGATGCTTGTTTTGGTCCCCACCAGTGACAGATTAAGTCATCTTTTAGAAGAGATCCTCTTAAATTAAGTCACCGGTGTGAGAGGCTGTCTAGCGGCGACACGCACAGCAGGGCGCCTCCTCGCGTCAAACCTCTGCTCTCCTCCTCCTCCTCCGAGAGAGATAGGGGGGAGAGGGAGAGGGAGAGGGAGAGGGGGGAGAGAAGGGGAGGTGGAGAGGGAGAAAGAGAGAGAATGAGAAAGAGGGGGAGGCGGGGGGAAGAGTAAGAGAGAGGGGGAGAGTAAGAGAGAGTGGTGGACAGAGAGGGGGAAGAGAATGGAGGGAGAAAGGGAGAGAGAAAGAGAGAGGGAGGAGGCGAAGAGAAAGAAAGAGAGAGGGGGAGGGGGAGAGAGAAAAAGAGAGAGAGGGAGAGGGAGAGAGAAAGAGAGAGGGGGGAGGGGAAGAGAGAGATTGAGAGAGAGGGGGGGAGAGAAAGATAAAGGGGGGAGAAAGAGAGAGTTGGGAGGCGAGAATGGGGAGAGAAGGAGAGAAGGGAGAAAGTGGGGGGAGAAAGGGAGAGAGAAAGAGAGAGAGGGGGGAGGGAAAGAGAGAGAGAGAGGGAGAGAGAGAGAGGGAGAGAGAGAGAGAGGGAGACAGAGATAGTAGTATTATTACTGATCTCTCTTGCCATTGGGCCTGTTTGAGAGGGCTGTCTGTTTCTTGACACATTTACACCAATTCATCACTCATTCAATTTGCCATGTATGTTTTTGCTGTGACATAAAACTTGATAGTTCATGAAATGATCTATGAAACTAGAAACATAAAGCATTGTTAATTTCATGAACTATCAAGTTTTATGTCACCAAGTCGTAGGAAAATCATTGTTTTTCTTGAAATAATCTTGTAATTTTGTAACTAATTTTGACACACACGCACACACACACACACACGTACACACACACACACACACACACACACACACACACACACACACACACACACACACAAACAGATTATCCAATGTAAATAGGGCCTTTTCCTGGAACGTGTCATTCAAGGCCAACTTTTTGAGGGGTCCGATTGTGTTTGATAGGAGTTGTGTCATGTATCCTTATGTTATCCACATATTAGTCAGATATATTGATGCCGTCGGAACTATCACCATGAGTCTGAATGACTCACACCATATTTGCTTGGCGTGACCCTCACTTCACTCAGTCCTGTCTGTGTGAATGCTGTACTTCTGGTACTTCTGCTCTTACCCCAGCTATTATGCAGGAACCCCAGCAATTACCAAACCTGTTCTATTAAGAATGCTTGAAACCTGCTCTATTCTTATTCTCTTTATGTACCACAGTAATATATTGCTGTCTCTCTTTCGACAAATGTATTTATTATAAGTCGCTTTGGATACAAGTGTCAAATCTGCCCTAAATGTAAATGTAAATGTGTTGTGTTATCACCAGTCTGCCTAATGTTAGAGCTTGATGATTTTTATGACTTGATGAATTAATTTTGACCTCAATTAAGTTGAGGTCACGTGGTTAAAAAAGGGTAATGGGTTTAAATAAAACATGCTAAAGTTTACATTAATACAACCTTTTTTTGGAATTGAAAGCATTAACAGACTACTGAGGTCACCGGATGTTAAATGAAAGTCGACACGAAGATCAACTTCTGCGACACGTCACGAAATGACCAACGTCCGCTTCCCATGTGAAGATTTAAGCGACGGAGGTGCCACTTGCGGAGGTCCGCCATTACGTCTGCAGCCAGGTGCTCTTGAACACATTGATGAGTTGCGTCAGGCGTGACGGCATTGATAATTCAATGTCGTCATCAGGCAGACCTATTTGTGAACTAATGGCATATGTTATATTTGTGGTATCAATATTTGTGATGTAAATATTTTGGAAATATTTGTAAATGTGCTGCGATTATTTTACCTGAGAGCGTTTGAAAAACATGAATGGCTGAAGACTGTCCTCTAGTGTCCAGAAATGGAATGACCGTTCCCTCCATGTATAATGGGCACTGAATGTGCCACAGAAGTTACACATATAGTAATAAATCACTTGTTACACATACTCTTCATTGTTAATCTAATATCCTTTAAAAAAAATCCTTATTCCATCACATCATGATTAAAAAACAGCGAGACTTGTGTGGTGAATTATTTTGTTCACAGTGTAAGAATGTGGTTAACAATGTGGCTTATCTTTACTCAATTACATTAACGGACAAGGCATTACTGCAATGGGGAAATTACAAGGAACGGGAGAGAGAGCAAGAGAGAGAGAGAGAGAGAGAGAGAGAGAGAGAGAGAGAGAGAGGGAAGGAAAGAGTGAGGGAGAGAGACAGAGAGAGGGGGATAGTGAGACAGAGGAGAGAGTGCATGAGAGAGTGAGAGAGAGAGAGGCAGAGAGGGAGAGAGAGCGAGAGAGAGAGAGAGAGAGAGAGAGAGGGGGAGAGTGAGAGAGACAAGGGAGAGAGCACAGGCGAGAGAGAGGGGGTGAGTGAGAGAGAGAGCGAGAGAGAGAGACAGACAGACAGACAGACAGACAAAGAAGGCGTGGGAGAGTGAGAGAGAGAGAGAGCGCACGAGAGAGCGAGAGTAAGAGAGAGGGGAAGAGTGAGAGGGAGGGACAAACAGAGGGGGAGAGTGAGAGAGAAAGGAGAGAGAGAGCGAGAGTGAGAGAGAGAGAGAGAGAGAGAGAGAGAGAGAGAGAGGAATAGAGGGGAAGAGAGAGAGAGAGAGAGAGAGAGAGAGAGAGAGAGAGAGAGAGAGAGAGAGAGAGAGAAAGAGAGGGAGCGCTCAGTGTAAACAAACAGAGCTCAGGCCGCAGCGCCACACCGAGCGACCACTGCTGCTGCTGCTGCTGCTGCTGCTGCTGCATGGTGAATGGAGGAAGCCTCTGTCACCTCTACCCGACATCCACACAATGCTGGTCGTCTGCGGAGCCCAAAACAGTTTAGAAGTAATTACGAGTGGTTTTCACCCCCCCCCCCCCCCACCCCACCCGAAGGTGA